>CM054128.1:29297540-29757206 GCA_028751855.1 Ambrosia trifida
CTGTGGGGGTTGAGACATCATTGTCTTTTTCACCTCATTTAATCCTTCTTCGAGGTCAATATCTTCATTTTTTTATCTTTGCTGCTCGAAAATCAAGCTTCCGCTATAATTGGTCTATTGAGTTGAGCGCAATCTTGTGATCTGTTAAAGATGATTAAATAAGGCTATGTCAAAAATTTAGTTGTATACATGCAATAAGTAAAAATGATTAGTACGTATACCTTTATTTATATATCTTTCGAGGCTACATGCGCATACTAACCCGTAACTCGTGTAAAGTTGGCAACCACATGTTGCATCAAATGATCTCAATGATTGTAACCGATAAAACTCGTTTTCAATGAGGTTAAGAGCATGGATGGAAACGTTAAGGCGTAGTTCGTCAAGGAAAGCTAGTCGCTTATAGCTGTTCATTATTTTGTTTCTGCTTTCTTCAAAACATTTCCTTATATGCGATTCTTGCTTTACTACAACATCATCGATATACCCTACTATTCTGGTCAAGCTACAGTTCGCGCTTGGAAGGTATCTCTTTAAATCAGCATGTTGGCTCTCTACTCTATTTGGTTGTAGTTTGGTGAAAATTTATTGTTCTATTGGTCCAGGCAGTTACAAATTTCTCATGGTATTGGTCCAACCATTAATTAAACAAATAATAAAAAACATCTGAAAATATATAATAATTAGAATTAAAAGTTATTTTTAATAAATAAACAAATAGTAAAAAAATTACGCTTCCTTCCTTGTTTGACGAGTGCTTTATACATGTTGTTCACGTTATTGATAACTCAAAAAGTTAACATATAAAATGGGCATAAACAATTTCAAAATAGGATACAGTTAAGGTAATATTGTTAAGAGTTGATACTTAATTCGTTCCTATTTGTATTTTACAGGAAAATGGAGCTCCAAAACGGAAACGAAGGATTTCCGTGCAAAAACAGGAGATTTTTGAAGATACGAGACTATCAGCCGGTTCACTGTATGTTTTGAAGACAATCCCGGGACTTAAACGACACTAAAATCAGCCCCGGAGTGACAAGCACGCCCACACACACTTGCACGAAGGTCCTACACGCGAGAGAACAACGCAGCAAACTTGGAGAGCAAGAAATCAAGACAAACAGCAAGTGCACGCCCGTGCTCAGACAAAAAGGACAGACAATGTCTGCCATGCAGCAACAGAACATACGTGAGACAACGAGCACGCCCTTGACACCCTTGGGCACGCCCGTGCTTCTCCTGGAGGTCTATAAATAGCAAGCTAACCCCCACCATTTGATCATCCCTTCTTGTGCTCTCTTGGGCCAACTACCAAGCTTCTTCCAGAGATCTTGGGGTTCCTTGGGAGGCCTTCTGGTCCTCCTAACATCCCTCAATGGTTAGGCTTCGACCTACCTTGATTAGCTTGGCCAAGAAGAGGATCGTAGAGTAGTATGCAATAAACATCAAGGGTCGTGAGGATCATGAGAGAATACATATCACTTGGAAGATGGAGAGATTGTCTATGAGCAGCCATGATCCTTGTGTTGATCATTCTTATGTTTGTATCTTTCTATTATTTGCAAACCCGCTTCGATTTGTAGACTTTTATTATTAGTAGTAGTAGTTTATTTTTAATTATTTGTTGTGTTATCTTCTTCTAATCTTTATTTGTTTATCTTTGTGACAGGTTTGAATGATGATTAACTTAATAACAACCTTAACTTAATTAATTAATGGTATAATCAGCTTCTGGTAGTCCCGAGCTAGATCCAAGGCGAGGAAACCTGTAGTGAGACAGATCCTTCGGGCTTCTGAAGTGGACCAGATCTGAATGACACATTTCTAGTTCATACCACATGGTTGAGTGATCTTCTTGGAAAATGATGGTTCACCTACGGGCGCACTAGTGATCTTTTGTATCATACGCCTGTAGGGTTAGGTGCCGCCTTTGTTAAGGATTTCATTCAGCTCGGGAGGTTATGGTTGGGTAATTAAGTCATCATTTATTTAAAACCAACTTTATATTTAACAGGCCTGTAAAGTGTTACTAAGATAAATAAAATAAATATTCTTTATCTAGTTCTCGTTAGTACAATGCCATTAGCCAATGGGTGCCCGCCTTCCTGTGACAACCGTAAGAGAGATCTTTCGGCTTTGATCGTTAACCAATGGGGATACGAGGTTGCCAGGATAAAGAGACCCTTCGGTACGGAACGCGAGAACTAAGGTGAGGTGTACGGTGTCCGTGGTTGGGAGTGAAACCTCCAATTTAAGAAGATGGTAAGTTCGAGGACCTGAAGACATGACCACGGTTTGAGGAGCCCACTATACGCGAGGCCCTAGAGAAGTACCCCAGGTGGACGCACGCTGGAGAGGTTCTGCATTCTACTCAGTAGTCGCCTTCGCTTCTCTATCAAGGAGTCAACACTTCAAGATCACTCTCGTCTTCCACAACAATTAATTAACTTAAATTATTAATTTTAATATTAAACTTAACTACTTATACGGAGGGCCCCGAGATGTGCATATCTATCTACTATTTTGTCCCACCTTATCTTTTATAAAAACCAAACCTTTTTCAAAACTCTTTTTAAAGAACCCCTCCATTTTATTTTTCTTTTTAAAACCCAATCGGGCAATTGATGAATGGTTGAGTAGGGGAAAGTGTGAACCTTGGAATACGATACTCAATACTTACCACCGAGACTATACTATGCACGTCAGGTTCTCTGCCTATGTGTTGGTTTTAGTTTCCGAAGTAATTATTGTTTACTTTATAAATTTAAAACTTTGTTAATTAGGGTTTAGTAAAATCAGTCTTTTCCCCCAAACCACTGTTATGGGATTGTTAAATCAAAGTTTTTGGCACCGGGAAAATTGACATCTTTTTAATACTAAAACCAAACGCATCAGTTATATTGGTATATTTCAGGTGTGGGAGACTCGCATAACCCAGACCATGAATGTGCAAATTCCTCCCAATCAGGGTGTTTAAATGATTTCTTGCAGCGTTTTGAAATATTCTAATAAATGTGATACCTGCAAAGATATTTGTTAGCGTTTGGGAAAACTGTCACATGCGTTCATAAGCGCCCGGTCTCTGTCAGTTATAATAACACGCGGCTCCATACACTCTTCCAACATAGACTTAAGATGCTCAAGGACCCATATGAAGTTTTCTTCACGTTCCTTATAAACAATGGCATTAGCGGCACAAAATGACTGGTTTGTCGACGTCATACCGACAATTTGCACTAATGGTAAACGGTACATGTTGGTCTTGGAGGTCGTGTCGATCAACAATACATGCAGGAACGCCCGCCACATTTTGAAAGATAACGGATGCACAAAAAAATGTCCTCAACCGTATTTTTTAAAGGATCCTGCCGAGTGTAATACGTGTATTTTTCTCAACCAGCAGGTTTTCGAGTTCCTGCATGGTGATCCACCGTGTTTCTTTACAGCAATAATCTTTTGAATAGCATTGTGTATATCTTTCAAAATACACATGATCTCCGGGTAGTGTCCCTTTACGGTTTTCCAGATTTTACACGACTCCATCTCCTGCGCCCACAGCTCCTCCACCAAATTAAATTCTTCGGGAGAAAGTCTTATTGCATACGCGTGTCCTTACAGATATTCAGCAGGACCATGGTTATGTTCGGCATTCCTCACCTGTACCCTCCAGGAGTCACGTTTCCCGTCATATAACCCGATCACTAGAAAAGGGCAACTATTTTTTTTGGCTGCATGTTCTCCTCTCGGTGGCTATACTCTTGTGCTCGCGACTACGGTTGCACCCTAGCCAAACCATCACGTCCAAATCATCAACTTTTTTGATCGTCGGGTCACAATGACGTAACCGTTATCTTTTCCCATTTTCTTAACCCACGTAACCAAATCTTTTCGCGAAACGAAATCTTGTTCAGTGTCATATGAAACATGCGACCACCGTGGTTGCTCGTCTGAAACATGCGAGTAGTGGGGTTGCTCTTATGGAACTTGCGGGTTTTGTGATTGGTCATTCGAAGAGTACTGCGGTACGTACGCATGCTCACCACCGTGCTCGTAGTACTGGTAGGTTTCCCCTACGTATGAATTTTCAACATTGTGTTGATAGCATGGCTCGTTCAGGTCTGGAAACAATGTTTTTTTTTTGTAACCAGACACAACCTCTTGAGAATAAGGAATACCGGATTCATCGAAAATATTACCCCACCATAAAATTGAAAGAAGAAGAAAAAAAGAAACGATTGGAAGAAAAAATGAAGAAGAAAGGAAGGGAAGAAGAAGAAAAAGAGGAAAATATTCAACTTTGGTTAAATACGCCTCGTATTGGTCTATATGGAGCATATTGGGTACAACTGACAGTTGCTTTATGTTACATCGTACCGGACATCGTACAAGTATGCCTCGTATAGACCAATACGAGGCATATGATACCAATCATTGGTCCTTTGAGTCTGTGCTAGGTTGGCTGAAAAGGGTCACGTGAACCCTATATGCATCGTATTGGCCAATACGAGGCATATAGGGTTTCTTTTTTTGTCAGGCTGCTGTCTGAATGGGAGACAATAAAACAAGTATGCCTCGTATAGAGCTATACGAGGCATACTTAGGGTGTCAATTTAATTTTTTGGGGTTTCCAAATAGTATGGCCCTAAAATAATGGTTTTCTATTTGATGGGATGGTTCCAAACTAGTCTTTTATGTTTATTGGATTATTATTATTATTATTATTATTATTATTATTATTATTATTATTATTACTAGGTTAGAGTCCCGTGGGGACCCACGGTTCACCCGAAAGTAAAATTAAAAATGTAGGAAAATAAGAATTGTATTATGCAATTTGTTTCGGTTACTAAATGTTTGATAATGCAACATGTATGAATTTTGATGTTAAATGCAAAATGTCATCTAAGAGTTTAATGCAACGAAATGATGGATATATCGAGTAAGTAAAGTTTAATTTGACAACTGCAAACTACATAGCATACTATCACAATATCACACATTACATCATTTGGGTAATATCTATATTCTAATCATAACTAAGCTTAAGCATAGAACACTTATCATTTAGTTGGGGCTTAACGAACTTCAACCAATATCACACATTACATCATTTGGATAATATCTATATTCTAGTCATAACTAAAATTAAGCATAGAACACTTATCATTTAGTTGGGGCTTAACGAACTTCAACCAATGGTCCATTTTCATTACTTCAATCAAAATCTTCCAAGCCTTCCTCATTGATAGCTGATTTTTCACCTTCGAAGTTGTTATCATTGTCATCACAATCCTCGAAATGCAGCTTCTTTTTAATAATTTATGAAAACCTCCACCATTGTATTCCATATTTGTGTTCTACATAAAATATAGTTGTTGTAAAGATATGGATACGGTGATGAGTAAATCAAAAAACAATCCTTAACCCACTTACTTGAATGGGTAGCTTAAATTTTACATGTTATCTCTCTAATGGTTCAAACCGATTACATAGCTAAAAAACAACTAATAAGAAAATGGGTCCAATGTCACATGCTGTAATATAAATTTCCTGTTTTTTATTAAAAAAAATAGACACCAAAAGGATCAACCCCAGACCCATTTCAGCATGTAACCAAAAGGACCCATTGTACACACACTTTGAGGAACTTTTGACATGTTACAAAATGCCGCCAAAAAAAGTCATTATTTAAACTGTGTAAATATAGTACTTAACAATTAAAAATCTTAATAAATAACATCAAAATTATAATCAATCATTCAAATCAATGGCATTAAAATAATCCGCGTCTGAAATTGCCTTACCCATTATATACAAATTTTTATTGACATCTAAAAATTAGCACACTTAAAATTAACACACTTATTGAAATCAAGATGATGATTATCGTTTAGTGACAATTGATTAAAGAAAAGTCGTAATATCAAAATGAAAGTCGGTCAACAATGTTAAAATGAAATTCGTAATATTAGTAACATCAATAAATACGATTAAAAATCTTAATATGTAACATCAAAATCATAATAAATCATTCAAATAAACGACATTAAAATCATCTGCGTCTCAAATTTCCTTACCCATTATATACAAATTATCATTTACATATTTAGTAATCATTATTAGTTGTGATTGAAATAATATAATTATTTAACAGAAAGTAACATTTTGAAAATTTATATTATCATTTAATTTCGTTGTTAAAATTAGTATGACGATTAAATGATTTTATTATTTGTTAAGGTTTATATAGTATTGATGTGTCTCGAACAATTCTGCAAAATCGGAAATGCTATGCCTCGATTGACGTGATCAAGTAGGAATTTATTTATATATTTGAATTATAAAAAATGGAAGGATTGGTAATTGACGTGAACTGGTCAACAACGCTTAAAATTAACACAATCAAACTCAAAGACATAAAGTCAAAGAATTGGCCTCCATCAAATTAACAAAAACGTAAAAAGTTTTTGTAACAACCGGCAAAATTAAGGTAATTCCGTACTAATTAATTAAACGCGATTAACGTAATTAAACGTAATTATGTGTTGATTGTTTAACTGAGGCCTTAGAAAGATAGCAATTCCCAAATAATGCATAGGAATGCATAAGTTTAATGACAAAACATGATAGGATCATGCGCAAGCAAATCTATCCGGTATGGACACTGGCGATTACCCGGTAAAAATTAAATAAGCGAAACGAACCCCGAACACCCGGAATATACAATAAATGATAATTTCACAAAATATAATGAGTTTTGGAAACCCAAAGCCATACGTAAAAGCTTATTGTACAAATCTCCCGGTAACGAGTAAAGTGCGCGTACCGCACCCGATACGCGCGTAACACGTAATTTCACCTGACAAAAGCCAAAATAATTTATCAGTAATTAAACTGGACTATATTTAAGGAATATTAAGGGTATTTTAATATTCGGGTGACACGCGATTAAAAACCCAAGAATACCCGGACGGTACCCGCACAAGATTAACTTAACTAATAAGGGGTATTATTTAGCAAAGTGGACCCCACCAAACACCCCTTGGGGGCCGGCCTATGGCCCACCCAAATGGGTAAAATCTTTTAATTATCTCCTTTAACTCTTCATCTCCTTAATATCCAATAATTAACATAATAATCATAAGATTGCATGAATTAGCATTGGGCAACAAAATCACCAAATCCTCTCTTCCTCTCTCTAACTCACGGCCCAAACCACCCTCTAATATCCCCCAAATATCTTCCATAATCTTACATAATCTCCTAAAGATATCATCCAATCTAATCAAGATACAAGTGATCTTTGGAAGATTTGAAAGAGAAGATTATAAGCCACTTGAGAAGACACTTGAAACAAAATCACAAAATTTCTTCTTCCTTCTTCCTTGTGGCCGTGGCCTTGCACCCACCCACATACACTTTTCTTTCAATTTTTACACTACCAAATCACCTCTAGATCATTATCCTTCAAAACCCCCTTTGTGTGTTCAAGAGCTTGGAGCTTAACCCATTGGAAGAACACACTAAACCCCATCCAATCCAAGGTTCTTGTCTTCCCTAGCCTTGAGCTAGTAGTAAGTTTTACCTTGCTTTGATTGTTAATGTTCATACTAAGTGTCTTTATGAGCAAGTTGTACATTGATGGGTAAAGATATGGTTTTAAAACATAAAGATAATGTGTCTTGCTAGAATGAAAATGAAAGAATAATAATATGAATAAAACATGGATGGATATTAATAAATGTAATATTTTGAGAAAATATAAGCAAATGAACATACACTTGAGTTGGAAGATGATTAGAGCATGATTGGTGAAAAGGACTTGAATATGATGAAAGATGATTTTAATCATCATAAGATGACTAGTTAATGTCAAAAATATATTAAAATGGGTTAGATGATCATAGGTGAAAAAGTTCCATGTTCAAAGTCTACTCACTTAGATAAGTGAAAAGTTGATATTTTGGATAAAAATATGAAACACACATGTTAATAGCATCTAGGATGGATTATAAGATTATTGGAAGTGGAATGAAGTAAAAATAATCAAGCATTAAGAAAATGATTCGTCAAAGTCCACTAAGTTGGAAGGAAAATGCTAACCTTGAAAGATGAGATGAAAAATGCAACAAATATAAGTTAAGGGACTAATATTGTAACTTAGAAAGTTGAGTGACTAAAATATGTATTTTAGAAACTTTGGTGCAAAAAAATGCATTAACGGAAAGTTCGGTGTCAAAAACGTAAATAATAGTTTTTCCGAGTGTAGTTTTGATAAACATGAGAAACTTACTTATGTATAAATTAAAAGAGTTATTTTTATAAAAATAAGAGGATAAGTTAACATAAGGATTTTATAAAAATAAGGTTTATAAAATATTAGTAAAGACTTGGGAAAAACTTGTACAAAAATGAATACTTTTATATAAATGGGAATATAAAAGTATCGGAAACATTTTTGGAATATAAGTTGAACAAGTTGGGCTAATACTACAAAAGTATATTTTCCATGAAATATACGTTCGGAAGTAGAAGTATGAATAATATTTCCATAGAACGCATATTGGAAGAAAATGTGGAAAAAGCTAACTAACGGACTTAGTTACATGAACTAACGAAAAACGGATAAACGGACATATGAGAAAAATGCCATTACGGCAAGATGAAAATATATATAGCAAGGGTGAAACGTGCGTAACACTTTCCTAAGTGTAGAAAGAATATTCGTGGGAGAAAACACAACGTAATGAATTAAAAACGCTAAACGATACATGAACTTAACAAGTAGAATTCACGCATGGGTATATATATACACATGCTCGTTTCGACGAAATTCTAGTATATCTATTTGAATGGGAAAGTAGATATGCGAGAAGGAAAACCGAGACGAGTAGGTGAAGTATACCTACGAACATGTGAATACCGACAAGATCCTAGTACATTTATTTAAATGGGAAGATAAATGTACGGCATGGTGAGTCAAGTCGGGCGTTAAGAATATATTACCAAACGACAAGAACTTAGCATATTTATTTGAATGGGAAAATAAATATGTGGCAAAGTGAGTCGGGTCGGGTAATAAGAAATCATATTATATCGAGCGAAACGATCCTAAGTATAATTATTTAAATGGGAGAATAATTATACGTTGGGTAGAGTCGTGTCGAGGATAATAGTATACAAGTCACAAAGAATATTAACAAGAATAATATATGACTTGTAAGAAAAGGGTAATCCATCGCCAATGAACCTAGGATACGAAACTATTAAACGGAAATTGGGATAAAACGTGGTCGGGAAGTTGGGTGTACAACTTGCCAAGGCACATGCACCATAGGTGTAAGTGACTTATACGTCTAGAACATTTGTAGGTGCGAGACCGCAAAATTTGCTATTTTCTTCTTTGAGCCGAGCACAGTTACAGGTGAGTCTCACGACCCCATTTCTAAACTATTTAACGTTTTTACGGGGGAAAGATATGTTGGGAATTGTTTGACGGGTTGGATACTTGGGTTGTGATCGCCACTCGGGGTTGAGACCTCCCTACTATAATCATTAATTCAGGAAAGTGAAACCGAAGGAATATTTGGATAGTACTATTGGTGCCTGACAAGGCCCACCCCTAATCGATAGCGTCGATTATGCATCGGCGTATGCCTGGGGTGCACGTATTCTGAAATCAAGTCGTAGGAATACGGAGTAACGACTTGGGGTGGGGCATTATTAATTGTCTTGGTTTGGTTATAGGCTCAAGTAGAATTGTAGGAACTTGCAACTCCTATAAGTTGTCATAACAAGGATATTCCCATGAGATAAAGTTTTATTAAACCAAAACCTGTGAACTCACCAATATTTATATATTGACGATTTTTAAACATATCTTTCAGGTAATTGACAGATGAGGGATGACATGGCAAGCAGGGTCGGGGGAATCTCCAATTTGGGCGTTGGATGTTGTGAAGGGGTCTCGTCTCTCTATCCCAAGGAATTCGGGATATAGGGAGGAGCCTCCCTATTTATATCAAAAACAATTTTAAGTTATGTATGAATAATTTGACATGATTTTCAACGTTTGAATAAATGCCCGTTTCTTTAATTAATTTGTGATTTGCATTAATCTTGGCTTAATCCTCTTGAACCGTCGCGCCACGTGTTTCCGCCGTAGGCGTGGTGTGACAGAAAGTGGTATCAGAGCCAAGGTTATAGCGAATTAGCATTTTTAAAAATCTAAACTATAACCGGAATTGGTTCAAAAGATAAAGCTTTCAAAATAAATGCGAAACGCAATAAATTAATTTTCCAAAGAACACTGGGTATGAGGAGATTCCGACCAAGCTAGCCATGGGTAATGATACGTGTTATTTTAGCATTAGAGGTTAGGAAGAATACCGTAGATGCGTGCCTTAACTACCTAATGAATAATACTTAAATACTAGTACAGTTCTTTTGCCAGGATGTCAGACGCAGGGAGTGTAGCACCGAGCTACGACAGTAGCATCCAGATCATTCCAGCTCCGCCAGCTGAGCCGATCGAGGTTGTGGTACTCGATCCCGAGGATGACGATATGGAGGCTGACGCCGCCGCAGAGGGCGCAGACGGAGATAGCTCCGATGAGACTGACCCGAGCGAGGACCCATCGTGGGCCCCCGCTGGAGGTGACGTGGTCGCCGTGGCCGATTTACCGATGGCCGAGGCACCGCAGGCTGACTTGCCTCTAGTGCCCTTCCAGGCAGCACCACTGCCAGCACTTCCCATTCGAGCCGTCAGGGACTTCCCTGTAGGCTGTGCAGGTCCATCGAGACCCGTCCCCACCCAGTCGGAGACCGTGGAGTCTCCATTCGATCGGCATGCACACGTCGATCGTAAGCCGCTACCCACCCCACATATTCCCGTTCCCCGGGTATGAGACTCGTGCCCGTTTCCCGAGGACACAACGGGTGGATCTCGGACGACTCCGACGACGAGTCGACCGCATCGGTGGAGCACATTGCTGTGCCGATTCCACCATCAGACCTGGAGGAGCACGTTGCTCCGATGATAGGGCACGCCACCACTGCACCGGCCGCCCTACTAGCCTTACCAGAGCCCGTACCACAGGATGGGCCAACCTCTGCTGGGCACATCCTTGAGGGCAGCTCAGCCCGTAGCTCTGAGCTGCACCGAACACGCTTGGCAGCTCATGCCACTGCTAGCCCCTCCACCCCTACCACCGTGATATCCGCTCCTGAGTGGGTCGCTGTCACACAGCCCCTCATGGTCCCACTCGCCGAGCTCATAGTCCCCTCACCAGCATCCATGACGCTACCCATTACCACCTTTCCCATACTACCACCCCTACCCGAGATGCTCACCATACCACCACCTGCACCGTTCACTATGGATGCTGGAGCCCCCTTTATGATGCCACCACTTGCACCGTATACTCTAGGTGTAGGAGACCCATACCAGGTACCACCCCACTTCCTCACTGGATTACAGGGCTTTGCCCCACCCTTCACACCACCGATACCCGATATAGTCGGTCCATCCCAGCCGACGTACACTGATATCCCCGGGCCGTCGCAGCCCCACGGGATGGCCCCACTGTCAGGAGCGGCATGGTCCACAGTGATCTCCTTGGAGAGAGACTTTCAGACTCTCACCGACACGGTGCAGCGCACCGTGAACCAGATGGAGCAGCAGGCCCAGCTCATGTGGGCCAGGATCATCGACGCCAGAGATGCACTGGCGCATTATGCTGAGGAGTTACTGAGCATGGACGCGCATTGCAGGATTACGGGCGACGCACATTTTGCGCATCGCCAATTCTTGTATGATCGTATTATGGCGATCAGTATGACCATTAGCATGTACGCCCCCCAGTATCAGTACCCGCCGCCGCCACCACAGTAGAGATACTTCAGAGACACTTGGAGGATCACCTGCAGACATAGGTAGTAGTAGTAGTAGTAGTAGTAGTATGATAGCACAGCATGGGTTATAGCACCTATCTGCATTTTTGCCTAGCCGAGCGGGATTGTGCCGGTATATGACATTATATTTCTAGTGTATTTCAAAAGAACAATGTATGAGGAATGTATCCTCGGTTTTTGTTATTACGAACAAATCATTGTACTCGTGGTATTGAAATGAATGAAAATTTTGTTATGGTAAAATTGGTGTTATGCTTGTCTACGATTATTATTACCTACTCTGTATATATTGTGATTTGTGTGATGATGTGGTGACGTTGTGTTGATTATTGTGTTCATGTGTTGTGTTGTTATTTATACTTTATGAATGACGATATCGTATGAATGATCGCCAAATTAACCTTTGATAATGATTATTGAAGAAAAATTGCACCAGCCACCCGAAGCAACAGTGGAAATGGAGGACTACCCACAACACCCGAGGAGCTTGAAGCCCTAGTCTCGGAACGCATAGCCCGAGCCCTCGCGGAACACAATGCCACCCGCACTGAAAGATCGCGAGATCGAACGGGGAGCGACCGACGCGAAAACTCCCCTACCGGTAAGAGGGTTACGAATATATGCAATAGGAGTTTTCATGGAACTCCTACCCCATAATAACATGCTATCTTATTAATGCAGAAACGGCCTCGCGAGAGCGTGGCTGCACGTTCAAAGCTTTTCTAGACTGCAAGCCACTCAACTTCAGTGGCACTGAAGGCTCTGTCGGACTAGTCAAGTGGTTCGAGAAAACTGAAGCGGTGATCCGTATCAGCAGCTGTACCCCGCGACAAGCTGTCATGTACTCCACTAACCTGTTTCTGGACCAAGCACTAACATGGTGGAACAACCAAGTGCAATCACTGGGAGACGATGCTGCTTACTCCTTATCATGGTTGGAGTTGAAGGAACTGATGATCGCCGAATACTGCCCGGCGAGTGAAGTGCAAAAGCTAGAGACCGAGTTCTGGAACCTCACCATGGTTGGATCGGACGTAGCTGGGTACACGTCCAGATTTCATGATCTCTCCCGGTTAGTGCCTCGCTTGGTTACCCCGGAAAGCAAAAAGGTGGAAAGGTACCCATTCGGATTGGCGCCACAAATATGCGGCATGGTCACTGCTTCCAAACCTACGACCATGCGCGAGGCTATCGACCTCGCTCTGAGCCTCACTGAAGACGCCATTCGAATGGGCACTCTGATCCGGAAAGTGTCAGGATTGAAGCTCACCGAGTCCAGCAGCGTTGAGGGTAAGAATCTGGGTACAAGTTCAGCAGTTGGGTCAAGCGAACAGGGGAATAAGCCGAGGTTTGGGAAGCGTAAGCGCGATGAAAGGAAAAAGGATGGATCATCGGGAGGTTCAGGCAAGAAAGGGAAAGGGTATGTAGCCACTGGACGTGGAAACAATGGAAAGCAAGGTTACCAAGGAAAGAATGAGGTGATCTGCGGTAAGTGCCGCCGTTCTGGGCACAAGACAGAAGACTGCAGGTCAGGAGCGCCAAAGAACGGAGGAGCGAGGCCCTGCTTCGCATGTGGATCGCTCGATCATTGGAAGAGGGATTGTCCTAAGCTCAACAACCAAGCCCGTGGGCGGGCATTCGTGATTGGTGTCGGTGATGCACGACAAGACCCTAACGTGGTCACTGGTACGTTCCCTCTCAATGGTCATTATGCTTCTGTATTATTTGATACTGGCGCCGATTTTAGCTTCGTATCTGTCGAATTTAAAAGATTACTTGGACTAAAAACTAGTAAGCTAGATACACCGTATTCTATAGAACTGGCTAACGGTAAGACTATAGAAACTCGAGAAGTAGCGAAGGATTGTAAGTTGGATCTCTGTGGTCACGAGTTTGGCATTGATCTATTGCCAGTCGTACTGGGTAGTTTTGACATAGTCGTTGGCATGGATTGGCTATCCGCACACCGCGCCGTCGTCGTTTGCAACGACAAAGTAATTCAAGTTCCCCTCGCGAGCGGTGAAACCCTATCGATCCAAGGGGAAAGGCGTGGGACGCCGTTAAGAATTATTACCAGCATGAAGGCCCGAAAGTGTTTAAGGAAAGGTTTTGTTGCATTCTTGGCGCACGTGGTAGATAAGAAGGCCGACGAGCGAAGGTTAGAAGACATTCCGATAGCCAGAGATTTTCCAGATGTGTTCCCAGAAGATTTGCCGGGATTGCCACCACCTCGACAAGTCGAGTTCCGCATCGACCTTGTTCCGGGAGCTACACCTGTAGCGCGATCGCCATATCGCTTAGCTCCATCCAAGATGCAGGAACTATCTGGTCAACTGCAAGAGTTGTTGGACAAAGGTTTCATAAGACCAAGCTTCTCACCCTGGGGAGCTCCCGTCTTATTTGTAAAGAAGAAGGATGGCACTTTTCGAATGTGCATTGACTATCGGGAACTGAACAAGTTAACCATTAAGAATCGCTATCCTCTTCCCCGGATCGACGATTTACTTGATCAACTTCAAGGATCCAGTTTCTACTCCAAGATTGATCTAAGGTCCGGCTATCACCAGTTGCGTATCCAAGAGGAGGACGTACCGAAAACAGCGTTCAGGACTCGATATGGGCACTACGAATTTTTGGTAATGCCATTCGGTTTAACCAATGCACCAGCTGCTTTCATGGATTTGATGAATCGCGTGTGTAAGCCATACTTGGAAAAATTTGTCATTCTCTTCATTGATGACATCTTGATCTATTCATGCACTAAGGAAGAACATGAGGATCATCTTCGGTTAATCCTTGAGGTACTACGCAAAGAGAAACTCTATGCTAAGTTCTCGAAATGTGACTTTTGGATTCTAGAGGTTCACTTCCTAGGCCACGTAGTGAATGAAAGGGGTATACACGTCGATCCCGCCAAGATCGAAGCAATTAAAAATTGGGACGCCCCTAGAACCCCTACTGAAGTACGACAATTTCTTGGCCTTGCGGGTTACTACAGAAGGTTCATCAAGAACTTTTCTAAGATAGCACAGTCTTTAACTATGCTAACCCGAAAGGATAAGAAGTTCGAATGGACGGAAAAGCAAGAAGCGGCGTTTCAATTGCTAAAAGATAAGTTATGTGGCGCCCCGATACTATCACTCCCCGATGGTACGGAAGACTTTGTGGTTTATTGTGACGCCTCTCACCAGGGATTGGGTTGTGTATTGATGCAACGAGAAAAGGTCATAGCGTATGCTTCCAGACAGCTAAAGCTCCACGAGAAGAATTACACTACACACGACTTGGAATTGGGAGCCGTGGTATTCGCGCTCAAGATATGGAGACATTATTTATATGGAACCAAGTGTACAATCTTCACCGATCATAAAAGTTTGCAGCACATCTTTGATCAGAAGGAGTTGAACATGCGACAACGGCGATGGGTCGAATTATTGAACGATTACGATTGTGAGATAAAGTACCATCCCGGGAAGGCGAACGTGGTAGCTGACGCCTTGAGTCGCAAGGAACGGGTAAAACCGTTGCGTGTCCGAGCCTTGGGTCTAACCATCCACACGAACCTGACTGACAGGATTCGTGAAGCTCAAACCAACGCCCTTAAACCCGAGAATGTCAAGGATGAAAGGTTACGGAAAATGGTTGATTCACTGGAGCCAAAGGCGGATCGAACCTTGTATTTCATGAATAGAATTTGGATACCAGTGTATGGTGGATTGCGTGAACTAGTGTTGGCCGAAGCTCACAGTTCACGATATTCGGTTCACCCAGGTACAGACAAGATGTTTCACGATTTGAAGGAATTTTACTGGTGGCCAAATTTCAAGAGAGGTATAGCGGCATATGTTGCGCGATGCTTGACTTGCGCGAAGGTCAAAGCCGAGCATCAGAGACCATCCGGCTTGCTCCAGCAACCAGAAATACCGGAATGGAAATGGGAAGGAATTACTATGGATTTCATTACCAAGTTACCCAAGACAACAAGCGGCCATGACATGATCTGGGTAATCGTTGATCGATTGACAAAATCTGCACACTTCCTCCCGATTCGCGAAACGGATAAGTTGGAGAAACTGACCCGTTTGTACATTAAAGAAGTAGTGTCTAAGCATGGTGTACCTATTTCCATCATCTCCGATCGAGATAGTCGTTTCACCTCAAGATTTTGGGAAAGTTTGAATGAAGCCCTCGGTACTCGCCTTGACATGAGTACCGCATATCATCCCCAAACCGATGGTCAAAGTGAACGAACCATCCAGACCTTGGAAGATATGTTACGGGCATGCGCAATCGATTTCAGCGGTAATTGGGATACACACTTGCCACTGGTGGAATTTTCGTATAACAACAGTTACCACACGAGCATTCAAGCTGCACCTTTTGAAGCTCTATATGGACGCAAGTGTAGATCTCCTCTATGTTGGGCCGAAGTTGGAGAAAAGCAACTCACCGGGCCCGAAATTGTTCAACAGACGACGAACAAGATCTTCTTGATAAAAGAACGTCTCAAAGCGGCACGTGACCGGCAGAAAAGCTACGCAGATATGAGGCGAAAGCCTTTAGAATTTCAAGTCGGAGACAGGGTCCTACTAAATGTGTCACCTTGGAAAGGTGTCGCGCGCTTTGGGAAGCGCGGAAAGCTGAACCCACGATATGTTGGACCGTTTGAAATCCTGTCCAGAGTAGGCCCCGTGGCATACAAGCTCAAGTTACCACAAGAGCTTAACGGTGTACATGACACGTTCCACGTGTCGAATTTAAAGAAGTGCCTATCCGACGAGACTCTCGTTATCCCTGCAGACGAAATCCACATCGACGATAAGTTACACTTTGTTGAAGAACCAATCGAAGTAACCGATTGGAAGGTTCAGAAACTAAGGCGCAGTAAGATCAGATTGGTCAAAGTGCGCTGGAATGCCAAGCGTGGACCGGAGTTCACGTGGGAAAGGCTGGACCGAATGAAGCAAAAATATCCCGCCCTATTCAAGAAGACCCCAATACCGGAGGATTCAAAGTGAATTCCGGGACGGAATTCTCTTAACGGGGGGAGAATGTAACAACCGGCAAAATTAAGGTAATTCCGTACTAATTAATTAAACGCGATTAACGTAATTAAACGTAATTATGTGTTGATTGTTTAACTGAGGCCTTAGAAAGATAGCAATTCCCAAATAATGCATAGGAATGCATAAGTTTAATGACAAAACATGATAGGATCATGCGCAAGCAAATCTATCCGGTATGGACACTGGCGATTACCCGGTAAAAATTAAATAAGCGAAACGAACCCCGGACACCCGGAATATACAACAAATGATAATTTCACAAAATATAATGAGTTTTGGAAACCCAAAGCCATACGTAAAAGCTTATTGTACAAATCTCCCGGTAACGAGTAAAGTGCGCGTACCGCACCCGATACGCGCGTAACACGTAATTTCACCTGACAAAAGCCAAAATAATTTATCAGTAATTAAACTGGACTATATTTAAGGAATATTAAGGGTATTTTAATATTCGGGTGACACGCGATTAAAAACCCAAGAATACCCGGACGGTACCCGCACAAGATTAACTTAACTAATAAGGGGTATTATTTAGCAAAGTGGACCCCACCAAACACCCCTTGGGGGCCGGCCTATGGCCCACCCAAATGGGTAAAATCTTTTAATTATCTCCTTTAACTCTTCTTCTCCTTAATATCCAATAATTAACATAATAATCATAAGATTGCATGAATTAGCATTGGGCAACAAAATCACCAAATCCTCTCTTCCTCTCTCTAACTCATGGCCCAAACCACCCTCTAATATCCCCCAAATATCTTCCATAATCTTACATAATCTCCTAAAGATATCATCCAATCTAATCAAGATACAAGTGATCTTTGGAAGATTTGAAAGAGAAGATTATAAGCCACTTGAGAAGACACTTGAAACAAAATCACAAAATTTCTTCTTCCTTCTTCCTTGTGGCCGTGGCCTTGCACCCACCCACATACACTTTTCTTTCAATTTTTACACTACCAAATCACCTCTAGATCATTATCCTTCAAAACCCTCTTTGTGTGTTCAAGAGCTTGGAGCTTAACCCATTGGAAGAACACACTAAACCCCATCCAATCCAAGGTTCTTGTCTTCCCTAGCCTTGAGCTAGTAGTAAGTTTTACCTTGCTTTGATTGTTAATGTTCATACTAAGTGTCTTTATGAGCAAGTTGTACATTGATGGGTAAAGATATGGTTTTAAAACATAAAGATAATGTGTCCTGCTAGAATGAAAATGAAAGAATAATAATATGAATAAAACATGGATGGATATTAATAAATGTAATATTTTGAGAAAATATAAGAAAATGAACATACACTTGAGTTGGAAGATGATTAGAGCATGATTGGTGAAAATGACTTGAATATGATGAAAGATGATTTTAATCATCATAAGATGACTAGTTAATGTCAAAAATATATTAAAATGGGTTAGATGATCATAGGTGAAAAAGTTCCATGTTCAAAGTCTACTCACTTAGATGAGTGAAAAGTTGATATTTAGGATAAAAATATGAAACACACATGTTAATAGCATCTAGGATGGATTATAAGATTATTGGAAGTGGAATGAAGTAAAAATAATCAAGCATTAAGAAAATGATTCGTCAAAGTCCACTAAGTTGGAAGGAAAATGCTAACCTTGAAAGATGAGATGAAAAATGCAACAAATATAAGTTAAGGGACTAATATTGTAACTTAGAAAGTTGAGGGACTAAAATATGTATTTTAGAAACTTTGGTCCAAAAAAATGCATTAACGGAAAGTTTGGTGTCAAAAACGTAAATAATAGTTTTTCCAAGTGTAGTTTTGATAAACATGAGAAACTTACTTATGTATAAATTAAAAGAGTTATTTTTATAAAAATAGAAGTTTTATAAAAATAAGAGGATAAGTTAAAATAAGGATTTTATAAAAATAAGGTTTATAAAATATTAGTAAAGACTTGGGAAAAACTTGTACAAAAATGGATACTTTTATATAAATGGGAATATAAAAGTATCGGAAACATTTTTGGAATATAAGTTGAACAAGTTGGGCTAATACTACAAAAGTATATTTTCCAAGAAATATACGTTCGGAAGTAGAAGTATGAATAATATTTCCATAGAACGCATATTGGAAGAAAATGTGGAAAAAGCTAACTAACGGACTTAGTTACATGAACTAACGAAAAACGGATAAACGGACATATGAGAAAAATGCCATTACGGCAAGATGAATATATATATATATATATATATATATATATATTTTAAGAAATAAAATATATATAGCAAGGGTGAAACGTGCGTAACACTTTCCTAAGTGTAGAAAGAATATTCATAGGAGAAAACACAACATAATGAATTAAAAACGCTAAACGATACATGAACTTAACAAGTAGAATTCACGCATGGGTATATATATACACATGCTCGTTTCGACGAAATTCTAGTATATCTATTTGAATGGGAAAGTAGATATGCGAGAAGGAAAACCGAGACGAGTAGGTGAAGTATACCTACGAACATGTGAATATCGACAAGATCCTAATACATTTATTTAAATGGGAAGATAAATGTACGGCATGGTGAGTCAAGTCGGGCGTTAAGAATATATTACCAAACGACAAGAACTTAGCATATTTATTTGAATGGGAAAATAAATATGTGGCAAAGTGAGTCGGGTCGGGTAATAAGAAATCATATTATATCGAGCGAAACGATCCTAAGTATAATTATTTAAATGGGAGAATAATTATACGTTGGGTAGAGTCGTGTCGAGGATAATAGTATACAAGTCACAAAGAATATTAACAAGAATAATATATGACTTGTAAGAAAAGGGTAATCCATCGCCAATGAACCTAGGATACGAAACTATTAAACGGAAATTGGGATAAAACGTGGTCGGGAAGTTGGGTGTACAACTTGCCAAGGCACATGCACCATAGGTGTAAGTGACTTATACGTCTAGGACATTTGTAGGTGCGAGACCGCAAAATTTGCTATTTTCTTCTTTGAGCCGAGCACAGTTACAGGTGAGTCTCACGACCCCATTTCTAAACTATTTAACGTTTTTACGGGGGAAAGATATGTTGGGAATTGTTTGACGGGTTGGATACTTGGGTTGTGATTGCCACTCGGGGTTGAGACCTCCCTACTATAATCATTAATTCAGGAAAGTGAAACCGAAGGAATATTTGGATAGTACTATTGGTGCCTGACAAGGCCCACCCCTAATCGATAGCGTCGATTATGCATCGGCGTATGCCTGGGGTGCACGTATTCTGAAATCAAGTCGTAGGAATACCGAGTAACGACTTGGGGTGGGGCATTATTAATTGTCTTGGTTTGGTTATAGGCTCAAGTAGAATTGTAGGAACTTGCAACTCCTATAAGTTGTCATAACAAGGATATTCCCATGAGATAAAGTTATTAAACCAAAACCTGTGAACTCACCAATATTTATATATTGACGATTTTTAAACATATCTTTCAGGTAATTGACAGATGAGGGATGACATGGCAAGCAGGGTCGGGGGAATCTCCAATTTGGGCGTTGGATGTTGTGAAGGGGTCTCGTCTCTCTATCCCAAGGAATTCGGGATATAGGGAGGAGCCTCCCTATTTATATCAAAAACAATTTTAAGTTATGTATGAATAATTTGACATGATTTTCAACGTTTGAATAAATGCCCGTTTCTTTAATTAATTTGTGATTTGCATTAATCTTGGCTTAATCCTCTTGAACCGTCGCGCCACGTGTTTCCGCCGTAAGCGTGGTGTGACAGTTTTTACTCAAATTGGGTCAACAATATTAAAATTAAGGTTGTAATATTAGTAATAGCATTGAAAATTATCTTGAATACATTATATATTTTTGAAAACTGTTAAATAGATTTGAATTATATTTATTAGGGAAAAATCTTGTACAAAGTGTTTTTTTGTAAGAACTGTGAGAATCAAATGAGGGTATTTTTTTCGAAATTTTTTTCCCATATTGTTAAACATATATTATAGTATTGAAATCTAAAACAACAAAAAAATAAATAAATTTTGGTGTAGAGTAATTACGTAATTACTGTTGTAGTGTAATTACATAATTACTCTAGTGTAAACTAATGTATTTACTTTAATGATGTAATTACACTAAAAAAATTTAATTTTTTTTTGTATTATTCATCTAGAAAGTATGTTTAAGCACATGGGAAAAAATTCTAAAAAAAATAATTTCCCCCCTTGATTCTCACAGTTCTCACAAAAAAAAAAAAACACTTTGTATTTGATCTTTACTCTATATTTATTATTAAAAGAATAATAAAAGTGTAGGAAAATAAACGTACACTCCTATCTTCGGGTTATATTTAAATTATAAACTGTTAAATAGATTTAACATTGTTAAATAGATTTAAATAAATGTTTAAAGGAAAGTCGTATATGTTTAAAAGAATATCGTTTCATGACAATTGATTAAAGGAAAGTCTTTGAATTATAAAAAATGGAAGGATTGGTAATTGACGTGAATTGGTCAACAACGCTTAAAATTAGCACAATCAAACTCAAAGACATATAGTCAAAGAATTGACCTCCATCAATTTAACAAAAACGTAAAAAGTTCGTACTCATATTCGGTCAACAATATTAAAATTAAGGTCGTAATATTAGTAATAGCATTGAAATTTATTATGAATACATTATATATTTTAGGAAACTGTTAAATATATTTAAATTATATTTATTATTAAAAGAATAATGAAAGTGTATGAAAATAAATGTACATTGTTATCTTCGGATTATATTTAAATTATAAACTATTAAATAGGTTTAACATTGTTAAATATATTTAAATAAACGTTTGAAAGAAATTCGTATATGTTTAAAAGAATATCGTTTCATGACAATTGATTAAACGAAAGTTGTAATATCAAAATTAAAGTTGGTCAACAATATTAAAATGAATTTCGTAATATTAGTAATATCAATAAATAAGATTAAAAATCTTAATAAATAACAACCAAATCATAATCAATTATTCAAACCAATGACATTAAAATCATCATAAATAATATTAAAACTTTTCATAAATAACATCAAAATCATAATTTAAATTTCAAAAATCAACGACATCTTGTGGAATAGTAAAACTAAATGGGATTAGTATTAGTAATTATTAGTAATTAGTAATATATTCGTAAAAATAGTAATAGAAAATTTTAATTCAGTCAATAAGATATAAATGGGATAAAAATTAAAAATCGTAATATTAGTTTTAGTATTAGTAAAAAATTCGTAATTTAATTCGGTCAATAAGAAATAAATGAGATTAAAATTAAAATTCGTAATATTAGTATTAGTAATATATTCATAAATTAATTCGGTCAATTCGGTCAATAATAAATAAATGAGCTTAAAATCGTAATATATAACATTAAATTCGGTCAATTATTATTAATGTCATTAAAACTCAAAATAAATATCATTAAAAAATGAATAAATCCTATTAATTGCAGAAAAGACCAATAATAATTCGAACAAATATTAATATAAATAATATTAAACATAATTTCATAAATATAGATTAAACATAATTTTGTAGTAATATTAATATAAATAAATGAGATTAAAAAATCGTAATAAATAACATTCAATTCGGTCAATTATTATTAATGTCAATAAATAACATTAAATTTAACATACTAAAAATACATTAAAATGATTAAATCTTATTAAACATAAATTCGAAAAAAAAGTAATATAAATAAATGAGATTAAAATTTTTAATAAATAACATTAAATTCGGTCAATTATTATTAATTTCAATAATTAATATTAAATATCTTAATAAATAACATTAAAAATGAATAAATCTTATTAATTGCAATCAAGACTAATCATAATTCGTATGTGGAAACTGTAACGTCATTGCATATGATGTTTTTAGATAACAGAAATTTGTTCATGGCCTTCGACACTGTCTGGAAAGACACGTATAAAAAAATCATTTTATAAAATGAAATAGGCATTTTTACACAAAAAACTAACAAACATACGAACACGGGTGACGAAGGGTCATGCAAAACCTTGAAGAATTGAGAACCTTTGTGATAAGATATAATAATGTTGGTGTGTTCGGATGAGATCCTGTTTTTTAAAATAAGTAAAACATAGAATGATTAAGTCCATTTAAAGGTAAATCCGATTCACTATATATCTATCAATACCGATTTAAAAAGTCGGTGTTTCTAATGAATATTCATTAACTTACCATTTATACTGGTAATCGATTCTATATTTTGAATAATATACAAATGAATGCTTTATTGAATTTATTAAATTTGTATAGTAAAATGGTTACTTACCATTCTTTATTCAGTATTTTGGGAGATAAGATACATAAATATAACTTCTAAAAATAAGATTCATCTACAGTTGTTTATATTTGATGTTTTACAATGACATCAAGACTATTTTTAGTAGGAGAAGTCAACATTGTTATTAATGTGATTACAGAAAATTAGTGTGCTTATATGGTATTAACAAAATTTGTTTTTGTTTTATTAGAATCCACTTATATACATAAACGTCCATTACAATTATTTTTATATAATTAATATTACTCATAAATTCAAAATTGTTAGTGCATTGACGTTTATATTGGGTAAAAAAAATTAATGAGATTAAGTTATGGTAAGCCTAAATTACGGGTTAAATTGATTCATAATTACAGATTAAATTGATTCTTAATCAATCATACATAAATTCGGTCAATAAACTATGGTAAGTTTAAATTACGGATTAAATTGATTCATAATCAATCATTAATGCAAAAAAAAAAATTGATTAAATTGATTCATAATTACATATTAAATTGATTCATAATTACGGATATGATTGATTCATAATCAATCATACATAAATTCGATCAATAAATTACGGTAAGCCTAAATTACGGATTAAATTGGTTCATAATCAATCATACATAATAAAAAATGATTAAATTAATAATTACGGATTAAATTGATTAATAATTATCAAAAATAATTTCGTACTAAAATTAAATTCGTCTCATTTAATTATGGTAAGTCTAAATTACGGGTTAAATTGATTCATAATCAATCATATATAATAAAAAATTGATTAAATTGATTCTTAATTACCGATTAAATTGATTCATAATTACCAACAATAATTTCGTATTAAACTTAATTTCTTCTCATTAAATTATGGTAAGCTGAAATTACGGGTTAAATTGATTCATAATCAATTTAATGAGACATAATTTCGTAAAATAATTTAATGAGACAAAAAATCGTAATAAATTTAATAAGAATTATTATAGTAACCGAATTTAATAAGAAAAAAAAAATTGTAATAAATATGGTAAATTTCGGTCAATTATTATTAATAATAATAAATAATACCAAACAATCGTAATAAATATGGTAAATTTCGGTCAATTATTATTAATAATAATAAATAATACCAAACAATCGTAATAAATATGGTAAATTTCGGTCAATAGTAATATAATTTAACGAGACAAAAAAATCGTAATAAGTATGGTAAATTTCGGTCAATTATTATCAAGGACAATAAATAATATTAAACAATCCTAATAAATATGGTAAATTTCGGTCAATAGTAATATAATTTAATGAGACAAAAAACAATCCTAATAAATTTCGGTCAATGGTAAATTTCGGTCAATAGTAATACAATTTAATTAAACAATCCTAATAAATATGGTATATAAAACGATTACATAAATATGGTATATAATAGATATGGTAAATTTTGTTTGACACATTAAAAACAATATTAAAAAATAAAGAATCGTTTTTAAAAATTAATTAGTCATATGAACTTGAAAATAAGAAAATACCAAGACTGTTGACGCAGGGTCATGCCAAACCTTCAAGAATTGAGAACCATTGTGATAAGTCATAATAGCGTTTGTGTCTTTGGATCAAATCCTGATTTTCAAATATATATGTAAAACCGATTCAATATATATGTAAAAAACACTGATGACAATTATATGTACATCTATCTATTCATCATCCTAACGGACTTCTTAAAAAATATCAAATGACCCAAAGATTCAAATGAATACAACTAAATGAATCCATAAAATGTAAATGAATAAAACTGAGCAAAACATCGATTTACATATAACCATAATATTAACTAAATAAATACGTTTGAAAATAGTATAGAACGGAATTTAGAAATCTTTTTATTGGTATACGTATTACTCATCATCTACGAAACTTTCATCATTTGAAATCCGAAAATTGTCAACAACAAAACAGAAAATTTTGCCCCTTAACTTTCAAACAACTTGTCCATTAACATCATCCTCACGGACTTGTTAAAAAATATCAAATGACCCAAACAATCAAATGAAAATTACTCAATAAATCCATAAAATATAAATGAATAAAATTTATGTAAATCATCCATTTACGGAAATCCGTATTATTAAGTGAATAAATCCGATTGAAAAGAGTATATAACGGATTTCAGTAATCGTTTTATTAGTATACATATTAGTCATCCGAATAAAAGAGGAGTCAATATTATAATATTAGGAATTAGGAATGAACATTAGAAGAGTAGGATGGATGATTACCTTGAATCGGTTGTGGAAAATGAACAAAGGATGCAAGATGAAGAAGGAAGATTGAAAGTTTGGTTAGGAAGAAACGAGAGGTATGTTGTGGAGATTGAAAAAAATAAATAAAAGAAAACGTATTTATAGATAGATGCATGGAGCTCCATATAGCTAATTGGATCCTTGATACCCTCTCTAAAGCGTCCATTCGACCCGAGTGTATTGATTTATTATATAGATAGATTATTATTATTTAATGCTCAATTTCAAGCTTTCAAATATCGAATGGGAGAAATCTGTTATTTATTTGTTTTACTTTATTTATTATCATGTTGTTTTATATTACATTGTATGAATGTATAGTAAAAAAAAATTGAACGTTACCCCTGAACTTTTGATCTAGATCCGTCACTGAATTAAAATACATTGTAGGTTCGAATTCGAGTCACGAAGTGGATCCACGAGTTTAGGAGTGTTGAGATCCATTTTGATAAGGTTATGTAAACTGTTGATGCCTCATCAAGGCGGAAAGGACTAGGATTGATCCTTGATTTTCTTTTAGACTTTAAAGTGAGGAGGATGAGGAAGAAGAGTGATAGCAATATTATATTAAACCTTACAATCTATAGTAAAAACAATACATGAAAATTTGACTAATGTATTCAAACTCAAATAAAAGAATAGGCATTGTCCCATTCGTCATGAATTACCAGGTCATCGGCAAACCGAAATAAATGTTAAACAAGAATACATGATGACTTCTAGATTTAAAGTTTTTGCATGTAACACGTGCTTTCAATATCAAATGTTTTCCTTTATATATATTGTTATATTGTGTTCTTTAGGGGGTGTTTGGTTTTTTTCCCAGAAGCACTTCTGACCTCTTTTGTTTGCGCCGTGCAGACGCGCGCAAGCATTTGAGGTCCGCAGATTGTTTGTTTTTTTGGAAGACCTGTCACCTAAAAACGTCTGCGCATCCTCTTCTTGGTGCAGACATGGACCAAGGTCTTCCCACATCTTCCAACCTCTTCTCCTATTTTTCTTTTTCTTTTTCTTCTTCTTCTCCTCTCTTTTCTCCTCCTTCTTCTTAGACTTCATCTTTCTTCTTCACCTTTCTTCTTCTTCTTCTTCTCTCCTTTATTCTATTCCTCCTCCTCTCCCCTCCGCCGCCACCGGCCTCCTCCCTCCCCTCTACCACGCCTCTCCACACTTCTTCCTCGATTTTGCCTATTTTTCCGGTGGAGAAGTCACTATCCGGTGTCGCAGCAGATGGTATGGGCATTAGAGAGAAAGCTTTTGTGACAGACCCATCTGGACCATATTTTCTGGGTCTGCTCTTTTCTTCTTGCCAGTCACCGGAGTTGCTCCGGCCATCGTTTACGGCGGAGATAAAGAAAGTTTAAATTTTTACCTCTTTTTATTTAATTTCCTTTATGGGTTTTGGGTTTTATGTTCAAAAAAATTGAATATTACAAAACCTATAAAATTGTTACAGTTTGAAGGGTTAAATAAGATTTATATAAAATAATAATGAATTGGGGGTATTGAATGGAGTGTGGTTACTAGTTTGGCGTTGAGATTATTGTGTCTGGTGGTGGCCATGGTGATGTGATCGAGATGGCTTTGCTGAAGAAAAAAAGGGGGTTTTGGTTTTGCAAGGAAATAAGAGACGTAATAGTAGTAGTAATAATAATAATAATAATAATAATAATAATAATAATAATAATAATAATAATAATAATAATAATGGAATGTGGTGGGTTATGATTATCGTGGTTATGGTGGGTTATGGTTATGGTGATGGCGGGTTATGGTGCATTATGGTTTTGGGTAAAAAAACAAAGGGTGTTGGTTCACGGTGGGGTCTCGGTTATAGTGAGTTATGGTTTTGGGTTACACTGCAGATGTTAACAAACAAACAGTCTTCTTCTTGCAGACCACAGACGTTTGGTCCACCTCTTTCTTCTACAGATGTGGTCCGCAGACTGCAGACATTTTACCTCTTAAAAAACAAACAACACCTTAGTATTTCTTTTAATCATTATTCTTCACTTACCTTTTTTTGTATTTAGAAAAATCTATGGTGTCATCTATTGTTTCACACTTTTCGTTACTTTTACATCGCATGATATTGATAGGAAGTCGTAGGAAGGGTATCAAACAGACTCCGATTGAACTCATTCAAGAGGCATTGAAACCGTCTCATCGAATCCTACGATGTTAGTTTTTAGGTCTTAGTTTTTTGGGGTTTTATCTTGTAGTTTTTAGAATATATGTTATATTATTGTGTTTTTTATGTAGCATTGTGTCTTTTTTTTTTTTTTTATCATTGTGTTTTTTTCTTTAGCATTGTGTTATATTTTTCAGTATTGTGTTATATTTTGTGGCTCATTGTGTCATATTTCATGATCGATTTTGTTTTTTGTATCCTTCTTACCCTTCTCATTTTTATTACACTGTGTAGAATAACTTGACCCTAGAAACTTAATGTCTTACTCTACTACAATGTCTACACCTATTTCCTACTAAAAGTATACATCATTCGATCATATATTACACATTATCAGTATGTTTGTATAGTATACAACACACCAACAACGTGACTGGCCAAACGTAACACTGTGACACCGGACGCTGTGGCCAAGGTCGACTACTCGACCGTCGCTAGCCCCTTGGCTCTCCCAGATGCCCGGAAACCCGACCTGCACCCGCCCAAAAGCACGACAGTGAAATAATCGGTAAAACCCGATCTCCACTCGCACGATACCATATGAACTATCCGTGTAATTAACTCTACAATTTACTAAGGTAATGTTCTAAAACTTAAATATTATTAGTAATATAGGATTTTTTGTGAATGCTAAATTAGGGGAATACAAAATAATTTTGGCCCAATTTTGAAATTCTAAAATCCGGAAATTCATCATGTAATTTGATTTTTTTTTTCTAATGACTTTAGTTTTATGTTTTTTTCTTTCATAAATTTTATTGAAAACCGGATATTGTGCTGCTATGGTTCCAAAACGAACCGAAACCGATTTTTTTTAAATATTGTGATACAAATTTTGTTGAAAACAGATATTGTGTCGCTATCGTATCAAACCAAACCGAAACCAATTTTTTAAACATTGAGATATCAATTTTATTGAAAACAAATATTGTATCGTTCTTGCTAGTATATATATATATATATATATATATATATATATATATTTGTGATTTGTTGTTTGATAACGGGTTTTGTGCCGCTACCCGTAGTGAGATGAACCGAAACAGACCAAAAAATCTTGGTATCAGTACCGATATTTATTATTATTGTTTTTGCTTTTTTATTATTATTGTTTTTGCTTTTGATAAACTAACCCTGTATTTGTATTAGTATCATACCCTACAAAACAATATCGGTACCGATATACGTATTCATTTTTATGATTTTCAGTTTCGATAATACTCATTTATACAACTTTGTCCTTGATGATAAACGAATATCCATACTAGTTATAAGGGTAACACTAAGGCCCTGTTTGGTTCCCCTCTGAATGGCTCCATTAAGAGGTAACCTCTGATTCGGTCAGAGGTGATGTTGTTTGGTTGCTTATAACCCAACCTCTTAACTGAACCATTAAGAGCTTAATGGCTCAGCAGTGTGATGATGTTGAATAGAAAAATAGACAGAATTTGCCCTCACCTCTGAACAACCCCCTCACCTTCACCCCTCCGTGCGGCCACCACCCAACGCCGTCGCCCTCCCTCTTCTCCGCCCAACGCCGCCACCCTCTCTCTCTCCCCCTCCCTACAGCCACCACCTTCCTCATCTGCTCTTCCAACCTCCAACCGCCGCCATCCACCCTTCTTCTTCTCGTCTACTCTCGTCTCCTCTGCTCAAGTGTGTGTGTGTGTGGGTTTAAGAAAAAGAAAAAAGAGATGAAACAGAGAGAGCATGTGTGTGTGGGTTAAAGAAAAAGTAGGTCAAATAAAAAACTAATTTCTCCCTCTTACAGTTACACAACACACCACTACTCAAAATTTAACACACATTCACAACGTAAATCATCCTAAAAATATTTGTTTTTTTAAACGAACTCGGTTTTTAATAAAATTTATATCATGATGTTCACAAAAAAAAAAAAGTTAAGAAATACAGTGTATTTAGTTTTATTTTTAAGTTTAAATATAACAAGTTATTTGAGTAATTAAGTTAGTGGGGGTTGTAGTTCGATTGCAACCCTTGGTGGGTGCACCAACCGGGTTGTGAGGTTTTAGCATTTTTTTTTTTTTTTTTTTTTTGGCTTTTTTCGTTGAACACAATCATCCTATTTGCACACCAATGGGATAGTCTAATGTGTTTTGATTTTTGAGTTGATTTTTATAATTTTGAAAAATAAGGTGAAGGGTAAATTAGTAATTTTAATATAGTTATACCAAACAACACTTACGGGTTACCAAACAGCCAGCCATAAGAGGGTTGGTTTTAAATGAATAATATAACCCCGCCTAAATTTCTAATACCGTTTGAGATCAGAAACTTTAATCATCTTCAAGAAGGAAACCCTAATCGTCCGTCGGTTCTACATAAATTTCTACAAAGATTTCACGGCAAGATCTGTAAGTACTGATCGATATAAATTTCTTGATCGAATGTTAAACCTAAATTTCTTAACCGGATGTAATTGCTTATGACAACGGACTGATATCAATGGTGTTGGAATTTATTCCTAAAACGAGTTGACTGGGTCAAAGTGGCAAGTTTGACTCATTAGTACAGATAATGATGCAAGTTTGTGTTAGATAATTATTTGAGTAGGATTAGTATATGGTTATGTTAGTATAAATACATATGTAATTGGTGTGTCTAGTATTACAACATAACATAAAGAGTCAATCTTGGTTGTGATCAAATTCGTTGTTCGGGTTCTTGGGCCTGATCGCCAACAAATGGACTGATATAAAGGTTAGGCTGTATCAAAAGAAGGGTCAAGTTAGCTTAGGCTGTATCAGACTTATTTGATCTTTGTAGGTTTTCATTGGTAGTCTCATCAAAACCAACCCGACCCATTACCGAACAGTAACATCTATATATTTTACCCACAGGTCGTAGGATTGAAACCTGTCTCTGATAAGGAATGGCTTCCCGGTTCAAGCTAGCTTTTTTAAATTTTGGATTTATATTTTTTATCGGGTCGGGTTGGGTAGGTGTGATTAAAACAGATGTTTTTCTTAACTATGAATGTAAGTTTATTAAAATTAATCTTTTTACTATACAAACAACTTCTGCTTTGAAAATGTTCATTCGTTTGCCTGCAGCCTCAACTTTACAAATTAAATATAAAATTACACTTCTTTAACCTGCGACTCACTCTTAAGGATTAATAAGCCTGTATTAAATTAAGACATACCTTGGGCGGATTCTAAGTTTGACTGTAAAAACCATTGAAGTTGATTTTTGCAACTTCTGCATATTTAGGGAGGGGCTGTGCTCTCCTAAGGTAATGTACTTATCAATATTGTATTATAACCAACCAAAATCTCAATATGACTGAGTCATATTACATTAGGTTTATGTAAAGAAGACACTAAATCAAAATCTGCAAAAACATACTTAACCCAGAAATAAGTTTCACATATAAGAAATAGATAAAAATAAGATCTGACATACCATTTATGTTTACCTGTTGAATCGGACGATAGTTACATACCTTTTAACATCCCCCTCAATTCAAGTATTCAACTGGTTTAGATAATGGATAGATCAGCATGCACTTGACCCAACAGCCAATGACTCTGATCTGATGTACTATGAACCACTTAAAGATAGTGTGGCTGTTGAGAAGTTCATTCATACACTGACCCAACCGCCAATGACTCTGATCTGATCTGATCTGATCTGTGAGTATATTATATCGCAGGCAGTAAATTGTGGGTTAATTACTTAAACATAAAACTGCTCAGGTGTAACACTATTCATCAGACTAGATTCTCATAATAAACATATTAATCAAATCATTAACAGAAAACATAAAACTTAATGAATGACCTTTACAATATGAAGTATTTTGAATCTGGTTTTTATGTGTTTTTAACTTCATCATCCTTTATAACTGTTATTGATAAGCTGGTTATACCAAACATAGAAGATAGAAAAGGGAGAAAAGGCATGGACTTGATCTATAGCAAACATTTTATTAGAAATGTTAGGAAGACATAAGTGCAATTACAAGGTACCTCAAATTCTGCTGGTTTAGTGCCTAATGATTCTTTCTTCTGCTTTGAAAATGTTACGTCGTTTGCTAGCAGCCTCAACTTTAGAAACTAAATATAGAATTACACTTCTTTAACCTGTGACTCTTTAAGGAATAAGCCTGTATTAAATTAAGACATACCTTGGGCAGATTCTAAGTTTGACTGCAATATGATATAGAATACTGTATAAACCATTAAAGATGATTTTTCTGCAACTTCTGCATATTCAGTTACTTTTTTTTTGTTTACAACATGATAAGCAAGCACTTTTCTTTACAGGGACTGATTCACAACCTAGAGAAGACGTTTGGACGCGAAATCCCCACAAACATCTCTTTTTCTGTTTCATGATCATGAAACGAACAATAGCATCTGGTTAGTTTTTTCAATATAATGAAAATGCTGTACAAAATTCTGAGTTTTTATTCTGATTATGTTTTCAGCCACCGATAAGAAGAGTGATGAAGTTCATGGAATCGACAATATGTTTGCACTGTATGCAAACCCCTCTACGGGTATTATTGAGTAAGTACCCGATTCTTGGCTCCAATCTTTGAAGATGAGTAAAAAACATTGATTTACCATTCAAAGTCAATAGACTGAATGTAGGGGCTTAAATATAGGATAAGTAATTGCTCTATTTCTTATCAAGTATTCCATTTCCTATTCTAGTTTTCTATGTCTTGTTTAACTTAATCATCAAGTATTTTTTTGTATTGGAGATTAGCCCCTCTCAAATCGGGCAAACTATCCTAGTTTTGAATAAAAATCAGCCTTTGTGTTTTCTGGTATCTATCCTTTGGTTCAATTGTCGGGAAACATCGAAGAAATTATGGTGCAAACTTGGAACAGTTCTCATGTCAGGGGCTATCTTCCTGACCTAGTTGCAGCCCAATGAGCCGCAATCGCCGCCCAATCCGAGTCCTTGAAGGCGAAGTCACAACCTTAAAGTTTTAGAGAGATAAGCCCAACAACGTTGTTGGATTATATGGTGACGACCGAATCCTTTGGGCACCAACACCGTCAATACCACCGTCCTACCACCAAGATCACCTTCCCTTCTTTCAACAATGGTGAGCCGCATGGATGGATCCTTAAAGCCGAAAAATATTTTAGGTTCTATAATATTGAAGACAACAACAAGGTTGATGTGGCTCCTATCTAAGCAGTTAATCTCGGCCGAGACAACTGATATCTCGGCCGATATATCGGTTTTCGGCCACAGGGACTAATCTCGGTATCAAATCTCGGCTGTTATCTCGGTCCCGATAATATCGGCCGAGACAACTGATATATCGACCGATTGAGTTTTTATATCGTAATCTCACCGATTAAAGCGGTTTTGCCCAAATAAAAAAAATTAGGTCAAAATCAGTTAAGGGAAACTAGTTATTACCTCGATTCTAACCAACATCAGACCTGCACGCGTCTCTTTTGGTCAAAATCGAACCCCATATGAAGAATCCATCAATAGATGAAGCAAATTTGGGGCTAGGGTTTATGTTTTGTTGTTGTGGCTGCTGTGTAAAATGGAGAAGGAGAATGATGTGCAATGTTAAATATGGTGAGGGATTAGGTTTGTTAAGTTTGGGTATTTTCCAATTTAACCCCCTCCATATTTCACTTGTTTACATATAGTTTCTAAACTTGAATATTTATATTTATGTATAAAAATATATGTATATAGATTTTGCAATGGCCGATATCTCACCGATATCTCACCGCGAAAACCGATATATCAAATATCGGTACTCAACCGATAACCGATATATTTCCGCATTAACTGCTTAGGCCCCCATGCATCTGGACAGAGAGGCACTAGACTTATAATCTATGTTGCACGGGAACTGGTACGGGAACGAGAAATGGGTACGAGAACGGGAAACGGCAAAACTCAAAAAATCAAGAAACGGGTACGGCAACAAAAAAATATAAAAAAATAAAAATATATTTAAAAATTTCAAAATAGATATATATTTTGTATAAATTAATAAGTATAAGGACCAAATGTTAACTTGTAAAGATATTGGGGGTTAATTGTTTAATTACACAAACCAATCTAATGTAACAATTTACAAGTTGTGAAAATTGCAATTTTCGTCCCTGTGGTTTGTCTAAACTAATAGTTTCAGCATGTGCATAACACCCTGAGTACCATTTGAGGTGTCAAGGTTGTGATGGTAATGGTTAGGAGAGGGAAAACACTTGGAAAAGGAAAATTCTGAAATGTAGATAACGTAAGGCCTTTAACAAAGCCTCGCAGATCCTCCGTGATGCCAAACGTTTCAAGCTCCGACTCGGACGAAGATTCAACTGATCCAGACGAAGACGATGTAATGGATAGCGACGGAATTTGATCGGCCAGGGAGAGGAAAGCGGCGGTCTTCAACTGATCGGCTTTTTTTTTTTTAGGCTTCGACGACAATGTCTTTGGATCGTTTAGCAGTCTCGGAGACGATGTCGGCGATTTTGACCGTAGAAGATGTTAGTGTTTGAGATCTCTTTGTTGCTTCTTCTGCTAGTGTTTTTGAACTGAAGTCGGATGTTCACATTCAAAAACCTAATACAGTATACAAGGCTATGAGCTTAGCTATGGAATATGAAACAAAACTAGAATGCAATCAAGAAAGAGTTATACAGAGGTTCTGGACAAGAAACCCACTACAACAACCACCAACCTAATGTCACACCTTCACCAACCTCATCTATTCGCATTTCTGTTGCTAAACAGTAATATCAATTAAAAAAAAGGTGAGTGCTTTCAGTGCGAGGATATATACAGGACTGGTCACTGTTGTACAACGGGTAATTTTCAAACTTTTAGAAGTTGTTACTGTTCCATAGGACGTGTTGAAAGTAGACGAGAATCATCAATTCGGTCATGAGGAATTGGCAAAAATTAGCCTTCACGTAATTCTAAGGTCACAAAACTCCACCCTTAACCTTCATGGCACCATTAGTTCTTCCAATGTGTTGGTTCTGATAGTGGGTTAACTCACAATTTGCGAGTCACTTGTTTGTTAGGAAATTACTGCTCCGACACAAACCTTAGCCCCTTTTGCATTAGGGGGCTAATGTAGTACTAGGTATTCAATAGCTAGCCATTCTTAACACAATTTGGCAAATTGGAAGCATATGTCCATGAAATTCACCATCGACGTAAGGATTACCACAAGATCGTCAGCACGTTGCTACCTTTTGCCACCTTAATAAAAATCAACCTTTGATTTATTGTATCTATTAGTTGATCTGAATCTTACCTATTTAAATAAACCTGTCAACGGGATCCAATCCTTATACGTTAAATACGTTTTATAATCTTATTTTCATTCCTGGCAATCTTAAAACCAACATTTGGTTTTTTCGTTTTTGATATTTATGTTCTCTTTTTTGTGTGTAACAGTCCGGTAGGCATGGACATGCTTTGGACTGATCTTAGTCCTGAGCGCACCGGTATCACAATGCTATTGCTAGCGTGGTATGTTATCAAGTCTATCTAATTAAATTGAATGTTGCATGCAAATTCACATGTTACCGTTATAAATATACTAGGAAATTGAAGGCAAGGAGGTGGGGACATTTCACCCGAGATGAGTGGCGTGCGGGAATGAAATCCCTAAAAGCTGACACTCTGAGAAAACTACAAAAACGACTGCCTGGGCTAGAGCAGGAGGTATTTTTCATTTCTCCACTTGCATTTTCATTTTCAGGGAAAAAGTAACATTTTTTGCATCTTGTTGTCCATGTTCTTTTGAGAAAGGTGGCCAGCAAAGAAAATTTCAAGCACTTCTACTCCTACACATTTTGTCACCACCTTACCAGTAAGTTGAATAATTTTGAGCATCTATTTAATATATTTACCGTCTTAGCGTTATACATTCTAATATATGTATTGGATTTTTTAGATATTAATCATCGAACCTTGGATATTCAGACCGCCTGCACATTGCTTGAAGTTGTTTTGGGCCCGAGGTTTAAGCCTCAGGTCACTGCATTCATCAAGTACTTAAAGGTTTGTAGTATTAACTTGTCGACCTATCTAGTTCTTGGAAACCATTATGAATTTAATTGCTTGTATTTTTTTAGATGCTCAAAGAACACCAGCTTATAAGCGTGGAAACATGGATCGACTTTTATCATTTCTGTCATAAGGTAATGAAACAAGTTTTGTTTCAATTTTGTCACTTAAATTTGTACTAAATTACTCGAATTTGCAGATTGACTTCCCGGGCCTCTCGAACTACCATGAGCACAACACATGGGATATTGTTATTGACACATTCATAGATGCATTGAGATAGGATAAACAGGTATGATATCTTTGTTTTTTTTGTTTATATGCTGACCGTGTTTTTGTGCAGGTTGTTTTGTTTTTGCAGGGCTTTTTTTTTTTTTTTGTTTTTAGTTAGGCTTTAACTCGATGTATAGATTCGCTTATGTTAATTTGGACCGTTTGTGGTTCAAATTTAGTATAGGTTTGTTTCGTGGCTTTGGTCGGGATTTAGGTAGATAATTAATCCTTGTTAGACCATTGCTTTTGTTGGGTTGGTGTTCTCTTCGGGGTATGTCCCGGGAGGCCCAATGCCATTTACTTTGTAATTCTTTTAATTTTTTAATAAAAATCCAATGGGTACCGCCCCATTTTAACTAAAAATAAAATAAAATAAAATTGATATTATTTTTATAGGACAAACACAATATCTGAAGGTAGTTTAATAGTAGTAATTTTATATCGTTTTAAGATTTTTGACCTCTTAAATAGATGATGCAATCAGGCACACACAAATTTATAGTGTTTTTTATCGTCTATGACACAAATGCACACCCCTACCACACTTACATATTACTTTGGCTGTTGTAGAGATCTCCAATAGCTTTTTCACCCCAATTATCTCACTACAACATTGCACAGAAATTTTAAGTTTTGTATAGTAAATACACAAATTGTAGGTATCAGAGAACTGCAAGCACCACCACTAAATTTTGTGAATGGTTTGTTTGACTCAGTTTTGGTGACGGTGCATTCCCATCTCTCTGAGCACTTGCAGTTTGGCTTGTTAATTATGAGTGATGTACAAGTTAATAAGGTATTGGTTAATAGCATAGAAGTTGTGCCAACCATGAATTGATCCTATTAACTAATCAGTTATTAGAATTTACAAAATCCGATACAAACTATTTTGAATTAAAAATCATATCATCCGACTTCTGATCGGAAATTTCTTTTGTGAAAATGATCATACATATGTTTCAAAGCTACAGCTACACATCAAAGTGATCCAACGGTCGGATCTCCGGGAATAGCTGAATGAGACCCAGTTTTCTAATCCGAAAATACGTGATGCTATAAAAATTAATTTAAAAATCATATCATACGACTTCTGATCGAAAATTCATTTAGTAAATATGATCATCTATATGTTTCAAAGCTACATCTCGAAAATCAAAGTGATTCAATGGTCGGATATCCGGGATTAGCCCAATCTTTGAGACCCAATTTTCTAATCCGAAAATACTTGCTGTTATGATAATCAATTTAAAAATCATATCATCTGACTTCTGATCGGAAATTCCTTTTGTCAAATGATCATCTATACGTTTCAAAGCTACAGCTCGAAAATCAAAGTGATTCAACGGTCGGATCTTAGGGAAACGAGCCGAGACTACGGCTGTGTTTCTAGTACAGAAATTACAAAATCGAATTGCATACTTTGTGACCACCAATTTCATTCAACATTCAAACTCAACAAGTTTATATCTTCATATGGAGATGTAACAACTATCAAAGTGAAATTAGAGGTTACCTTAATGATTATTAGGCTTTAAATGACTAGATTTGGCCACAAGCATGATCTAAACACATGATTTCCTCTTGATTTGAGCTTGGTTTCTTGAGTTGATCTTAAGTGTGTGTTTTGGTGTGTGTTTTTGTTGGAGAATGATCTCTTGATGAAGATGTAAGTCCAAGATCCTCTCCACGTGGTATCATACAACACTTAATCGAAGGCAGAAATTAAGATTGAATGTAAAGAACAAAGAAGTAAACCAAAAGATTAGTATTATTGAAACACCAAATGCACATGATTACAGAGAATCGTCTGGTACACACTGGTCTTGGCCGATTACAATGATAAGAGAAAAACCAAACAACTAGCAACCATCAAAAGACCTAGGAACCCTCTATTTATAGTTACATGGCCCAATAGGCCAAAACCTACTAGCCAAACCACTAAACAAACCTCCTTAGACTATGCTCTTACAATATCCCTATAGGTTTGTGTCGTCTTAGTGCAACTATCTTCAAGTCTGCCCCTTTATTTCTTCTTCAATGGTCATTGTTTATTTTAACCTGATCCGGAGCTTTGTTAGTGTTGGTTTCACTTTTCTTCCCTCCCCATCAAGGTTCGTCTACAGTGACCACTTTTTAACCGGTGGATCACCCTTTTATAATAGTATTTACTAGGATGAGTCACACTGTACCATTATAAGTGTGAACTACGTCCGTTGGTTGATACAGCAGAAGCTCCAAAGTGAATCCTAATGAGCGAAGAGATTTTTCGTGCTATTTCTTCAATCTGCATCAGCCCACAAAGGATCTCTGAGTCCATCTCGTTCTCGCCTAATATGGAAAGCAGAGTATTCTGTCATTTGCATATTAGGAGGATCATCGTCATCCTCAAAATCCATTTCTACATAAAAACATATTCAATCAAACATTTGATATCTCCATATACTATTATAAACATAGATATTTGTATAAGACATTGGTGGGCCTAAAAACATTCTTCAAAACTGGCAATAAAAGATTTTCATGTTTAAACATGATTCATTGGCCTAAAAATGATTTCGGCCCAATTACAAGTCGTTTCCAATGAATTTTCCGGGTAAACAAGTGGTTTCCAAATTCATTTCAGGTTTTTTGGGTTGGTGATGGGGTTTCCGAGTGGTTTGGGCCTAAACAGATGCAAACAAGCCTAATCGAAAGTCGTTTCCGTGTTTGGTGATGGTTTCCAAGTGGATATGGGGTTTCTGGGTGGCAAAACAGTAAATAAAATGTTTCTGATGGACTTAATGATCATTTGGCATAGGTTTCCAAGGGCAAAATTGGAATGCATTTTTCTGAGGACTCGGACACCCAAATCAGTTTGAAAACAACAATTGTCTCCGAGGGTATTCCGGGTATTTCACCAGCTATTCACAGATCCCAAGGCGCGTGAGATATACACGCCACCACAGGGATTATACTCGGCTGGCTGATTATCTTCTCCGATGATCTTTACACATTTTGAAAACACATTATTTATCCTACAACATGATCCTAAGAAAGATTCTAGCATAGAACGAACGAGATCATCATCATTTCATCAAGGATCAAAACTTACAACTTTAAAATCTATCATCAATGGTTCACTGGTGACCGCCGAACAACGTCTACTGCCACCGGTTCATCACCACACAATATACACGTACCTTTTATGCAACAAAGAAGGCATATTAAGTCGGTTTTGCTTTCCGATCGCAGGTAGTTAATGAAACGGAATTGTGTGTGTTTGAGAGAGAGAGAGGGAGGTTTTTTATTTGGAAACCGCAAGTGTATAGGAAAGTGTTAAACTCTTTTCTTTTATAATGAAAAAAAGACAAGAGCTTAGATTTTGTGGTTCCCACCATGTGTGCGGTAGGCCCAGCTCCAATCTCAAGATTTTTTAAAAACGTTTTCAAGGTGGGGTTTTGAAAGCGGGTTCAAGTCAGGCTATGAATTGGTCAAGATTTTATAAAAATAAAAATTAAATTAAACTAAAAATATAAAATAAAAATAGAAATAAAAATAAATATAAAAATGTAGAGGTATGGTGCTTGACCCGACATACCGTTTTTATTACTTGTTACTTGTTATATTATTTACTAATATTGGAGTGTGGAGGTAACCCCCTAACTGGGCTTGGTGCCAATGGGCTATGTGCCCATATAGTTAGGGGTCCATGATGTTCGGCCCATTAAGGCCCATGAGAAGCCCTATATAAGAGGTCTTCACCTCTCATTAGGGCACAAGTTATCACATACATATTACCCCCTGATAACACATGGCTGCGGCCAGAGCCGCCATCACTTTTTGTGTCTGTACGTTGGACTCCATTTATGGTTTCCTAGCAGTCACCTCCACGCCCCACCTTTCATTTCTCTTCACAGGTCTGGATCTCACCGGAGAAGACGAAGGCCGAGCTGTGGTTCCCCTATTCAACACCGTCGAGGCATACACCGGCCAGCATGCAGGTTATTATTTCTTCAAAAAATAAAAATAAAGTAAAATAAAATCTAAATTATCACAGTAATTTATTCCAGACACAACTTTAAACATATTTTCCTACAAGATCAAATCACTGTGTTTCAGGCTACACCACACTTATCAACACTGATCTATTTTAGCTGGTCTTAGTAATTGCCTGTATATTTGTCTACTTAAGCTTATTGCCTTAGGTCTTCTTGTATAACGATCTGTGATATTCTTTTATCATGTTTTGATGTATAAATTATGAGAACTCAAGCAAGTCACCATCAAATCCTAGAACCATATGTAGTACACTATATCATGCCAGCAGTTTCCATACCACATATTTTCACAGTATATGTTCTAGAATTATGAAACCTTGACTGGGATTGGATTGATAAGAGAAAAGAATAGATCGTTAAGAGATATGGTGTAGTATACGAATCAAATGATTTCTCAAATGATATAGGCCTTGGCTGTTGTAGAGATCTCCAATAGCTTTTGCACCACAATTATCTCACTGCAACATTGCATAGAAATTTTAGGTTTTGTATAGTAAATACACAAATTGTTGGTATCAGAGAACTGCAAGCACCACCACTAAATTTTGTGAATGGTTTGTTTGACTCACTTTTGGTGACGGTGCATTCCCATCCCTCTGAGCACTTGCAGTTTGGCTTGTTAATTCTGAGTGATGTACAAGTTAATAAGGTATTGGTTAATAGCATACAAGTTGTGCCAATCATGAATTGATGTCATTAACTAATCCGTTATTAGAATTTAGAAAATCTGATACACACTGTTTCAAATTAAAAATCATATAATCCGACTTCTGATCGAAAATTCCTTTTGTGAAAATGATCATACATTTGTTTCAAAGGTATAGCTACAATCAAAGTGATCCAACGGTCGGATCTCCGGGAATAGCTGAATCTTTAAGACCCAGTTTTCTAATCCGAAAATATGTGTTGCTATAAAAATCAATTTAAAAATCATATCATACGACTTCTGATCGAAAATTCCTTTAGTAAATATGATCACCTATATGTTTCAAAGCTACATCTCAAAAATCAAAGTGATTCAATGGTCGGATATCCGGGAATAGCCCAATCTTTGAGACCCAATTTTCTAATCCGAAATACTTGCTGTTTTGAAAATCAATTTAAAATCATATCATTCGACTTCTAATAGGAAATTCCTTTTGCCAAAATGATTATCTATATGTTTCAAAGCTACAGCTCGAAAATCAAAGTGATTCAACGGTCGGATCTTAGGGAAACGAACCGAGACTACGGTTGTGTTTCAAGGACATAAATTACAAAAACAAATTACATACTTTGTGACTACCAATTTCATTCAACATTCAAACTGTAAGTTCCTACCCGATAAACGGGTGATTATACGATAATTTACGAGGAAATGAACTTAGTTTGGAAGTTTATGAATAAAGCATTACATATTAAACGTGTTTCACAAGTTTTTTTTAGCACATACGCATCACATTTCAGAACATACGTATAGTCTAGTTAGTGTTGAACACGACAACAAAATGCCATCCAAAAACCAAGTTTTTAAAAGATTAAGTTTAAACCTTGCAGAAGCGGACGAGTGTTATGCATTCGGTTCTTGATTCGAGCCTTGATCATCATCCGTATCATGTACCCGAGTCCCCGATGGTTAAACATGAGGAAATAACCCATTAAACGTTACTAAAATCGAATCGGATAGAAAGGATAAAAGAATGAGCTTTGTATCTAAAATTTCCAATTTTATACTTAGCGATTTTTCTAGCCAACTTGCAGCACCAAACTGCACTATTCGGGCAACTTCAAAAATATCCTCGGGGCATTCCAGTAGGATCCCCCCTTGAGGTTTTCAGGTAGAACCAAACACAGGAACCAAGTCTTCAGTGAGGATACCCTTTAAGGATTTGACTTGGAACCAACAAGGGGAACCAAGTCTTCAGTTAGGATCCCACCTTGAGGTTTTAAGGTAGCACCAGAAAGGGGAACCAAGTTTTCAGCTAGGATCTTAGCTTGAGGTTTTGTAGCACAAGAAAGGGAACCAAGTTTTTAGTTAGGATCCCACCTTGAGGTTTTGTAGCACCATAAAGGGGAACCAAGTTTTTAGCTAGGATCCCACCTTGAGGTTTTGTAGCACCAGAAAGGGGAACCAAGTTTTCAGCTAGGATCCCACCTTGAGGTTTTGTACAAGTTAAAATCATGAGATTTTATGATTCCCAAGATCTAATTGTGAGTTATACATGCTAGTCAAGCCTCGACTCGACTAAGTGATTTTTCCGCCCAAGCCATTTTGCCGTGATAGCGACGCCTTGTGTCCATGGCCACATGTGCCACTTCTCTCGGTCTTACTCGCACGGCCCTTATGACTCGCGATATGGTTTTTATCCAATGATTTTCATAACTCTTGAGAATCACAATATTATCTCAATTACATGACATCTTTATTAGGGTACCCTCTTACATACGCATATATGTATATATATAATTTAAAGTCATAGTTATGACTTACCTTAGCTCGCGCCCTTTTTCGCTTCTAGGCTAGCTTGTGATTGATAACATAGAGTCTAGGAATATACTCAAGCAAATAACAAAATTGACATTGGCATAATGTTGACCCTTATCTTAGGTCCTTTTCTAACTAGTGTTTTACTCAAATTGACCCGTTAGTCTAATTTGGGATATTGACAACCATCTGAGGTTGTTTTCCATGAATTATGAATCTCTTTTAAGCTTCTTTTGTGAAACTCCAAGTGTCTAGATCCCAAATGTATATACAAAGGTATAACTAAGCATATAAACATACTAGGAACATATTGAGATTTGAGCCATCGAGTGACTTACCTTTGTGCGTGCTCCTCCCCTTTTATCTCCTTCGATTCTAGGCCTCCCGAAGCCTCTCTTTTTACTACCTAGTAGATTGTTATCCACTTAGGTTGTTAGGATCATAATTAAAAACATGGTTACACATGATCAATCAACCTTTTGCTAATTTTTACCATGTTCAACACATTTAACGAGTTTTAGTCCAAATTCATTCATTTGGACATTTTAACAAACACTTGGTGGGCATGAATCATCAAGACTAAAATTTTTGGGTGTTTTATGAGCCAATTGCCTATCAATCAAGTATTCGGCCTTGATTCATCATAAGATGACAATTGGATTACATGAGGTTTGTAGGTCTGATTTCTTGCTATCCCAAGCAAAAGCCCCTTAAATTGAGCTTGAATCAAGCTTGTTTATGAGTTTTTAGGGTTTGGTTTGATAGAGGGTGCTTGGGCCGTGAGTTTTTGAGCAGGGCAAATGCATTCCCTACATTTTGTCCAAGTTATAAAGCCATGTTTCATCAATTGGCAGGTTCAGTCCCTCCAGGTATGGATTTTGGTTAACTTCTGCTAACCCGGTTAGTTTTATAAAGCCTTTTATATTGTTATTCACCTAACGTGAGTAACGAGGTTAGTTCCCAACTATTTTTATTCGGAGATTATTTAGTATTATAAATTGGGATTTTAAGCCGGTTATTACCCTTATTAGCATAAATGCTAATTATCAAATTTTGGGGTGTTACACAAACTTAACAAGTTTATATCTTCATAGGGAGATGTAAAAACAATCAAAGTGAAATTAGAGGTTACCTTAATGATTATTAGGCTTTAAATGACTAGATTTGGCTACAAGCATGATCTAAACACATGATTTCCTCTTGATTTGAGCTTGGTTTCTTGAGTTGAGCTTAAGTGTGTGTTTTGGTGTGTGTTTTTGTTGGAGAATGATCTCCTGTGAAGATGTAAGTCCAAGATCCTCTCCACGTGGTATTAAACAACACTTAATTGAAGGCGGAAACTAAGATTGAATGTAAAGAACAAAGAAGTAAACCGAAAGATTAGTATTATTGAAACACCAAATGCACACGATTACAGAGAATCGCCTCGTACACAATGGTCTTGGCTGATTACAATGATGAGAGAAAAACCAAACAACTAGCAACCATCAAAAGACCTAGGAACCCCCTATTTATAGTTAAGATAAGAGCTTCTAGTTACATGGGCCCAATAGGCCAAAACCTACTAAACAAACCTTACTAGACTATGCTCTTACAATATCCCTATAGGTTTGTGTCATCTTAGTGCAACTATCTTCAAGTCTGCCCCTTTATTTCTTCTTCAATGGTCATCGTTTATTTTAACCTGATCCGGAGCTTTGTTAGTGTTGGTTTCACTTTTCTTCCTGCCCCATCCATTTCTACATAAAAACATATTCAATCAAACATTTGATATCTCCATATACTATTATAAACATAGATATTTGTATAAGACATTGGTGGGCCTCAAAACATTCTTCAAAACTGGCAATCAAATATTTTCATGTTTAAACATGATTCATTTGCCTAAAAATGATTCCGGCCCAATTACAAGTCGTTTCCAATGAAGTTTCCGGGTAAACAAGTGGTTTCCAAATTCATTTCGGATTTTTTGGGTTGGTGATGGGGTTTTCGACCTGGAACACCGTACACCTCCCTTAGATCTCGCTTTCCGTGCCAAATGATCTCTTCTTAAAGTCAGTCCTAGCAACACCGTATCCCCTAAGTAGGTTAACGGTCATGAGGACCGAAGGATCTCTCTTACAGTCAGCCCAGGTGACATGTGACATGTATCCCCACTGGTTAACGGTTTTGTACTGATGAGACTGATGTGCTGAAAGTGGTTTAATAAAAACTAACTAAATTAACCTAAACTAAACACTCTAAGTTTTATATTTATAACTAAGACTCTCTAAACCTAAACCACACAACCGGAAAGTGTACCGGTCAGTGCAGTACAGCTAAAGTAAGTCCGAGTATCGAACCCACGAGACTATACTTGAAAACGTAAACTAGACTTGATTACTTATCCTAAATACTGACTTAATAACGTGTTGTTGTTTTGGGGGGATTTCTAACAAACTAATTGCAAAATAAATAAGTAAAACTTAAATAAGTGAGGACACAAGTAGGGAACTGGAACTGGGATCAGATGATGGGAAGGCACTACCTAGGCTAGAATCCTACACATGAATGATAAGCTTCTAATGGCTATGGAACTGGTGTGGAACCGGGATCTTAAAATACTTAACTTAAAGTCAACTACGGGAACCCTAACCCTTCTCAAGATATAACCTGTAGAATTCCTAAAAGCTGTTAAACCACCGGTTGAGAGGTTACCCTCACAGGCTTACCTACTCGAATCTTAAAGTACCCGCTAGACAGTCTACCTCACAGCGCGAAAGTCACAATACACCCGAAAGTGCAAGGGGTAACTACAATATTTCTGATAAGACTTGGCCTACAAGGAATGCTATGGAAACTAGGAAGATCTTCTCACAAAGCCTCTAGATCTAGCAATTTAACATTCTAGACAGACCAACAATCTCGCACCTTACAGCTATTGAGAATTGGTAGAACACTTAGAATTACTTAACTAACAATTACAACTCCTATGGATAACCTGCAGAATTAACCATTAACTAGCTGCTAACACCCAGTCCGCAACCTAACCCGCATTCATACATGAAAGACATTCACAAAAATGCAAGTGGGGTTTATAAAAATTAATTAAACAAAACTAAATATGCATATACATCAAACCAGAAAATAAAGAGTTCTTTACTTTAAAAGTCACCCACAACCAATAGTTCCAAAACCCGAAAGAAAAATAATCAAACAAGTGTATTCATCATCACCTAGGTAGTTCTATGATCTAGCCAATAATTGTCATGAAAAAATCAAAACAATAAAAACTAAACATATTCATGGTGTTCACTACGGGTTTGAATAAAATAAATAAATAAAATAGAACCAGCCCGTGCTAGCACCTATGCCTCAACCCTTGACCCCCTTCTCTTAAAATATGCTGTTTTCCTTCTTCAATAATATGCCGCTGCTGCTGTGATGTTCCTTCCCTTGTCATTCTCGGCTACCCTCTTTAGAATAATAATATATATGCGGCCTCCGTCTAAGAATAATAATATCGCTAAAGTAATTGGAGCCCTCCTCTAAACTAGGCCCAAAAAAGGCTCGTGCCTTTATTTCTTTGTTTTGTTTCATGTCATTTATTATTATTATTATTATTATTATTATTATTATTATTATTATTATTATTATTATTATTATTATTATTAGCATTCTAGCTCCATGTTCTTGACTCAGGTGTTCTTGGCTTGACCAAAGTTGCTCATTTACGTTCCAACGTCCATTCGAACACCTACTAAAATATAAAATAAATACATAAGTAATAAAAATGACACAAAACTAATAAAAATATATAAAAACCTATACTAAATAAAATAGACCGGTACAAGCCTAAAACTAATAAAAACACTATTTAAACGACTCAAAAATTATACAAACTTTACACTGGAAATTGATGTATTTTACAATACATCAGAGACCTAGATATAGAATTCTTGTTTTATTTATGTTAAATGTGACACTTTAATATTTATAGGCCTGGTAAATAAAAGTTGGTTTAGCGATTTATGACTTAATAAACCCAACACATAACCTCCCGAGATGAATGAAATAACAAAGGTGGAAAATAATCCTAAAGGTGTGCAATCCTAAGATCATTGGTGCACCCATAGGGAATCCGCCCTTTACCAAGAAAGTCATTCATTCATCTGGTAAGAACCTGAAATGTGTCACTCAGATCTGGTCCACTTGAGAAGCCATTGCTTAGAACCCGGTTTGGATATTAGAAGCTCGAAGGATCTGTCTCACTACCAGTTTCCTCGCCTTGGATCTAGCTCGGGATTACCAGAAGCTGATTAAACCTCTTAACAGTTTATTAATTAGGTTAAGGTTGATTTATGTTTATTAAGTTAACCATCATATGAACGTGTCACAAGATAAACAAACATGAATTAGAAAGAAGATAACACAACAAATAACTAAAAACAAACTACTACTACTAATAATAAAAGTCTACAAATCGAAGTGGATTCAGAGATCAGAGAGAGATACAACCATAAGAATGATCAACACATGAACATGGCTGCTCATAGACAAGCCTTCCATCTCCTAGTGCTATGAATTTAGTATAATCCTCATGACCCTCGATGTTTATTGCATGAACTACTCTACGAACCCGTTCTCGGCCAAGATAATCAAGGTAGGACGAGGCCTAACCTTGGTGGGATGTTAGGATGGACCTAAGGCATCCCACAAGACCCTAAGATCTTCGGAAGAAGCTTGGAAGTCGGCCCAAGAAAGCACAAGAAGGGATGCTAAATGGTTGAGGTGAGCTTGCTATTTATAGGCAAATCAGGGGCTGCATGGCCGTGAAACAAGGGTTGGCACGCCCATGCTCGACAGCAGGTGCTGTTGCAGAGTCCTTTCGAGCATAATATGTCGGCTTTTAGGGCATGCACGCCTGTGCTCTTCAGTACAGCTGCAGTTCTGGTATGTTGGAGCCTTGGGGAGCACGTTTCTGAATGGCACGGCCGTGCACATGGTATTGGCACGCCCGTGTAGCCCAGAATTCTGACTTTTTGCCTTTTGTTGACTTGGAAATGTTGACTTGTTGATCCGGGACAGGTGCACGACCGTGCAGCATCTGATACAACTTTTAAGTCTTCAATTCCTTCCCATGTTTGCTGCTTTGTCTTCTAGTGTCCCGGACTGATTTTATTATAAGCACATACAGGGATCATGCTGCGAGTCTCGTATCCACAGGAATCTCCGTTTCTTAGCTTTTTTTTTACCCAAAAATCACTTGTTTTTGGTGTGGAGCTCCAATTTCCTGAAACATATGAATAGGAACGATTAAGTAGCCACAATCAGTAATTTAAGCCCCAATTCTGCCCTATTATGAGACTAATTATGCATGTTTTATATGTTAAAATCATGGCACATCAATTGTCTTACAATATTATTACAAATTCTCTAATTCAATTACTAGTTACTTGTGATATAATAAGTGGATTTATTTATGATTGGGCCTAAGTCTAATAAGTTTGGGTTAAATAAAATATGTGGCCTAAGTTTGTGACCCATGTCATTGGATAATAGTTGGTTGATATTTGGTATGGCCCATTGGCCTTGTTCATTATGGAAGGTTGTTGGAGTTTGTGGCAGGTTGTTCGAGTTGATTATTGATCATTGGATTAAATCATTCCTGATCATTGATTTGGCATCTTGAGAGAACCTTCTAGAGCATCATATATAAAGAACAGTCTCTCTCTCTCTCTCCTGATCATTATTCAGTCTTTTTGTTTTATCGTTTCTCTCTCGTTCATCCATTGTTCAGTATTAGGGTTTGATTCATTGTCGGTGTAAGTCTTTGTATTTCATTTGTTCTTATGATTTGCTGATCTAATCAATCAGCAGATCTTGTAAAGACTTTGTATTCATTGTTTGATCTCAGTAATTAGTTGAGATCTTGGGTATTGGTTAGGTATGATTTGGGTTGGGTTAAATAAGATTTTGTCACCGTTTTGTCGCCTACTTCTTTTGTCTATTGTAATGAGTTTATGTTGGCTCAGATTGTATGTTGTGTTTTGTATATCAAACCCTAAATTTCTACAAAAACCTCCCCTACCACCTTTTACAACTAACAATCATATTTCTATTGAGTTTGATCCCTCTTATTTTGTTGTGAGGGACCTCAAGACCCGAACCTTTATCCTATGATGCATTAGTCCCAGAGATCTCTACACACTTGATCCTAAATACGACACCAAGTTTCCTACACCATCATGCCATTTCTCAAGACATTTGGCATCCACAACCCGGCCATCAAGGCTCGAATTTACTTCATTCTCTTAAACCGTCTAGTTCTATTAATTTTGAAACATTGAAACCTAAATTTTGTCAGTCATGCGTGTTTGGAAAGCATATTATACTTCTATTTATTAGTTATGTTATTTCTTTTGAGATGAGATATCGTTCATCATAATTAGGGCTGTAAACAAACCAAACGAACACGAACATTATGTTCGTGTTCATTTGTTAAGGAAATTACATGTTCCCAAACTCTTCATGAACACTTAACGAAAGAGATTTTTTGTTCGTGTTTGTTTGTTAAGGAAATAACGTGTTCATGAACAAGTACCGAACGAAATTTTTGTTCGTGTTAGCTTGTTAAGGAAATGAACGTGTTCGTGTTCATTTATCTTTATTTGTTAAATTTAGGTACCAGACAAAAGCGAACACACATAAACACCAATTAAAGAACATAAACAAACATAAACAAACATTTATGAACAAAACCGAGTACAAACTAACACATATTAGATTCCGAAAATTTCATCACGAAAATTGTCCACCCAAAATATACTAATCTAATTACCCAAATATACTTGACATAATCTTGATCACACAATGTCTCATAAAAACACAAAATTATCATATTAAACTTGAACTATCAAACACAATCAAACAAAAACGAACACGTTACGTATCGAATGTTCATGAACATAAATGAACGAACGCAACCTCTGTTCATGTTTGTTTGTTTAACTAAACAAACAAAATTTCTTATTTGTGTTTGCTCATTTATTAAACGAACGAACACAAATGAACTTCCCGCCAATTAAACATTTCACGAACTGTTCGCTGAATGTTTGGTTTGCTTATAGCCATAATCATAATTAATAGACCTAGGACACTTTGCAATTCTAGCAATGTTGAGATGAGATATTGTTTAATTTTTCTATAAATTTTTTGTGGTTTCAATTTACGTTGGCCCATCATAACCTTACGTCTCAAATAATAATCTACATCTTTCTCGATTATATACCATTCATTAATCATGGAATTTAAATGAAACAAACACCTTTTTTATATTTTAATTAAAATTTGAGCGACGGTATTTACGTGAACATCATGAGATGAAGGTATGATAGAAAATACAAATCATGTTGCTTGTAATCATTTATATATACCATCTTTTCTTTTTCTATTTAACCCGTCTCGAGCGGAGACGGCCATCACACCAAGCACCATTACCACTACAAAGGCTAAGGTTTCTTTTACGTGTTTCAATCCTCACCAAGCACTACCAGCGGTAGTGTTGGTGGTGGCATTGGTGGTCGCGATGATACTCTCCGACGTAGACGGTGACAACATTTTGTGGGTTTAAATCCTCACAACTCTGGACATCTCCACCCCGTCGTCAGACTAACAATGCCCCAACCCTCTCTCTCTTTAGTTCTTGTGTTTCAATTCTGCGAAGAACCACCCAAAGTACCAACACTATCTCCTATGATCGCGGCCTTCAAACCTTTCACCGTTGTTCGATGAAACAAAAAATAAACTTGGCTAGTCGCCTGAAGATGGCAACTATCTCGCTGTCTCCGGCAAAGGGGGAAAATTTACTATAGCCATGTACCACAATCTGAATGGAATTGCTACTATTCCCAGCGTTAAGTTTTTAATATACAGATAATATTTAAAGTAAATGCAATTTGCGACGTTGTTGTTACTGGGCGAAGTCAACCTGGGTCCTTAGTTTAAATTTTCCGCTGCCTAAGACACTTTGTTTCCTATTTCACTACACTATGTGTCCCTCCCTCTAATGTTGTCAAAGATAACTGATGAAAAACTTAACGGTATGACGAAAATTTGACTGTTCACACAAAACAAAACCCTAATTACTGTGTTTGTCTATCATTTTCTTTCTTTGTACCCAACTGCATCCCTGTCGTTTACCCATCCACCATTTGCGACGATGGTGTGACATTGAGACACATTTAGTCAATCTAACACAAACAAAGGAAGAAATGTGCACAATAAATATTTATCTCGTAACAACCTTACTTATTAAGGTTGAATTCCAGGAGTGTAAAATCCGATGAATTTTAGTGATTCTTAGCTTCGCGACGAGTTTTAATGAATTCTGTCGATTCCAATATGTAAGAGAGAAAGGAAAGTGGCAAAAAAAAAACCCAATTTTGATCTGGCCAAAATTCCAAGAAAATGTATGCCTAAAAACCAACAAATAAAAGTTTGAATGATGCTTCTAATGAGCATTGATTGTAGCATGTGTAACCATTATATTAACAAGGGTACGGAATTTAAGTCTCGCAAAGAAAACGTTATCGGTGAGACATACCATGGGATTCAACGGATCCAAGTTATATTTAAAGTGCACCAATTGTTCAGTTGAGATAACCATGAAGACTGGCCCTCAAAACTCCAACTAGATCATCGAGTCCAGGGCTGTGAGAAATATTGAGCATTGGCGTGCCGAAATTGAACATAAATGAGATGCTGAAGAGATGGGATATGCAATGAAATCTTTGGAAATGAAAGGAAAATATCCACGGCTATTATATAAAAGAATGTTTGTGGAAAAAATTTTTTAACATGTGGAGAGTTGTAACATCCTGTTTTGTGGAAAAAATAAATGAAAAGATGAAAATATCATTTGAATTGTCAAACTAATTTAACGGCCATTTTATTTATCAATATAATCATTTAAAGGGTGAGACGAATAAACGAAATTACTTAGACAATACATATATCGGTACGAGTATGGGTAATAACTGGTAACATTATCGAATTTTATATACGAATCAAATTTTATATTTTGCTTACTTTGTATTAGGGGGGACGGGGCGCCATCCGAATCGGTCACGTAACACTGCCGCCACTGGTGCTGGTAGTAGATCCGTGAACCAAATTCTAGTTCTATCTAACAGGCTATTTCCTGTGAGTTTCTCTCTCCAAAATTTAAAAAAGATATATATACTTGTGGTGGAGAAGGTGCAGGGGTGGTGGCAATGAAGTGCATATTATTATTTACTAATGGGTTTACTCGCGCGTTGCAGCGAGATCCACAAATAGGTTGCAATACAATATTATGATACTTAGGTTTTTTGCCGCAAGTTACGCAAAAAGAATAGAAATGTGCACCCTATGTTTTAACAAGTATTCGTAGAAAGAAAAGAAAAGAAATGTGCACCGCCACTTACAATTGATTGCAATTCATCACAAAAACCATGTACTCATTATTGAACAAATCTTAATAAACCAAAGGTATGTTACTGTAACAGACCAATATGAACATAAACATCACTCTTGTGTAAACCGTCGAGTCATGCATATCTACATAATCGTGCCATTAAAGACACCTTGCTAAATGATAAAGTTCATTAACATGACAAAAGCATGTAGAAAATAAAAGTTGTGATTTGTAAGTTTGCAATAGACTTGCCCAACCTGACCTAGCAGCTAAAAAATTGCCTGATGTAGCTAGTGAGCTGAACCATCCCGTCCACTTTGCCGCTGGGTAGACGCATACATATGAAAAGGGTTTATAATATACGCATGGTATAGGTATAAAAAGGTTTTCAATTCAAGTGTTATGATTCACTCAAGGCAATATGATAAACACGTAAGCACACAATGCGGGTCATAATCAAACCTTTATGATTGACAAAGACTAAAGAATCAACAATGACCCAAGACTTCCCAAACGCATAGGTACTTTCCATTACACGGCTTGTCAATCCAAATAGCGTTATTCGTTGTTAAAGTCGGCTAGCAAAGTTAATGATTATGTAACGATTGCAAGTATGCTACGTTTATGTCTAATCATCAAGAACAAGAATTCAAAGCATAACACAAGGGGATAAGTATACTCACTTTCGCAAATCTGTAATAAATCTCTAAGCGTCGGAAATGCATAAGAGGCGAATTCAACGACTCAACCTAAGTTCAAGCATCCAATATAAGCGTCTAATCTTTGAAAAGAGTCTAGGGTTCTTAATCTAAGGTATCTAGAATGTTTGGTTTAAATTTGGGGTTTTTAGAGTTTATAAATACAAAGGCGACGAGATTTATATATATATATATATATATATATATAATATATAAATTGTTTTAACTAATAAAATCGAACGATAAGTAAATAATAAATATTTGTTACTCAAGTCTTTATTACAAAATTTAGACTAAGTTATATAACCAAGAATATTAGTATTGATATTAATAAATTTTACTAATAACAATTTATATTTATTATATTAAATATAAACTATTAATTAGGTTATTAATATTCATAAAGTCTAATACATAAATTTTAGTTTTAAAACCATATACCTTCTAGAAATATATAATAATAAGATTTAATCAGAAAATATATTATGATTAATTGAAAGTTTATTTATTGATTTTATATTACTAAAACAAACATAAATTCATAAACAAATGTTAAAATATTTGAATTTTTTTTATGAAAACATAACCTACTGAGTTAAAAGATCACAAAATAATTTTTATATAATTTTGTGATGAAAATCTATTTAATATAGATTTTACTTTATTAAAATCACATAAATTCATAATTTAAGTCAAAACAACTTTAAAGGCAAATATTTCTGCTAAAACTTGTTATAATGATCTAAAAGGTCTCAACATAATTTTTATAGAATTTTTCTGATTAAAACCAATTTATTATGTATATTTTTTGTTTAAAACTAATTAAAAAAAATAAAAATGAGATAATATATAAAAACGTTTCAACACAGAGGAATAATGTTATAAAAATTATTCTAACATAATGAAATGTATTTCCACCAATTTTCATGTTAAAATACGCAATATACAATTTTATATGAATTAAACATGATTTAAGATATATAAAATGCTTAAATATATTAAACAGCATATAAAAATCCCGGAAATATTTATAAAACTTCTAATCAGTAATATGATCATTCATACAAAGTTTCATAATTTTTAGATCAATAATGAATGAGTTATGGATTTTTAAAGTTGTTTATACTTTTAATTCAAAATCCCCAATTAATCAAGAACACTCTAAACCTTAGATTTTTCAATTGGAATGCTTAACGATTATGTTTGCCAAATTAAATAGAGGGCTTTTAATCTATAAACATAAATGAAATAATATTGAAAGGGAATTTGAAAAACTAACGTGTGTGATTGTTCAATTTATAAGAAAACGATATAGAAAACCCAAATATACAAGCCTCCAATTCTTGAAAATAGCGAGATGTTCGGTTATCATTCTTGCACAGACTTGATAGACCCGAAAGAAAGAGTATATGTGTGCGTTTAATTGTGATAGAAATAGATAGAAGTGGTGCAATTTTGATTATGGTTAAAATGGGTATTTATAAACAAATATCTAATAACGTGAACACAAAAATTGATGATTGCAAGGTAACAGCCGTGGTAGGCGATTGTGGCTAGATATTTTTGGGTTATAGTTTGGTTTTTTTTTAATGAGGGACTAAAATAGTATCTTTAGATAAAGTGAAAGGTGCAGATGTCACACCTAATAAAAGAGTAGCTCGGGCGTCACGTGTCACTTTACTAGGGCTTCCACGTAGGTGCCATGTTACCTCCAACTAGGATCCACATGGCATCACAATATTCATCCACACCTTTACTCGTGGTGCAACCCGTATTCCCGTTTCTACTTTATTTCTCCCGATCTTAACCTATCAACTCAAAACCCTACCCATTTACTCTGCGGTTTCTAATATCTTCTACATCATTCTCTCAATCCTCTCTAGATCTGTTTAATTCCTCTCTATCACATCTTCAAGGTACAATCTTTCTCATATTTCATTCTCTTTTTCTTTATCATTGTATTCAAAACACAAGTCAATAAGATGTTGATCATTGTATTATTTATCCATTAACAGACGTTTGGATTAACGACGATTGCTTTCTGGATTGAATGCATAATTGACAGGTTATTGATTGCTTTATGGGTTAAATCGATTCTGTGACTAAACATGATATCGACTAGAAACTTGAGAGGTAAGTGTTGGATCGATTTTGCACATACGTTTTTTTGTTTGATTTTGCAGTTTGGGTTCTAATTGTTATGTTATATTCATTTTTTTTATCATGAATCATTTATTGATGTATCGATTTATCTTCAGTGGCATTTTTTGTGTGGTGGACATCAAACAGGGTATTACCCTCATGTGTTTGAGAAACCCAAAAATAATTACTACTAAGATATCAATTCTTATCTAAGCTTTAAGCTATCTTCGTGAAATCTTCTGCAGCCTTAATTTTTGTTGAAATATGAAGAATTTGTTTAGACACGGTGGTTGGAATGGTTTGTAGATAATTTATAATATTTATAATTTATAATTTATAATAATAATAATACATTATAAAGGAGGAGTGATGTACCATATTGGAATTTTGACATGGGTACAATTTTTAAAGCAACAAGTATAAGAGAATAAAACTTATTTCATAAGGGTATTATAGGGATACTGGGGACAATTAAGACACTTTGAAGGGTAATATAGACATTTCACCATCCCCATCCTTTACAATATCAAAACAAATTTACAATTCTACCCTCTCATTCCCTTACTACCCTCCATTCATTCATCTTCTCATTCCAAGTAACAGCCATGCATCAATGATAGATAAATGTGAACTATAATTGAGGGCATTTACCTTCACCATCAACGTGACTCTTCACTTTTAATTCTCAATCCCCCTCCGTTTCAATCACACCCCTCTTAAGAACCACACGCGATGGATATCAGGTGCCCACAATTGGGAAATAGGGTTCACTAGAACCTCAGGTGGTGACATAAGGTACTGTGTATTGCTATGACGATTCAGCAGTGCTCAGGGTTTCCATTTCATCTCAGCAATAGAACCAAAATCGTTCTTACATTCGATCATGCCATGTGAGTTCTTTTAGTAGTCATTGTTCCACGATGAGTTGATTGTATAATTGTCACTGATTATGTGATTGAATACATTAGCGATTGTTTCAGATTTTGAACTTTTATTAGTTTTTCTTTTTATAGGATTTGTTGTTTCTTTAAGAGTTGATGATTGTTTAAGATATTGCATTGTTTCAGGTAAAAAATCACTTTTCGTTTTCTTACAATTGATTGACTGTTCAAAATCAGTTTTCAAAACGGATATCCAAACACCTCCTTAATGATCCGTTTTTTCAGATTTAAGTTTGTATTTTACCTTATTTTAAATTTGATTTTTTATGTTTACCTAATGATTGATCGTTCCATTTGTAAATTGTGAACGGTCAGGTATGGCAGTGGGAAGGGATTTAAAAGGAGGAACAAACGATGTAGTTGCTATTATAGGTGATGGTGCTATGACCGCGGGTCAAGCTTATGAAGCAATGAATAATGCGGGTTATCTAGATTCGGATATGATAGTTATTCTTATCGACAATAAACAAGTCTCGTTACCAACTGCAACACTTGATGGGCCTATACCTCCCGTTGGAGCTTTAAGCAGTGCTCTTAGTAGGTTACAGTCTAACCGTCCTCTTAGGGAACTGCGTGAAGTAGCCAAAGAAGTTACCAAACAAATTGGTGGGCCCACGCATGAACTTGCTGCTAAAGTTGACGAATATGCCCGTAGTATGATTAGTGGTTCAGGGTCGACTCTGTTTGAAGAACTTGGTTTATATTACATTGGGCCTGTTGATGGTCATAACATTGATGATCTTGTTGCCATTCTTAAAGAGGTTAAGAGTACTAAAACAACGGGTCCGGTTTTGATTCATGTTATTACCGAGAAAGGTAGATGATATCCATATGCTGAGAAAGCTGTTGATAAGTACCATGGTAATTAATCAGTTTTTAATGTTATGTTATTTCTTTAAAAACGTGCATCTGAACACACGCTATAAATTGACTTGCACGTTTATTTGTCTGAATGTAGGTGTGGCAAAATTTGATCCGGCAACAGGGAAACAATTCAAGTCAAGTGCACCAACTCAGTCTTACACGACTTAATTTGCAGAGGCAATGATTGCTGAAACTGAGGTGGATAAAAAAATTGTGGGTATCCATGCTGCCATGGGTGGTGGGACTGGAATGAATCTATTCCACCGCTAATTCCCGAGTCGATGTTTTGATGTTGGGATTGCTGAAATTGCCTATACTGACCGTTAGTTCGTTACAGTAATTCACAAAATTCTTTATCTAATAAGTTGGAAAAGGTCGAATAATGCTTGAAGGAGAACGGGTTGCGCTCCTAGGGTTTGGAACAGCAGTTCAGAGTTGCTTAGCTGCAGCCGGTTTAGTAAAAGCACGAGGTTTAAACATAACAGTTGCAGATGCTCGTTTCTGCAAACCGTTGGACCATCATCTCATCCGGGCCCTTGCAAAGTCACACAAGGTCTTGATCACAGTTGAAGAAGGATCAATAGGTGGGTTCGGTTCACACGTTGCTCATTTCATGGCACTAGATGGTCTTCTTGATGGTAAACTGAAGGTAAATTATTCCCTTAGCGTCATATATATGTTAGCAATGTTATATGGCAGATGGTATAAAAACGGCGAAAAGAAGTTGAATAATTTTGTTGTAATGTATGTAGTGGAGACCACTGGTGTTTCCAGACCGTTACATCGACCATGGTGCACCAGATGACCAGCTAGCCGAAGCGGGGTTGACTCCATCGCATATAGCCGCAACCGTATTCAATGTACTTGTGCAAACAAGAGAGGCTATGGAGGTTATGTCATAAAGGGTTCTTGTGTGGTGAGTGATGTGCACAAATAGAGATATATTTATCTGCATAGAGGGTTCTTGTTGCTCAACTTTTTACATTGTGAAAATAGAGTTGTAACCATCTGTATAAAGTCAACCGAAATGTATTGGGTTTCTTGACTTATTACGTGGCGCGGGTCAATACTAAAAGACCCGTCTTAGAGCCCGATCGTTTAAACCGGGTAAACGGGAGACCCGGTAAAATTTCAATGGGTATGCATACAAAATTTTCTGGCTTTGTGTGTTTGTTATTGTATTATTGTTTGGAATTATGTTAAAAAGAAAGTATTAAGATGCTAAAGCGTTACAAACGGTTATAGATAAGACTCGTCCTCCTTAGGAGCCAAAAACGAACTTTAAAATTGGGGCCCTTGAAAATAGTATTTGTGCGAAAATAAAAACTAAATAGTGGTCTGGTCATATTTAACATCTTCTAGATGTTGCGAATCATTTACATAAGTGGGGGGTTTATTATTTTACAAATTACATTTGGGGGGTAGTGGGGAAAAAAATTAAAATTGGTGATGCCTTGGTCTCATTTGGCGGCATCAAACAAATGTTTTGCAGTGTATAGTGATGCCGCCATATGGTTTGGCGGTATTTATTTAATATTCCAATCGTGTATAGTGATGCCGCCATATGGTTTAGTGTAGTCAACATTGATGCCGCCAATTGAATGTGGGGCTTTATTGATACCGCCAAATGAGTTGGTGTGTTCTTCAATATTGCCGCCATGATACCGCCTATCCACTTCCATGCATTGCTGCCGCCAAATGGGAGTAAGTCTTCATGCATGCACGATTCCTGCAACCAATGCAGGCTATAAAACACACTCACACACAAAGTCTCTAGCATTGCATGCAATGGTCTTGTAATTTGCAGATGATTTGATAGGCAAATAGTGTTCTTGAGAGTGTAAGAGTGAGTCCTTGGAGGTTATAAAATGGAGGGTGAGGTGAAGAAGGACCACCACACACATCCATTTCCACACCATTACAATCTCCATCTGAAACCTTTGAAATTTATAAAAAATCATACCAAGCAAATTCCTCCCACCATGAATCAAAACATAAACTTGCACCCTGGTCCCCTAAGCAACGATGTGTTGTATCTGCGCGATCGACATCGTTCCTTTCACGTTTTTGTAAACGAGGAAGACTTAAATGAGCCCCTTATGGTAAAGCGTAGCGATAGAAGCCTATGGCGGGAACTTCGTGACAACCCTGTTGTAGGACGGGTTCGTAACCTTGTCGATGCCGCAGGGTTTGGTGGCCTTATAGATTGTGGTTATCGATACGTTGACCACTCCTTAATAACAGCTTTGGTGGAACGATGGAGGCCCGAAACTCACACGTTCCACCTACCATTTGGTGAAGCTACTGTCACCTTACAAGATGTTAACGTCTTGTGGGGGTTACCTATTGAGGGAGTTGTTGTGTCCGGGGTAGATGATGGAATGTCTACTTCCGACGCAATAGCGTTGTGCCGACGATGGTTAGGTGTTACGCCTACAGAGAACCAAATGTCCGGCAAATCCGTTTTGGGTAGTGTTATTATTAATAAACTAAAGGAGCCGTTTGTTGAAGCAGAGGCTACGGATGAAGAGTGCATTTTCCGTGCTCGTTTAATCCTTTTTTATTTGATCGGTTCCACTTTATTTCCTGATAATAATAATAATAATAGACTAAATGTTTTTTATTTAAGATTTTTACGAGACCTAAGCCGAAAAGCATCTTATAGCTGGGGCAGTGCGGTTCTCGGTTGTTTTTACAGGCGGCTTTGTGATGCCACCCAGCCGGATAGGAAAGCCGTGATCGGGCCCATGATGCTCCTTCAAACATGGGCATGGGAGAGGATTCGGTGTCTCGCGTCACGACCACCCTCAAACCGGTTTGATTATACTTGTCCGCTAGCGGCTCGGTATATATCTCAAATCCCAAACAAATATAATGTGTGTCTGCATGGCATCCCTTTGTATTTTTTTACTGAACACGTGTTTTAAACTGTTAATTTTGTAGGTGGAGAGACCGCAATTTAAACTTCAGGGAGGTATCCACCCACTGCCTTCGAGCATATCGTTCACAGCTACAATCGTTGAACGAGAACATGGTATGTTCACTCTACACGTGTTAGTAATTATTTTTAGTTTTTTTGTATTAATCATGCATTTATTGTGTTTTGTAACTGACTTAAGTGTTTGTTTTTATGTTTTTAGTTCAACTGGACCCCTACACCGCGGTTTTGGATCGACTACCAGCCATATGTTCAAGTGGGATGGAAAGCTGGAGAAGCTGTTGTCCGCTTATATGCTTTGAGATCGTTGAGCATCATTACCCTCAACGGGTTATGAAGCAATTTGGCATGTTCCAGTACATACCTCCCCAAATAAACGTAACCGTACCCATGGCTCAGCTTGAAAGACTGCATGCTTTGGGGCGGCAAGGACACAACGGGGCGGACTGGATGAGTAGGCACGAAGCCTACATCAACGCCTGGAATAACCGTCGTAACACGGTTTACAGGTCCGATCCCATAAGGACGACTTCCACAGAGCCCGTTATATGCAATGGTATTTGGGCCGTACCGTTGCATTTATTGGGAATCCGAGTGTAGCACCGGCCCCAGTTGGCGGTTTCCAAGACGACGGTGCTAGAATCCAGCTGATGGTAAAACATTTTTACGTGTCTATTTCATACATTAATTATTTGAGTTTACGGTTTCTAACTAATAATTTTGTTTGCAGAGGGATGCCATAGGGGATATTTACCGGTCCTCCTAACAGGCATTTAATGATCCTCAGTCCTTCGCCACGCAGCTTGAGCATATACAGAACACGGCGTTCCACAGTATGATGATGTCACACGATGTCGGACACTTACAAAATCCGACGCATCTTACAAGGGACGCCGTCGACTTGTCAGCACCGGCACGACCTCAAAGGGTACGCCGGCGACACGCTCCCCGTCAGGTGCCGACAAACGTGGCGGAAAATCAACCCCAAGCTGGAAGCCCGTTGTACAATGCGGGTGGGTTTGGTGCATCTGTTGCGGCAAGCAACAATCAGAACCAGGGTGGGGATATGTCCCGCAACTCTTTGACGTTGGATTGGATCAACTTGGAACTCCAACTCCGTTTGGATTGGATAGTTCCTTCGTACAGGGAACTGGTGATGTTGGTGGGTCCGGTAGCGGTCAACCGACGGTGACAGGTCCGCTAGCTAACTTGATTGCAAGCGGAATTGGAATTGGAGATAGTTGGGCATTTCCGTCATAGGATTTTGTGACGCCGGTTGGGCAGGGGATGGCACGGATTGATCTCGATGTTAGTGATTTCCATTACCATCCCCCGCATAATTCGTGTGACGCAGGACCTTCAACCCGGCCAGGACCTTCGACCTCACTGAATTTAAACCTCTTTCCCGATGATCAGTACGGGAATCAAGGACCACCACCCAACGATCAACACCAACCACCAAGAAGGCAATCTCAACGTCTTATGAATCAGCCTCCCACGGACTGGTTTAACTTGTAATCATGTGTCAATTACTGTTGTAACATTTTTTTTTTGTGTATGCATATGAATATACGAATCGTTAAGCCACATGTGATTCAAACATTGTTGTGAGAAACAACCACTAGAATTAAAATCCAAATACAAGCGTTAAACACTAAAACAAGATCACATAATCATTTTTGTTGAAAACTCAATTTGTTGAAAACGGGCCAGACTGCCATTTTTGGGCCTCTGTACAGTCTGGCAGGGCCTGCCCGTCAGGCATCCGGGCTTTCGGACGCGCTGGCTTTGGCTAATACACGGGTTTCGCACGAAGTCCGGGCCGTTTTCGGGTCTCCGGGGCATAATCCGGGAGGCCCGAAAACGGCCCGGAGGTCATTTTTGTTGAAAACTCAATTTGTTGAAAACGGGCCAGGCTGCCATTTTTGGGCCTCTGTACAGTCTGGCAGGGCCTGCCCGTCAGGCATCCGGGCTTTCGGACGCGCTGGCCTTGGCTAATACACGGGTTTCGCACGAAGTCCGGGCCGTTTTCGGGTCTCCGGGGCCTGATCCGGGAGGCCCGAAAACGGCCCGGAGGTCATTTTTGTTGAAAACTCAATTTGTTGAAAACGGGCCTGGCTGCCATTTTTGGGCCTCTATACAGTCTGGCAGGGCCTGCCCGTCAGGCATCCGGCCTTTCGGACGCGCTGGCCTTGGCTAATACACGGGTTTCGCACGAAGTCCGGGCCGTTTTCGGGTCTCCGGGGCCTGATCCGGGAGGCCCGAAAACGGCCTGGAGGTCATTTTTGTTGAAAACTCAATTTGTTGAAAACGGGCCTGGCTGCCATTTTTGGGCCTCTGTACAGTCTGGCAGGGCCTGCCCGTCAGGCATCCGGCCTTTCGGACGCGCTGGCCTTGGCTAATACACGGGTTTCGCACGAAGTCCGGGCCGTTTTCGGGTCTCCGGGGCCTGATCCGGAGGCCCGAAAACGGCCCGGAGGTCATTTTTGTTGAAAACTCAATTTGTTGAAAACGGGCCAGGTAATAATGATAGATTTATTTAAAACAAATAATACAAATTTACTTAACAACTATTGTTCCAAACTACTCAATCAAACTATACAATCTACCGAGTTACAAGACAATCTATTTCCGAGATCACCAATTCCAAACTACTCAATCAAACTATACAATCTACCGAGTTCATTAAGTTTCCGTTTCGCACCTTCCATCACAATTGCTTTATTGAAGTCAAACTGAGGGCTCGGGATCAAGTTGGGGTCCGAACCCATCTGAATCAAACAGGGGAACATCAATCAATCTGTTGAATATGTGTACCAAATCTAAAGGTACCCAATGATCAACCCAGGCTGCCCTAGCAAAGTAGCACGGTGAAGAATCGCATCATCCGATGTCTTCGACGTCGTTAATCACATGATGCGATTCGTCAACACCGGATGGCCTTGCCCTACAGGCTTTGTCTTGGAAAGTTGACCCCCCTAAAGAGTCCGTTGGAATGTCCGGGTTTGGTAGACTGGAGATTGAGACTAGCAAGGACAACCAACGGCAAAATATTATAAACTACAGTGACAATGTTGCATTCTACACGTGTTATTCCACGTGTGGATGTAACATCGCTCAAAGTAGTTTCATGTGGATGTAACACCGATCCAAAGACACCGCTTTTTTGGACCCCAGAAAAGCGATGCCAAGCAGGGGATGAGACAGGAGAGGATGCTTTCAAGCACGGCTCATCCCCGCCCAAAACTGTTAAAACTCCATGTGAATGTAACATCGACCCAATATTAATAAAAAACCGTACCCTCCAGAAGAATTGCGGGAAAAGTATTATATCGCATATTGTGTTGTAGTTTCCTACAATTGTGTTGTAAATGGGATTGAGATATGTGGTGTTGTAAATGGGATTGAGATATGTGGGAATGATATAATGTATTTGTGTAGGTGGGATGGGATGGAGAAAATGGGAAGAGGCCGTAGCATTATATAAGAATTGAACCCTCAAATTGAAATGGCGGCTTCAAAGCCTTATTATGAATTGGCAGCTTCAAAGCCTTAGTATGAATTGGCGGCTTCAAAAGACTAATGGAATTGGTTTGGCAGCATCTTGGGGATTTTGTTTGATGCCGCCAAATGAGACCAAGGCATCACCAATTTTAATTTTTTTCCCCACTACCCCCCAAATGTAATTTGTAAAATAATAAACCCTCCATTTATGTAAATGATTCAGATGTTGCTCCTCCATTTCTGAATTTAGTGACATATTATTATTGTCTGCACGTAGGGGACATGGAATGGCTCTTGAAGCAGCACAGTAGAACAACAAACGTGCAGCCATTTGGACCTGTTCATTCTGGTCACATTTTCTTTTGGGTATAAAGTCCACCCCACTTTAACATAAGCTGTCATTTAATTGGTGGTGACTATGTAAATGATCCTAAAAGCTCATACAAGGAATGCTGATTTAATGAAAAAGTACCTTCTTCATCTTTATATTTCGTCCATATCTCTCTCAGTCTATGCACACAATTATGTTTGTTTCACACATTTTGTCTAATCTTGATTCAGATTTGGGTTCGAACAAAGCCTCTAGGTGCTGAAATGCTACCGCAAGGCATTGTTACATCTAAGTATGAACTCTACCTCCGCCGATTGTACGGTACATCCAGTAGCGGTATATTAACAAGTACTTTTAGCTAAATTTATATGTTTTAGCCGGCGTAGGTAATCTTGTTGCACTTGGAGTTGATTATTAGCTCAAGTTTGTTCAGAAAGTGGTGCAATACATTCATGTGTAGAGTGTTATGTCACTGATACATTTTATGGACTTTTTTGTTAGTTGTTTTTCTAAATGGTATATAAATATAATTAAGGCTGATAAAATACCACCACTAAAATCATGGTTCATTGAGTTGTGACCATTATATAGTACAAACTCGTTCACTGCATAACCAATTGTTCTTGGGGAGTTGATATATTAGTTATTCTTAACAAATTGGTATTAAAAATAAATTACTTGAAAGACGTCACGCAACGTCCCCCAAAAACACATAAGTACCCGCGGCAACGCGCGGGCATTCCCACTAGTCTATCTAATACAATTCTATACATTGAGATCGACATCAAACTTTATAATAATTCATGTTTTTTAATTACTTTTTTCTGCTTTTTAGGAGATAAATTAAATTTAGTTCATTGTGGTCCATCCATCCAGATATGTGCTTGCTGTGATGAACCTTGAACCAACGTGATCGTTTTTTTTTAATCCAAAACGTGTTAATCGTGTTGATCTACAACAATCGAAAGTAACTATGGAAATCAAGGTATATACTACTTTAACCATTACAATAGGTGTATCACGCTTATGAACTTTGAAAACTTAACTGAAGATTGTTTTCTATCAAATTTATTTGGCCAAACCACTTTGGTCATGTATGTTGAGTAGCCACCAAATTAATATATACACATTTTTTTTTGTCACAGAGCACTTCGAATAATGATGCATGAATTATTTATTTAAATAATAAATTATTTAGTTTTACAATTAAAGATTTGTTTTGTGACTAAAGACTTCAAATGAGTCATATATGTTTTTCATAACTATATTAGTTAATTTTTTTTTTCGTAATTCATTGAGATATGTATATTTTGGAGTATACATATTTAAACAAAAGCTTATTATGAAACCGACAAGGAATTTCAAATCCGAAAATCCTTAAATCAATAACCAACTTAGCATGTCGTGAATTTAATCAGATATAGAATGAATATATAGGTTCAAGCTTAAACTTTTGGTTCTCGTCAATTTTTGCTAGTTCATCGTCATGATCAAGGTGAGTTTACATAGCCCTTTTTCACTATTTTGGGGTGAAACATGTTACATTTTCAATTGCAATTCAACATAAGTGTCTATGTGTTATTCTATGTTGCATTATGTCTTAAACATTACTATGGTAAGCACAATTAGACTAGCATAATCATTAACTCCGTACAAGCCAACGGTACACAATGATAGATCTATTGGACTGACAACCACACCCGGATACGTGTACCTCCAGTATGGGTAGCGTGGGTGATTGTTATCGATCATATAATAAAAACGAGTGATCCATGTGCGTATGGGATGGACCACAATATTCTAGTCACAAGGTATGATTATGCACACGATTTACCAGTAGTTTTGTTTTCACATATGGACTAGACTTGCCATGACACTCGAATTGTACAAGTTTTATTCAATATTCAAACCTATGTAATTCTCACTAACTTTTGTTGACCCAAAATATTTTCAAACTTAACATGTTTCAGGTTATAGCTTTGCTTGAAGATTAGAGTTAATGCTTGAAGATTATATTTAGTGTTTCTCATTTGATGTACAGATTCTTTTAGAACAATTGTATGTAATTTAATTAATTGATTATTAAAATTTATTATTTACCATGTGCTACTGAACAATCATCAATACGTGACATCCCGATGTTTCCGCCATCGGTTGGGGTGTTGCACATATCATCTACACTTCATGATCCATTTGCCCTCAACAATGTTACACCACCTCCTTAAGCCATAGACTCAATGTTCATTACACCGTGTCCTTATAGATATGTTCTAGCTCAACCCAGCCACAACCAACAACCACTTTTATTCCTCATAATCCCACTCAAACAAGCTGTGTTTCTACAAACACTCATCTGTTATCCACATCTTACCTAGGAAAAGTCACTTTAGAGGTTTCACAAGAGCATAATGCCCTCTTATCCTCTTTTGTGACATCCTATAATGACCTAGTGGCAGGAAGTAACGTGAATGTCAACCTCACAAAGGAAGACTATGCTCAAGTGGATAAAGATGAAATGGAGTTAGCCCTTCACCACTAACTCCACAATAACAACCATGACATACGGTCAGATTAATTTCCTGTAAAACCAATAGGAAGAAACAAATAGAGAGGTGAATTTTCAAGCATTTACAGGCCATATAACACTGCACACACCGACCTGAAAAACATTAGGATTTTCTTCCACATGCGACACACACATAGGAAAGTGGTTTTGCTAACTCCTGGCCGGCATAGAGGAACATGGTCCACCACTGGCCTTAAGATACCAAACATAAAATGAAGTTCACCAAAAAAAATTCGGTATGTTCATGGATTATTGATGTATCAAAAAAAGTATCTAAAACTTTTGAAAGGAATCATTAACATGCAAATGTTAATATATTTCTAATTGAAAATCATCCAAAAGCAAATGATAGTACAAAGGATAGTATAAATCAAGAGTCATTCAAATTTAATTTTGTGTACAAACGGTTTATCCGCTACGTAACTAATATATGAAATTACCTAACCAACAAAACTGGATTTTATTATATTATAATTGTACCCCTTTACCAAACATACTTTAGCTTCATGCTTTTGCAAAAGTAAGATTCTTGGTGATTTGAAGTTTTATGTTTCCCATTTACATAATATGCTTATTTAGTTGTTAACGACACCTCTATGGTTGTTTTAGAATGGAGATAGTTGATACGCTTCAACGATATAGTGAAGAACTCGGAGGCGAAGCAAGAAACTTTTTCCTATGATCTCATTTTGTTTTGATTTTGGGGTTTATAACAACCGGAGTCAGAGTTTTTGGTGAGGACGGGCCGAGTTACATAATATATAGGAATATCATTATAAAAGTACAATGTCATTGAAAACAACAAACAACTATTTGAAATACACCAGAATACATTTTATAATTGCTCCTTACGTTGTTTTCATATTTGGAAAACGATTCATAACATCTTATATTGCAATTTTCGCAAAGAACTATTTTTCAATATAACAAATGTTAGTATCTCTCAAGTGATCTTCACCCCTCCGGTTTCACAAGTCCGTCTTCACGTGCTTCATATAAGAAAAACATCTCTAAGCACATGCGATTCAAGAAGTTAAATTAACCAATTAAATATGGACTATAATAGTTAGTGGGTTAGAAAAGTTAGAAATACATGGCCTTTTAATGATTAATCTTTACTATTTAAAAATTATCTAATTGGGCTTAATTTTTAAACAGTGAATTCGTTTATTATGTAAAACGTTAAAACAAAACAATGGTGTCGCTCGTAAATAAAGAAAATTGTGTTTTGCTAGTGAAAAAGCAATGGTATCATTAAAAAAAACCAATGGTTTCGCTCATGTTTTTTCTATTACTCATCCTTGATAACTTACGTTTCATGTAAGATTTTCCATATGAATCCTAAAGTAGCTAATAGATAATAGCTTACATAGTTGGTCCTATCCTATTGATTTAGCATTTTTAACCCTATTTGGTCGACCTCCAGCAGCCCCCGCCTTCTCCCGATGCGCGGAAACCCAAGCCCCACCCGCCCGAAGGCACGACAGTGTTATAGAACTCCGTAAAACCTCGCCGCCCGTCAGATTCAAAACGGCGCCACCCGTATTCGATCTTCACCCGGATACCAAACCATAAATGATGGAAGTGGGGATTGAACCTTTGATCACATAGGTGAAACAAAAGCCACTCCACCACTCCACCACTATGGATGGATACAAGTCTTTTTATTTAATTTATGATTTTCTATTTAATTTGTTATTTTTTTACTACAGCTGAAGCCCTTAAGGTTAGAGGTATAATGTTAGCTTGCCCGAATGTTACACATTAGATTATTTGAACATGTTGTGCGTTTACTGCGACCGGCTGCATAATTGAATCTAATGAGTTGGGACACCCGCTGCAACGCGCGGGCATTCTTACTAGTACATTATAAAGGAAGAGTGATGTACAACATAGTAATTTTGTATATCATCCAACTATTATAGCAACATGTATAAGTAAATTAAGCTTATATCACAAGGGTATAATTGAAACTTTGTGGAACATTAAGACACTTGCAAGGATATCAATGTAATTTTACTATGGTCTCCTACCTCACATCCTCAAAACATATTACATCCCTACCCTCACATTTATATTATTGGTTGTTACTTTATTGGCCCTTTATTGTTGGTGTATTTTTTATTTAAGGGGAAGGAACTCAAGGGACTAACAACTTGTTTCTAACCCATGGGTCTATAAAAGAAAAGACAAAAGATGTTGAAAGGTACAAGACATCCGCCTGTAGCCTTCCCTAGCATCCTCTTCCTTTAGATATTGACCCATTTTCATTATTCTTCTTACATTACATTTGCTGCTTCTCCTCCCTTTTTCCAGGTTACCTCTGACTTTTTTCCATACATATATTCATTTGTATGTAGTATGTTAGGCGTAGATATAAATATATATGTTGTTATGGTGTCAAGTCGTGTCAGAGGATCAGAGCAATGACTAAATGAAAGGAACGCCAATACATGAACCGCCGTGGAGGTTCAATCACCTATTGCCTGTTGATGTGCACGGCTTATTGAGGTTAGGGCTTTGTTTTCTCTGTTGCATTTGCAGGTCTTTTGTTTATTTTATTTATGTTCTTATAATTAGTGATGTAATATGAATTTTAGCGTAATTTGAATTGAATACTTGTGTTTATCTTTTAATTGCACAATAGATGACCTGCGCTTTATCGTCTGGATCGACAAAAAAACTGCACTGTAAACGAGCACTTTGTGTTTGCTTCTGGAAGTGTGACGCTCAACCCGCAATGGAAAAGATGGCTGCATACAGTAGAAGAATTATCAGAATGAAGGAGCTTTTGGAAGTATTAATCTAATTTTTCCTATGCCAAACGTGAAGATCGATGGCAATGGGTTGATGAAGATAATGAAGACTACTTGGTAGCACAAGTGAAGAAACTGATATGTAAGGATAGGGATATGAGTAGGCCGCATCTTATGTCGTGGGAGTCGTGGATGCCGATCAAAGTTAATATTCTAATATGGAGAGCGGAGATGGATCGTCTACCTACAAGTATTGCGCTTATAAAACGAGGGGTAAATATTCAAGATAGTGGATGTGTTTTATGTAATGCAGCGAATGAGACTATGGAGCACATCATTACAGGGTGCAGGTTCTCTTTTGGTGTTTGGTCGATGATCGGATTTTGGTGTAATATTGGGTCGGTTCTTTTTTTTTTTTTTTGACTTTTCGGATGTTTTACGCCTTCACGAAAGAGCAACAACTTCTAAACGGGGAAAACGGATTATCAAGGGCATTGTCATGATTACTTGTTGGGCGATTTGGAGATCTCGCAATAATAAGGTCTTTGAAGGAGGGACACCTAAAGTTATAGAGGTCGTGACCGCTACTAAATCTTTGGCTTTTTTATGGTTATCGAGTCGGTCTAATTGGAGATCCCTTATTTGAAAAGGTTGGGTAATTAACCTTTTCTACATGTTGTAATGGTTTTCCCCAAACGGTCCTTGTTTTAAGGACGCGTTGTGTGTTAATGAAAGTTGCTATTAAAAAAAAGTGTCTATTGCCCTGAATGTATTAGTGACTATTTGGATTTCATTTCTGATATACATTTTGGTCCAACAAGATCTCTATTTTCTTCTATTGATAATGACCATGACTAATTCAGTTGGCAAGGTAAACTATAAAACTGATAGAGTTAGTGAGTAGTGTGACAAAAATCTTTTCTATAATAATTAGTCTTGGCTTACCACAATCGAAGACACGGCTCAACCGTAGAGTAAACACCCCCCCCCCCCCCCCCCCACAATAAAAATTATCTATTACTTTGAAAACTATAAAGTACATACGTTAACGGCAACAAACTTGGGACCATAATGAATCACCCACAAACGCCATATACACCACAAACCCCAAAACAAGTACGACGACATAAAATACACACCCGCTGCAACGCGCGGGCATTCCCACTATCATATATAACGTAAGTTGCAGATAGTACAAGAATCATTTAACATGATTGGTTGTAAATTAGATGCTGAAATTAGCATAATGGCTGGTACAATATATCATTTGTATGTAAGCTTAAAGTAATGATCATGAGAATGTTTAACCCATGTTAATTGTATAGTTGGCAGATCATCAAATTTAGTAATTAGAACCTTGAACTTGAGTATTATTAATGTATTAATTAATTATGAATTATGAACAATAAAGATATCTTTTCAGATAAAATTATAGGTTTGGCTATCACTAAGTTTTCTTGCAGCAAGTCCAGTACCAGTTTTTCCAGCAGTTGTACGAATTGTGAAAGAGGTTTTAACTGAAACAGAGGCATTGGATCCAGGTTTTGCTGAAGAGGTCTCTTTTGGAGGTTCGGTGACCTTGAAATCAAAAGGTCCATCAAAGGGATTAACTGTACGTATTGTAACAGTTTATATAACTCAGAAACTCTAGAGGTGTATTTGGCCCAATCTGTGTTTGTTTAAGAAAACTTGGGCACACCAAATTAAGCTCATCATCATCATCATCATCATCATCATCATCATCATCATCATCATCTTTAACTGATCATCCAGTGTCCATGAATTGAATCTAAATTGGTTGACTGACCTGAAAAGGTTAACAACTTACTTTATGCATTGCAGGGAAAAAGCAACTTAAAACAATACCTTTAGAATATATATATATATAACAATTAAAGAGGTTAAAAGAGTTGTATTGAAAACAAACCAAACCCAAAAAAATAAATGATAGTAAAGTAAGTAACAAAACAAGGTCCGGTCCAAATCAAAACATAAACGAGTCAAGCTTAATCTTGGTCATTAATGCTGTCATAATGCTGACATAATAATGCAAGTCCGTTGCTCGTTGATTCTTGTGTTTTAGCGGCCGGCACCTTCTTGGGGACACTTAAGTAATAATATGATGCAGGCTTCCTCTTCTTATGCTGCAGCTCGTCACGTCGCGATCCTTGGAAAATGTCAACCTTCGGTAATATTGGCTGCAGCATTAATGAATCCACGCATGTGCGTCGTGATCTTTTGAACATGTCAAGCTCCTGTTTGTCTTTCTCTTCTTCTTCTTCAAGCTCATGTGATCGCTGCTGCTGCTGCAAGGATTCAAAAACTGAATCGACACTTTGACGCGCACGCCGAGCCTTCAGGGACTTCAATTCATCAAGGCCAGAAAGGGTATCCATTTCTCTTTTTGAAGCAAGTCTTCGAATCTCCATGACATCTCCCACTTGTTCCTCCTCCTCCTCCTCATCTGGCTCGAAATTTCTTCGCGCTCCAGCCTCAACAAGATAACCTGATTTTTGAGGATCCGTCTTCAGAACGATCTCAGCGGAACACTCCTTGCACTTGATATAAAATCTGAATATCTCAATTCCAAGATATGTCTCCCCAAGCACATCTTCTTTGCGTGAATTGAACTTTGTACCCCTGTAGATATAGGTGCCACATGTGCCACATCTAATGCTTATTGCGAGCATGATCCTAACGTTAATCTGCTGCTGCTGCTGGCTTTTAGACCTTCGAGGAATTTTAGCGGGATCGAAATCAGGTGGATAGTATTTATTAACCACCTTTCTCTCTGACATTTTTCTTCTATATATGAATGAATCGCACCAAATTAAAATATATATAGTTTTTTATTGTGATCTGAAGAACGTAACTCAACGCAATACACACACGTACGTACGGGAATATTATGTTCAATGCTATGCTAGGACTCTCTCTCTCTCTCTCTTTTTGTTATGGAATGGAATTATAAGTAAGCTAGGCAATGAAGAACAAAAGAATCGTACCTGTTGTTTATGATCCTTCAATTCGATCTATGCTCGATCAAAGAACCCTAATCATATCATGCTTATGCTTACCTATATATAGGGATATATCCAAAGGCCCAACACGTAAATAATAAAACTTAACCCACTTGTTCAACACTAATTAATAGGTCCAGCCCTTATTTTTGTATGTATCCTATGACTTGGGCTTTAGGCCATGAAAGAATTATTTTTTATCTTCAAACAAAATTGATAAATACATAACATAAAATAGTCTTTTCTTTTCTGTGTATTTTTTTTTTTTTTAACTTCACTCCTCAAATAAACTAAAAAAACATAATCCTAAAAAAGTAAAAATTAAAACAAATAAACTTACCTGAATGAATTTGATCGGTATAAGTTCACTACAAGAATTGGAAGCAATAGCGCAGACGTCATCGCTATTGATCACAATCATAGTACAACCTTTTGCTTTTGGCGGAATGAATATTGACCATTGGGTGGCTTAATATAAGACGGATGGGGTTGCACCGTACATTAATTCGCTATGGTAAGGATTTAATGTAAATAAACTAAAAAAGCATAATAAGCCTAATAAAGTAAGAGTTAAAACAAATAAACTTACGTGAAGGAATTAATTTGATCGGTATATGTTCAGTTGGTGACATGTCGTTATGGTACCGGCATCCGCTATATTAAACGAAAACGAAACCCAAAAACTAAGTTTAATTTGCTATGGTAAGGATTTAATGTAAAATATACTAGTGGGTTTACCCGCATGTTGCTGCGGGGTTTAAATAAGACCCAGCGACAAATAATACACACCGGCTAATTTTCTTAATAAGATGCCTATAATTTTCTTAATAAATTTGTAGTGCAAAGAATACAAATTTCATGTCTCCTTCCTCTCCTCTGCAAATCTGAAACCCACCCCCGGAAACCACTGCATCCGCCACTGCTACCACCACCACCACCGGAAACCACCCCCTCCCCTGAAACCCACCACCACCACCGATACCCACCTCCTCCTCTTCCCTGAAAACCACCACCACCGATAGCCACCTCCTTCTCTCCCCTGTATATATAAAAAACTTTTTTTTTAGCCAAACGGTCGAAAAATTGAAGAGGGTGTTTGTGATTGGCCCGTACAGGGCGTCTTGGGAGGGATGGGGGACGGAGACGGGTTGGGGCGGTGTTGGGACGGGGACGGAGGGCAAAAAGGTGGGACGGGGGTTGACAAAAGCTTTAGTATAAAAAACTGGTTATATCATGTGTTTTCACCCGGTTTCGCCACTGTCAATATATGTGGCATACCATGAAAAATAAGTAAAATGTGGTTTTCACTGTTAGAAAACACAAGTTTATGATAGTTGACAAAAAATATACTTAAATGTGTTGGGGAAAAGAATGTTGGAAAATATGTGGGTTTATGTGGTTATCACCGTAAAACACACGTTTACGGTGGTTGACTCTAACATCCCGTTTTATGGATGAAAATAAAATATTTGAAACTTATAATTCAAATATGGCTAAGCGAGTAATACTGGGTTGGAGAATGTGTGAAGTGCTTAAACACGCATTTAGTGCTTAAACAAGCGTTTAGTACTATCTAATGTCACCTAAGTATAATACTAATAATAATGATAAAACAAAAGTGTGTGATGTAGGTGCATACGTTCAAAAGAAAAATGTTTGTGTATTATAACAATATAATGATAATATGGAGGATAAGTATCATGTTACTTGTTCTAGAAGCCAAGTAACTTTTAACACAAATTTTGGGATAAAACCTTTCGTTTCTACACCGCCTCAACTTCTATATTTATCTAGCTCAGTAACATATTTGGAGATAGATACAAAGAACCCTTTAAAAAAAATACAGCGACAAATTGGTTGGCATATTTCTAAGGGGAGGCTTAAAAGGAAGCTACGCCAGATCATTAACAACTTGAGTGTTGTCGCATAATTTTGGTCACAAATTTTAAAAGTAAGTACACAATCCCTTAAGAGTATACATGATTACTAGTTGTGATTTAGTAAATGAATAATAATATCATTGTGTGCTTCATATTAGTTTGGATCAAATAGAGACGAGTGGTTTTAAAAGTATATATATGATTGTTAGTGGTAATATAAGATTTGAGTGATTTATATTACCACTTATTTGATATATATTTGAAATGAATATATACAAGAATGAGTTTAGAGACCGGTGGTCTCAGGCAATAATATAGAGACCGGTGGTCTAGGACAATAAAGTAGAGACCGGTGGTCTCAAGAAATAAAGTAGAGACCGGTGGTCTCGGCGAATAAAATAGAGACCGGTGGTCTCAGGAAATAAAGTAGAGACCGGTGGTCTCGAGAAATAAAAATAGGGACCGGAGGTCTCAAGAAATAAAGTAGAGGCCGGTCTCAAAAATAAAGTAGAGACCGGTCTCAAGAAATAAAGTAGAGACCGGTGGTCTCGGGAAATAAAATAGAGACCGGTGGTCTCAAGGAATAAAATAGAGACCGATGGTCTCAGGAAATAAAATAGAGACCGGTGGTCTCGGGAAATAAAATAGAGACCAGTGGTCTTAAGAAATAAGATAGAGACAGGTGGTCTCAAGAAATAAGATAGAGACAGATGGTCTCAAGAAATAAGATAGAGACAGGTAGTCTCAAGAAATAAGATAGGGACCGGTGGTCTCAAGAAATAAAATAGAGACAGGTGATTTCAAGAATTAAAATAGAGACAGGTAGTCTCAGAGTATAAAATAGGAGACCGGTGGTCTCGGAGGATAAAAGGGGGAACACTGTTCTTTGAAAATATATTAAAGACCTGTCATGTGTACTTAGTTAGCTATGGCTAATATGATATTCATGTATACTTTCACGAAAGAAAATGGACGAGGACTAGAGACCGGAATCGGATCGAATAATGAAACTCACCTTTGTATAATTAGTACTTGTGTAATTTCTTTTGGAAACGGTTGTTTGCAAAAGAGATGTTATTATAATAAAAATGTCGCTTGAGCGACTAGTTTTGGATGTAAACTGAGACCGACTCTAATATATATGGTGAAAGTTTTATAAAAAAAAAAAGAAAAGAAAAAAATAATTGGCGTGTTTCAAATTGGTATCAGAGCACTGGTTTGAGGGATTTAAGTACTCAGTATGGATACTTAGACTCAGACTTCTAGCGCTCTAGATGAACAAAGGTGAATTTCGATCTGAAGATGGTCCAAAACTTGTCTAAGTAAGTACCATAAGGGGGAAATTTTAAAGGTTTCATTATAAGAAACCTATATAGAAAGAGGGTTATGGATAATGTAATGGGCCGAAACTTGTTATTTGAAGTACGATATGATAATTGTAAGAAAACATGGGGTTTGTATGTATAAGATTACACCTGGCCAATGTAATGTTATACATATGGTGCTAGTGTGTTCTTGTAATAATCATGTTGGTATTAGATAATAACGAGGAGTAGGAGGAATGAGAAAATATGCATCAACCTGTATACGTGCATGTAGCATGTAGGATAAGAATGCATATAAGTATGCGTGGAAATATATATGTATATAGTAAAACCCTAGCAATGCCATAGGGTAAAACGCACACTAATAAGAGCCTATGTTTTAGTATAAGTTATGGCTAATTAAGAAGAGCAATGTTACCACTCTGGTGACGAAAAGTCTGACAGTAACAAAGAGAGAGCAGAGTTCTCTATGAGACGTGAACGCGAGACAAATCCTTTGTCTGAAAGGATAAGAGATCAAATGGCTATTAAAGTGGGGAGGGTGTTTCAAGCCAATATTCCGTTTGTTCTTACAGAAATGCAAACTTCGGTGAGGAATTTGATTCAAGATGAATTATCAAAATTTAAGAGTCCTCACGAATAACATACCCCTGAGAAAGAGAATCAACATGATGAATCATGTAAAGAAAAAGAAAAGTACCGGTGTACTTATAAAGACTTTATAGCGTGTAACCTTTGGAGTTCAAAGGTGAAATTGACCCACTGATCAGTCACAGATGGATCAATGAGATGGAAAGAATATTCGATAGAAGTCGCTGTGATAAAAGTGACGAGGTGATCTTTGCTACAGGCCAACTTCGTGAAAGGGCAAAGGACAAGTGAGATATGGTTGAAGTGGAAAAAGGGCAAAGAGGTCATATGAAAAATGACGTGGAGTGAGTTCAAAGTGATATTCTTAGAATATTTTAGTTCACGGTCAGCTATGGACTGAATTGCTGAAGAATTCCTCCATATGCGGCAAACACACCAGACCGTAGATGAAATCACAGCAGAATTTTTCGATAAAGCCAAATTTTTGTCCTTTGTTGGTAGCCACAAAACGTATGTGGTTAAATCGCTACTATCTGAGTTTGAAGGCAGAAATAAGAGAGTCTGTATCTCCTTCAAAGTGTGAAAAGTTATCTGACCTTATTAATTGGGCTTGTGAAAAAGAAATGGAAATAAAGAGGCAGATAGAGAATGGCAAGAAAAGAAAGGCTGAGACCCCAACAGTGGCTACACCATCAAAGAAGCCAAAGATATTGGGAAAGATGACAAAGATGGGGCAAGGAATGAAATACGTAATTGTGGCATCTGTGGTAAAGGACACTTAGGGGAATGTCATTATAAGAATTCAGCTTGTTACAAGTGTGGAAGGATTGGGCATGAGACATCCCAATGCTCTAGTCCAGTCAGTTTATGCTTTGATTGCTATAAGCCGGGGGCACGTTGAAAGCGATTGCCCAGAGTTAAGAGCAAGTGTGTATTTATGGAGAAAGAAGGGGCAATATTATTGTTTGCTCAATGGCGAAGGCTAATAATTACTTAAGGCACGGGCATAAGCATTTTAGCCTATGTGACTAATAAAGAAACAAAAGGAAAGGAACCTGTTCAAGTCCCTGTAGTTAATGAATTCTATGATGTTTTCCCAGATGAGTTACAAGGTGTTCCACCTGAAAGAGAAGTAGAATTTAAAATTTATCTAGTTCCCGGGGCTAAACCAGTGGCCAAATCTACGTATCGGTTTGCGCCAAATGAAGTGAAAGAGTTGATGTTCCAACTCCAAGACCTATTTGATAGAGGTTTTATTCGCCCAAGTGTCTCACCTTAGGGAGCACCTATCCTTTTTGTTAAAAAGAAAGACGGTTGCATGTGGACGTGTATTGGTATGCAAAATTTTCTAAATGTGAATTTTAGCTTTGGGAAGTACAATTTTTGGGTCACGTGTTGAATGCACCAGTCATTCTAGTAGATCCTACTAAAATAGAGACTATTATGCGGTGGTCAGCTTCGAAAACTCCAACTTAAGTCAGAAGCTTTTTGGGTTTAGCGGATTATTATCGACGTTTCATTCAAGATTTTTCAAAGATAACTGCCCGTTGGCTAAGCTAACTCGTAAGAATTCAAAATTTGACCCGAAGTCAGAACAAGAAAAGTCGTTTGCACTATTAAAGGAAAAGTTGACCAAAAACTCTGGTATTGACAGAAGATTTTGTAGTCTATTCTAATGCCTCAAGTGTTGGATTGGGTTGTGTCCTTATGCAAAGAGAGAAGGTAATAGCCTATGCCTCACGACAGTTGAAGTCACATGAAGCGAACTACCCGACCCATGATCTTAAGCTGGCGACAGTAGTATTTGCACTAAAGATTTGGAGGCATTAGTTATATGGAACGAAGTGCACTATCTATATTGATCATAAAAGTCTGAAGTATTTCTTTGATTAGAAGGAATTGAATATGAGGCAACTACGATGGTTGGAGCTCGTAAAAGATTATGACTGTGAAATACTTTACCATCCGGGTAAGGCTAATGTTGTGGCAGATGCCTTAAGTCGGAAGGGGGACTACACTTCAATCAAGGTGAAGTCATATAAATTAATTATAAACCCAGACTTGTTTGATCAAATTAAAACTGCGCAAACAGAAGCGTTGAATGATGAGAATCTAAGGCGTGACAGAATAATCGGGCAAATCCATCAATTAGAAGAGAATGATAAAGGAATTAAAGTTCGCTTTGGACGAATTTGATTCCATTGACGTGTAAGATGAAAACAATGGTTCTGGATGAGGCTCATAAATCAAGATACTCAATTCATCCAGGTGTGATGAAAATGTATAATGATTTGAAGAGGGAGTATTGGTGGCCTGGTATGAAAAGAAATATTGTTAAGTACGTAGAGAGGTGTTTGACTTTTTACAAGTCAAGGTGGAACATCAAAAGCCGTATGAAAAAATGCAACCATTAGAAATACCTTTATGGAAATTGGAGCACATTACAATGGACTTGGTGACACAACTCCCCAAAGCAGCCAAAGGCTATGACGCGATATGGATAATTGTCGATCGTTGGAAAAATAGTGCTCACTTTATACCCGTCCGTGAAAATTATTCGTCTGAACAAATGGCGGAAGTGTATACCAATGAGGTAGTGTCAAGGCATGGGGTGCCAGTAGCTATTGTATCTGATAGAGACACTCGTTTTACCTCAAGATTTTGGAGAAATATTCAGGAAGCACTGGATACTAAATTATTAATCAGGATGACATATCACCCACAGACAGATGGGCAAAGCGAGAGAACGATTTAGACTCTCGAAGATATGTTGCGTGCTTGTATTATTAATTTTGGTGGCTGTTGGGATACGTATTTGCCCATGGTAGAGTTCTCATATAATAGTTACCATTCAAGCATTGCGATGCCCCATTTGAAATGTTTTATGGTAGAAAATGTCGTACTCCTGTGTGTTGGGGAGAAGTTGGTCAAAGAGAACTTGCAAACTAAGAAGTAGTCCAAGTGACTAATGAAAAGATTGATCAAATTAGAGCACATTTGAAATCTGCTCAAGATCGACATAATCGTATGCTGATAAGCGTAGACGCCCAATTGAATTCCAAGTAGGAGGTTATGTCATATTGAAAGTTTCTCCCTGGAAAGGAGTGATTCGGTTTCGTAAATGTGGAAAGTTGAGCCCACGATTTATTGGTCCGTTTAAAATTATTGCTCATGTGGGGCAAGTTGCATATCGTTTAGAATCACCGGATGAACTAGACGGTATCCATAATACTTTTCAAGTGTCATATTTACGAAAATGCTTGGCTAATGAAACGGTATATGTGCCATTGAATGACATTGAAGTGGTTGATAAGCTTAACTCTTTGGAAAAGCCGGTGGCGATTCTAGATTATAAAGTTAAGCAACTTCGAAATAAAAGATAAGCCAAGTGAAAGTACAGTGGAAACATCGGCGTGATTCTGACACCACATGGGAAGCCGAAAATGAAAAGAGAAAATATTACCCCGAATTATTTAAGGTATGAACAGGTTTCGAGGACGAAACCTAAATACGGGGGAGAGTTGTAACATCCCGTTTTGTGGATGAAAATAAAATATTTGAAATTTATAATTCAAATATGGCTAAGCGAGTAATACTGGGTTGGAGAATGTGTGAAGTGCTTAAACACGCATTTTGTGCTTAAACAAGCGTTTAGTACTATCTAATGTCACCTAAGTATAATACTAATAATAATGATAAAACAATAGTGTGTGATATAGGTGCATACGTTCAAAAGAAAAATGTTTGTGTATTATAACTATATTATAATAATATGGAGGATAAGTATCATCAGGGCCGTCTCCGAAAATATAAAATAAAAAATAGGCCCTCGACGACATAAAAAACTTGGGCCCTACCCCATATAAACTCATCAATCACATATATAAAAAGAAAAGACTCATAATACGACGATAATTGTTATAACATAAATAAAACAAAAGGTAGTTCTACCCCTTCCTTCTTGTACTCAACATAAAAAAACCACCATATTTACAGTATCTCCTGTTCCCATTAAAAAAACATTAAATCCAACAACAATCAAAACAAAAAATGGAACAAAATACACCTATCGTGAGGGGCTGAGGACAGTGACGAAACCAGAACTTTTTAACTGGGGTTTGGGGGTCGTAATATAATTTTATTAAATTTGTTAACGTCCTAAGACTATCTTTAATGCTAAAGGCGCCCTTAGGCGCCCTTATCTACCTAGTCAGCTGCCACATCATATCCTTAAAAATCCTTACATATCCTTAAAAATCCTTAAAAACCTCATTTTCATCTCCAACCATACAAACATCCTTACATATCCTTAAATTTTCCAAATCATCTACCATTTTTTCTTTAAATTTAGACACATATATAATAGTAATAAGAAATTGAAATAATGAAAATAAAGTCGTAACATTTGAATTACATAATTATTTAAATAACAAAGTAAATACAAACCAAGACACTTAATACAAACGAGTAAAACATATATAACAATATAATAATAATAATATGTAGAATATTATTAAATATTGAATTTAAGACTTCTAAAATATAAAGTCTCTCTCCAACTTTTTTTCTTTTTGCACTTCATCTTCTTTGGAAAACAACTTCACCACTGGAAAACAACTTCACCATTAAAACTCCATTTAAGCTTTCGAAAACAACCTTGTTTCTCATAAAACAAGGAAAATCATTGGAGATAGTCTTATATAAACTGTATACTATTGCCATTGAAACAAATTAAAAATAAAATATAAAAACAAATGGCTCAAAAGTTGGCACAAAAACCCAAATAATTATGCCCTTGCAGTCGGATCTCTCATGCGGATCTGATAAATTTGGATGAGTTTCAATGCTTCTGAAAATATGGATATTTTCCATGTCATCTCGGACGGCAAGAAAATGGGCGCGATGGAGAAAGTCGAACCGTTAGTTTTAAGTGTTGTAGTACAAACATTAGAACTAGTATGTTGGTGACAATTATTATTTTAATATCATTATAACGTGTAACTAAATTGATGTGACGTTAGTATTATTCCCATAACAACAAGGGGGTGTATTTGAGTTGCCATATAAAAAAGAAACAACTTTTTTTTTTAAATTTTGAACAACTAAAAGGTGAAAATAACATATTAAAATATACTCACAAAACCAAAAACATTAATGTGTTTTGACTTTTGTGGTTATCTTCTTCCAGTAACTCCATTACCACACGCCGCCTTGCACAGTCATCGCCGGCCACCAGAAAAAGTTTTCGATCATTATGTTTTCATTTTTTCTCTTCATTTAAAAGGCTTTGAGGGCCCAAAATCTAAGAAACAACCACTTTGAGGGGGTCAAGCAGTAAAAATAGATCACTCGGATACCACATAAAAAGGAGTTCGCCGGCCGGAGGGTCAATGTTTAGGCTGCAGGCTAGAACATCGACTGGCCCTAAAATATTTCTGGCCCTCAGCGATCGACCACCCTGCCCATGACCCGAGCCGGCCCTGTATCATGTTACTTATTCTAGAAGCCAAGTAACTTTTAACACAAATTTTGGGATAAAACCTTTCGTTTCTACACCGCCTCAACTTCTATATTTATCTAGCTCAGTAACATATTTGGAGATAGATACGAAGAACCCTTTAAAAAAAATACAGCGACAAATTGGTTGGTATATTTCTAAGGGGAGGCTTAAAAGGAAGCTACGCCAGATCATTAACAACTTGAGTGTTGTCGCATAATTTTGGTCACAAATTTTAAAAGTACACAATCCCTTAAGAGTATACATCATTACTAGTTGTGATTCAATATGTGAATAATTATATCATTGTGTGCTTGATATTAGTTTGGATCGAATAGAGACCAGTGGTTATAAAAGTATATATATGATTATTAGTGGTAATATAAGATTTGAGTGATTTATATTACTACTTGTTTGATATATATTTGAAATGAATATATACAAGAATGAGTTTAGAGACCGGTGGTCTCAGGCAATAATATAGAGACCAGTGGTTTTGGACAATAAAGTAGAGACCGGAGGTCTTGGACAATAAAGTAGAGACCCGTGGTCTCAAGAAATAAAGCAGAGACCGGTGATCACAGGAAATAAAGTAGAGACCGGTAGTCTCAGGGAATAAAATAGACACCGGTGGTCTCAGGAAATAAAGTAGAGACCGATGGTCTCAGGAAATAAAGTAGAGACCGGTGGTCTCGGGAAATAAAAATAGAGACCGGTGGTCTCTAGAAATAAAGTAGAGACCGGTGGTCTCAGGAAATTAAATAGAGACCGGTGGTCTCAAGGAATAAAATAGAGACCGATGGTCTCAGAAATAAAATAGAGACCGGTGGTCTCAGGAAATAAAATAGAGACAGGTGGTCTCAAGAAATAAGATAAAGACAGGTTGTCTCAAAAAATAAGATAGAGACAGGTAGCCTCAAGAAATAAGATAGGGACCGGTGATCTCAAGAAATAAAATAGAGACAGGTGATTTCAAGAATTAAAATAGAGACAGGTAGTCTCAGAGTATAAAATAGGAGACCGGTGGTCTCGGAGGATAAAAGGAGGAACAGTGTTCTTTGAAAATATATTAAAGACCTGTCATGTGTACTTACTTAGCTATGGCTAATATGATATTCATGTATACTTTCAGGAAAGAAAATGGACGAGGACTAGAGACCGGAATCGGATCGAATAATGAAAATCACCTTTGTATAATTAGTACTTGTGTAATCTCTTTTGGAAACGGTTGTTTGTAAACGAGATGTTATAATATAAAAAGGTCGCTTGAGCGACTAGTTTTGGATGTAAACTGAGACCGACTCTGATATATATGGTGAAAATTTTATATAAAAAAATTTGGCGTGTTTCATTGACAAAATATGAAATAACATGGGCTTTTAAAATGGTCCACGAGGAATCGGGTGTTCAATGGCAATTTCATACCGATTACAACATCACTGGAAGCTATCAAGGAGGACGCCTATATGTGGATTGTGTATAGGTCAAAACTTCCATCTTTAAGTTGGGAAAAATGGTCCAACTTCGATGTAATTGATATGTTGTAGTCCGTTGGTTTGGTGTTTTGGGGTCTGTACTATTTCGTTTCCAGTTTTTGTTAGACCTATATATATATAGCGTTTTTGCCGATAAAAAAATGGGCTTTTAAAAAAAGACTGTAAGAACAAAAAAGTTTGTAAACACAAAATAAAAAAAATGCATCATGTGTTTGACTAAAGACACACATACGAAATCCAAACTTTTTATGTTACAGGCAATTACATGTGTGTGAATAAATAAGTAAACATGTTTTACGCTTTATGTTACTAAGGCGGATCGGTGTGGGGACACCCCACCACCCGCGTCTCCACTTTTTTGCCCCGTCCCCGTCTCAACACCACCGCCTGCCCCGTCTCCATCTCCCCCATCCCCCACCAGATGCCCGGGACGAACCAATGGGGTTTGGGCATTTAATTTTTTGGATCGTTGTGGACTTTTTGACAGTTTGAAGCGGTCGAATTTTTTTTTAAAGGTTATTTTTTCAATATAAAATCATACCATTCACCTCATTTTTTTATACCAAATACACTCTCTTCATCCCTTCTCTCTAATATTTTTTATAAACACTCCAATTTTTATAAAAAAAAAATATTATGGATTCATTCACCCCATTCAACCAAAACAACCCAAATAGCGCAAATCCAAACCCGAATCCAACGATGTGTTACACCCCGAATTATTTAAGGTATGAACAGGTTTCGAGGACGAAACCTAAATAAGGGAGGGAGAGTTGTAACATCCGGTTTTGTGGATGAAAATAAAATATTTGAAACTTATAATTCAAATATGGCTAAGCGAGGTTGGAGAATGTGTGAAGTGCTTAAACACGCATTTTGTGCTTAAACAAGCGTTTAGTACTATCTAATGTCACCTAAGTATAATACTAATAATAATGATAAAACAAAAGTGTGTGATGTAGGTGCATACGTTTATAAGAAATATGTTTGTGTATTATAACAATATTATAATAATACGGAGGATAAGTATCATGTTACTTATTCTAGAAGCCAAGTAACTTTTAACACAAATTTTGGGATAAAACCTTTCGTTTCTACACCGCCTCAACTTCTATATTTATCTAGCTCAGTAACATATTTGGAGATAGATACGAAGAACCCTTTAAAAAAAATACAGCGACAAATTGGTTGGTATATTTCTAAGGGGAGGCTTAAAAGGAAGCTACGCCAAATCATTAACAACTTGAGTGTTGTCGCATAATTTTGGTCACAAATTTTAAAAGTAAGTACACAATCCCTTAAGAGTATACATGATTACTAGTTGTGATTCAGTATATGAATAATTATATTATTATGTGCTTGATATTAGTTTGGATCAAATAGAGGCCAATCGTCTTAAAAGTATATATATGATTGTTAGTGGTAATATAAGATTTGAGTGATTTATATTACTACTTATTTGATATATATTTGAAATGAATATATACAAGAATGAGTTTAGAGACCGGTGGTCTCAGACAGTAATATAGAGACCGGTGGTCTTGGACAATAAAGTAGAGACCGGTGGTCTCAAGAAATAAAGTAGAGACCCGTGGTCTCAGGAAATAAAGTAGAGACCGGTGGTCTCACGGAATAAAGTAAAGACCGATGGTCTCAGAAAATAAAGTAGAGACCGGTGGTCTCAGGAAATAAAGTAGAGACCGGTGGTCTAGGGAAATAAAAATAGAGGTCGGTGGTCTCAAGAAATAAAGTAGAGGCCGGTGGTCTTGGGAAATAAAATAGAGACTGGTGGTCTCCGGTGGTCTCAGGAAATAAAATAGAGACCGGTGGTCTCAGGAAATAAAATAGAGACCGGTGGTCTCAAGAAATAAGATAGAGACAGGTGGTCTCAAGAAATAAGATAAAGACAGGTGGTCTCAAAAAATAAGATAGAGACAGGTAGCCTCAAGAAAAAAGAAAGGGACCGGTGGTCTTAAGAAATAAAATAGAGACAGGTGATTTCAAGAATTAAAATAGAGACATGTAGTCTCAGAGTATAAAATAGGAGACCGGTGGTCTCGGAGGATAAAAGGAGGAACAGTGTTCTTTGAAAATATATTAAAGACCTGTCATGTGTACTTACTTAGCTATGGCTAATATGATATTCATGTATACTTTCAGGAAAGAAAATGGACGAGGACTAGAGACCGGAATCGGATCGAATAATGAAAATCACCTTTGTATAATTAGTATGTAACCTCACGAATTTTTCCATTTATTTTGTATTAAAGTATTTCCCGATCCATGATATAAAGTCTAATTTATTTCTAAGTATTCTTATCTTTATCCGTGCACTCTATTTTTCTAAGTTCCTTTTATCATTGTACTAAAAAAAAAATCTTCAATCATGACATATGTCCTATCCTAATTCTATTTATAAAATCGTCATTTTATAAGACGGTGTTTTTTTTTATTTTCAAACTAATGATTTTTTTTTCATTTCTTATTTAAAGCTAATCATTTTTCCAATTACATTTATAATCTCAAACAAGGAAGATATAAATTCATTTCAAAATAAAGCCTTGAGTCAAGAGTCAAAGTCTTGACAAACATAATTCTTGGAGTCAAAGTCTTAGTCATAGTCAAAGTCTTAGTCAAATAGTCAATTCATCATAAAACCTTACTTTATGGTGTTGACCAATTTTAATGGCTAATTGAATCTAAAACTAGTATAAAAACCCACCTATGACCCATTATACTTTGCACCTCTAAATCGATTGTTTCAATCCGATTAAACTTTCCCTCATACCTTTCTTCTATAGTCTATTACTTCTACAATTGAAGCTATGATTATAAGCTCTTGTAATTGGCAACTTTGGGGCTACACATATTCTATTTCTCGAGACTTAATACTTTGCTAAGGTGAGTTTACGTAACCATGTTTATGCAATTCTTCATACTTGCAACATTATACTTAAGCAATTCTACATGCATGTTTAGTTGTAAACTTTAATGCCTCATGAATTAGACAACAACAACAGTTTCAACGAGTTTCAACATTACATAATCATTAGCTATGGCCAAGCCGGCGATACTCAATAATAGATCTATTGGATTGACAATCCCACCCGGATACGTGAACCTCCTACATAGGTAGCGTGGGTGATTGTTATCGTTCCAACATATTATTAAGGCGAACCGTGGATGACGGGATGGACCTAAACTAGTCGGAGGTTTGATTATGTCGATTCAACATATTATGTTTATTCATGTAGACTTAAACTTACGATGGACATATGAATTGCTAAACTTTTATACTTAAACTATTTGCTTGACATGGCTTATGTATTCTCACCAACTTCTAGTTGACCCCCCCATTTTTCCAAACTCAACAGGAAATATTGATGCTTGAAGTCTAGAGCTAGCATGAGGAGTTATTTGAAGTTTCGTTGTTTGTTTGACGTATTAGATCCCATTCAAGACTTTAATGTAACTCAATATTGTAATGGAATAAATGATTATTTAAACATATGTATTACCATGAGCTACTGAACAATCATTCATACGTGACACCTTGATGTTTCCGCCATCGGTTGGGGTGTTACAGATTGGTATCAGAGCCATGGTTATAGGGAATTAGGTTATTAGAAAAATAATCTAGTCTATAACCATAGGATTATAATCAGTATTTGCTCCTTTACTTGCTATTCTCTATCTCACTCCTACTTCTTATCCCTACTTCAATCCCTACAAGAAGATTGCTCTCCATCACAAGATCTACTCTTAGACTAACAGGACAATTCTCAGGTTTAGCCTTAACCACCTTGAGATCCCGTCGAAGTTCTAGAATCTTAATAACGAACACGTGCAATCTGGAAGGGTGAACGCCTGTATTCTGAGTCTTCTGTCTAGGCTGGCTTTGTGCATATATCCCAATCAGACGAGGGACCCGGATGCCTACCTGGGAATTCTCGGGAAGAGTGTTCACCTATAGGCTAAAGCATGTCTTCACTATGTTATTAGAATCTAGAATCTTTGATAAGTCAACGTTTTCGTTTATTCGTTTTAATTAATGAATAAATGATTAAACTCACTTCCCTCAAACTAAGCTCTAAAATCTCAAAATTTTACAGCTTAAATCAATCTCATTTCATAACCATCTCACAATCACACTTCACCTTACCATCTTAGCCACTTTTTAAATATTCAACACCCTACCCAAATCATATTATTTCATTTCTCCACATGTTACTTATTTTTTTAAAAACTATAACCTCATACCTTAGCACAAACTAAAGATTTCTAAATCTTGTTGTATTTTCATTACCTAGTAACTTTACAAAGTACATATTTTTGTCAAAAGATGTCCTAGAACTTAAATTCAATTGTTTATTTATTGACGTAACAAACAATTTTCTATATAATGCTTTAAACTATTAAAAATCACTTAATAGAACCTTGATCTTCAAAACCTAATGTCATGTTTGAAATCTCCGACTAACGGGAATATTTTAATCAAAGCCCACTTAGCTTGTACTATTTAACAACTTTTGCTTTATGTATAAAACCAATTTTGAAAATAAGATTTTTTTTTATCCATAGGAATAATATCTAGTCTCTAAATTCTCCATCGACACTCACTCATTTTCAACTTGTTCAAATTTTTACAATATTTGGCATATACCACAATCATGTTTTCTTATACACTTGATTATAACCTTTGATCCAAACCTCAAAATTTACACTGCTACATAATCTCCTTACTATAAAATAAACTCTTTATCAGCTATCTTCACATTCACTATCTCTCACAACCTTGATTCTGCTTCAAGATTTTTCATCATCCTCTCAAGAACTAAATTCATATCCTTCACCTTCTCACACATGAGCTAGTTACCCATGATAACCAAACTATTGAAACTTGATTGTGTGTTGCATCAAACATAATCCTTAGTTATACATGAGGATTCGACTATCTACCATATTTGAACATTTGAAACTAGAATTCATGGAATATAAACTATTTGCAATAGACACACCTAGAGTCATTAACCTTGTCTAGGGCAACTCTATTACAACTCGTATGATATACTTGATACTTGATTGCTTACATGTACATATTATCAATTTGCAATTCATGTGTGTAATAATTGGTGCACTTAATCAAACAACTGATAGAGGATGAAGTACTTGCTCAACAGTTAGTAGAGTACCAAATAACCTACTCAACGATTGGTAGAGGTCATCATGCCTGCTCAACAGTCGGGAGAGGCCCTACAACCTGCTCAACGACTTGTAGAGGCTATCGCACCTGCTCAACAATCGGTAGAGGTTCTTACTCACTGACTGGTAGAAGTCTTTTTCCTGCTCAACAGTTGGACTCATTTTTGGATACATTGTATACGATTCAATCACAAGGTTATTTTGCATTACTTACATGTGTGTTTAGAGTCATAGAAAGACACAAAACCCTAATGTAAGGTAAATTGGTGATTACGGTCCGGAACGTAATCATGAATTTACAGGTACGTTAAGGTAGTGTGAAATTCTATCAAGGTTTTTGGTAGATAACCAATTATAAACTCTAGTTACCTGTTTAGTATTTCTATAGTCAATTAACTCATGCATTTCTTTTTAAGATTCCTAAAACTTAAAGTTTAGTGTTTTGCTACATTCTTATTCTCCTTGCTATTTTAGACGAACCTAATCCAACCCTTAAAACCCACACCTATCAAACCTCTTACCAAATTATTCGAAATAGATTATTCTGTTACCTATAAATTCATGTCATGTCTTAACACAAATTTTCCAAACCACAGTTGCCCTAATTTCTACCCAATCACTGTCAACCCGGTGTTTTCTTTATAACTTCGGGACGAAGTTTCTAAAAGTAGGGGAGACTGTAACCTCACGAATTTTCCCATTTATTTTGCATTAAAGTATTTCCCGATCCATGATATAAAGTCTAATTTATTTCTAAGTATTCTTATCTTTATCCGTGCACTCTATTTTTCTAAGTTCCTTTTATCATTGTACTAAAAAAAAAATCTTCAATCATGACATATGTCCTATCCTAATTCTATTTATCAAATCGTCATTTTATAAGACGGTGTTTTTTTATTTTCAAACTAATGATTTTTTTTTTCATTTCTTATTTAAAGCTAATCATTTTTCCAATTACATTTATAATCTCAAACAAGGAAGATATAAATTCATTTCAAAATAAAGCCTTGAGTCAAGAGTCAAAGTCTTGACAAACATAATTCTTGGAGTCAAAGTCTTAGTCATAGTCAAAGTCTTAGTCAAATAGTCAATTCATCATAAAACCTTACTTTATGGTGTTGACCAATTTTAATGGCTAATTGAATCTAAAACTAGTATAAAACCCACCTATGACCCATTATACTTTGCACCTCTAAATCGATTGTTTCAATCCGATTAAACTTTCCCTCATACCTTTCTTCTATAGTCTATTACTTCTACAATTGAAGCTATGATTATAAGCTCTTGTAATTGGCAACTTTGGGGCTACACATATTCTATTTCTCGAGACTTAATACTTTGCTAAGGTGAGTTTACGTAACGATGTTTATGCAATTCTTCATACTTGCAACATTATACTTAAGCAATTCTACATGCATGTCTAGTTGTAAACTTTAATGCCTCATGAATTAGACAACAACAACAGTTTCAACGAGTTTCAACATTACATAATCATTAGCTATGGCCAAGCTGGCGATACTCAATAATAGATCTATTGGATTGACAATCCCACCCGGATACGTGAACCTCCTACATAGGTAGCGTGGGTGATTGTTATCGTTCCAACATATTATTAAGGCGAACCGTGGATGACGGGATGGACCTAAACTAGTCGGAGGTTTGATTATGTCGATTCAACATATTATGTTTATTCATGTAGACTTAAACTTACGATGGACATATGAATTGCTAAACTTTTATACTTAAACTATTTGCTTGACATGGCTTATGTATTCTCACCAACTTCTAGTTGACCCCCCCATTTTTCCAAACTCAACAGGAAATATTGATGCTTGAAGTCTAGAGCTAGCATGAGGAGTTATTTGAAGTTTCGTTGTTTGTTTGACGTATTAGATCCCATTCAAGACTTTAATGTAACTCAATATTGTAATGGAATAAATGATTATTTAAACATATGTATTACCATGAGCTACTGAACAATCATTCATACGTGACACCTTGATGTTTCCGCCATCGGTTGGGGTGTTACAGATTGGTATCAGAGCCATGGTTATAGGGAATTAGGTTATTAGAAAAATAATCTAGTCTATAACCATAGGATTATAATCAGTATTTGCTCCTTTACTTGCTATTCTCTATCTCACTCCTACTTCTTATCCCTACTTCAATCCCTACAAGAAGATTGCTCTCCATCACAAGATCTACTCTTAGACTAACAGGACAATTCTCAGGTTTAGCCTTAACCACCTTGAGATCCCGTCGAAGTTCTAGAATCTTAATAACGAACACGTGCAATCTGGAAGGGTGAACGCCTGTATTCTGAGTCTTCTGTCTAGGCTGGCTTTGTGCATATATCCCAATCAGACGAGGGACCCGGATGCCTACCTGGGAATTCTCGGGAAGAGTGTTCACCTATAGGCTAAAGCATGTCTTCACTATGTTATTAGAATCTAGAATCTTTGATAAGTCAACGTTTTCGTTTATTCGTTTTAATTAATGAATAAATGATTAAACTCACTTCCCTCAAACTAAGCTCTAAAATCTCAAAATTTTACAGCTTAAATCAATCTCATTTCATAACCATCTCACAATCACACTTCACCTTACCATCTTAGCCACTTTTTAAATATTCAACACCCTACCCAAATCATATTATTTCATTTCTCCACATGTTACTTATTTTTTTAAAAACTATAACCTCATACCTTAGCACAAACTAAAGATTTCTAAATCTTGTTGTATTTTCATTACCTAGTAACTTTACAAAGTACATATTTTTGTCAAAAGATGTCCTAGAACTTAAATTCAATTGTTTATTTATTGACGTAACAAACAATTTTCTATATAATGCTTTAAACTATTAAAAATCACTTAATAGAACCTTGATCTTCAAAACCTAATGTCATGTTTGAAATCTCCGACTAACGGGAATATTTTAATCAAAGCCCACTTAGCTTGTACTATTTAACAACTTTTGCTTTATGTATAAAACCAATTTTGAAAATAAGATTTTTTTTTATCCATAGGAATAATATCTAGTCTCTAAATTCTCCATCGACACTCACTCATTTTCAACTTGTTCAAATTTTTACAATATTTGGCATATACCACAATCATGTTTTCTTATACACTTGATTATAACCTTTGATCCAAACCTCAAAATTTACACTGCTACATAATCTCCTTACTATAAAATAAACTCTTTATCAGCTATCTTCACATTCACTATCTCTCACAACCTTGATTCTGCTTCAAGATTTTTCATCATCCTCTCAAGAACTAAATTCATATCCTTCACCTTCTCACACATGAGCTAGTTACCCATGATAACCAAACTATTGAAACTTGATTGTGTGTTGCATCAAACATAATCCTTAGTTATACATGAGGATTCGACTATCTACCATATTTGAACATTTGAAACTAGAATTCATGGAATATAAACTATTTGCAATAGACACACCTAGAGTCATTAACCTTGTCTAGGGCAACTCTATTACAACTCGTATGATATACTTGATACTTGATTGCTTACATGTACATATTATCAATTTGCAATTCATGTGTGTAATAATTGGTGCACTTAATCAAACAACTGATAGAGGATGAAGTACTTGCTCAACAGTTAGTAGAGTACCAAATAACCTACTCAACGATTGGTAGAGGTCATCATGCCTGCTCAACAGTCGGGAGAGGCCCTACAACCTGCTCAACGACTTGTAGAGGCTATCGCACCTGCTCAACAATCGGTAGAGGTTCTTACTCACTGACTGGTAGAAGTCTTTTTCCTGCTCAACAGTTGGACTCATTTTTGGATACATTGTATACGATTCAATCACAAGGTTATTTTGCATTACTTACATGTGTGTTTAGAGTCATAGAAAGACACAAAACCCTAATGTAAGGTAAATTGGTGATTACGGTCCGGAACGTAATCATGAATTTACAGGTATGTTAAGGTAGTGTGAAATTCTATCAAGGTTTTTGGTAGATAACCAATTATAAACTCTAGTTACCTGTTTAGTATTTCTATAGTCAATTAACTCATGCATTTCTTTTTAAGATTCCTAAAACTTAAAGTTTAGTGTTTTGCTACATTCTTATTCTCCTTGCTATTTTAGACGAACCTAATCCAACCCTTAAAACCCACACCTATCAAACCTCTTACCAAATTATTCGAAATAGATTATTCTGTTACCTATAAATTCATGTCATGTCTTAACACAAATTTTCCAAACCACAGTTGCCCTAATTTCTACCCAATCACTGTCAACCCGGTGTTTTCTTTATAACTTCGGGACGAAGTTTCTAAAAGTAGGGGAGACTGTAACCTCACGAATTTTCCCATTTATTTTGCATTAAAGTATTTCCCGATCCATGATATAAAGTCTAATTTATTTCTAAGTATTCTTATCTTTATCCGTGCACTCTATTTTTCTAAGTTCCTTTTATCATTGTACTAAAAAAAAAATCTTCAATCATGACATATGTCCTATCCTAATTCTATTTATCAAATCGTCATTTTATAAGACGGTGTTTTTTTATTTTCAAACTAATGATTTTTTTTTTCATTTCTTATTTAAAGCTAATCATTTTTCCAATTACATTTATAATCTCAAACAAGGAAGATATAAATTCATTTCAAAATAAAGCCTTGAGTCAAGAGTCAAAGTCTTGACAAACATAATTCTTGGAGTCAAAGTCTTAGTCATAGTCAAAGTCTTAGTCAAATAGTCAATTCATCATAAAACCTTACTTTATGGTGTTGACCAATTTTAATGGCTAATTGAATCTAAAACTAGTATAAAACCCACCTATGACCCATTATACTTTGCACCTCTAAATCGATTGTTTCAATCCGATTAAACTTTCCCTCATACCTTTCTTCTATAGTCTATTACTTCTACAATTGAAGCTATGATTATAAGCTCTTGTAATTGGCAACTTTGGGGCTACACATATTCTATTTCTCGAGACTTAATACTTTGCTAAGGTGAGTTTACGTAACGATGTTTATGCAATTCTTCATACTTGCAACATTATACTTAAGCAATTCTACATGCATGTCTAGTTGTAAACTTTAATGCCTCATGAATTAGACAACAACAACAGTTTCAACGAGTTTCAACATTACATAATCATTAGCTATGGCCAAGCTGGCGATACTCAATAATAGATCTATTGGATTGACAATCCCACCCGGATACGTGAACCTCCTACATAGGTAGCGTGGGTGATTGTTATCGTTCCAACATATTATTAAGGCGAACCGTGGATGACGGGATGGACCTAAACTAGTCGGAGGTTTGATTATGTCGATTCAACATATTATGTTTATTCATGTAGACTTAAACTTACGATGGACATATGAATTGCTAAACTTTTATACTTAAACTATTTGCTTGACATGGCTTATGTATTCTCACCAACTTCTAGTTGACCCCCCCATTTTTCCAAACTCAACAGGAAATATTGATGCTTGAAGTCTAGAGCTAGCATGAGGAGTTATTTGAAGTTTCGTTGTTTGTTTGACGTATTAGATCCCATTCAAGACTTTAATGTAACTCAATATTGTAATGGAATAAATGATTATTTAAACATATGTATTACCATGAGCTACTGAACAATCATTCATACGTGACACCTTGATGTTTCCGCCATCGGTTGGGGTGTTACATAGTACTTGTGTAATCTCTTTTGGAAACGGTTGTTTGTAAAAGAGATGTTATAATATAAAAAGGTCGCTTGAGCGACTAGTTTTGGATGTAAACTGGGACCGACTCTGATATATATGGTGAAAATTTAATATAAAAAAATTTGGCGTGTTTCATTGACAAAATATGAAATAACATGGGCTTTTAAAATGGTCCACGAGGAATCGGGTGTTCAATGGCAATTTCGTAACGATTACAACATCACTGGAAGCTATCAAGGAGGACGCCTATATGTGGATTGTGGATAGGTCGAAACTTCCATCTTTAAGTTGGGAAAAATGGTCCAACTTCGATGTAATTGATATGTTGTAGTCCGTCGTTTTGGTGTTTTGGGGTCTGTACTGTTTCGTTTCCAGTTTTTGTTAGACCTATATATATATAGCGTTTTTGCCGATAAAAAAAATGGGCTTTTAAAAAAAGACTGTAAGAACAAAAAAGTTTGTAAACACAAAATAAAAAAAATGCATCATGTGTTTGACTAAAGACATACATACGAAATCCAAACTTTTTATGTTACAGGCAATTACATGTGTGTGAATAAATAAGTAAACATGTTTTACGCTTTATGTTACTAAGGCGGATCGGTGTGGGGACACCCCACCACCCGCGTCTCCACTTTTTTGCCCTGTCCCCCGTCTCAACACCACCGCCTGCCCCGTCTCCATCTCCCCCATCCCCCACCAGATGCCCGGGACGAACCAATGGGGTTTGGGCATTTAATTTTTTGGATCGTTGTGGACTTTTTGACAGTTTGAAGCGGTCGAATTTTTTTTTTTAAAAAAAGGTTATTTTTTCAATATAAAATCATACCACTCACCTCAATTTTTTTATACCAAATACACTCTCTTCATCCCTTTTCTCTCTAATATTTTTTATAAACACTCCAATTTTTATAAAAAAAAAATATATTATGGATTCATTCAACCCATTCAACCAAAACAACCCAAATAGCCCAAATCCAAACCCGAATCCAACGATGTGTTACACCCCGAATTATTTAAGGTATGAACAGGTTTCGAGGACGAAACCTAAATAAGGGGGGGAGAGTTGTAACATCCGGTTTTGTGGATGAAAATAAAATATTTGAAACTTATAATTCAAATATGGCTAAGCGAGGTTGGAGAATGTGTGAAGTGCTTAAACACGCATTTTGTGCTTAAACAAGCGTTTAGTACTATCTAATGTCACCTAAGTATAATACTAATAATAATGATAAAACAAAAGTGTGTGATGTAGGTGCATACGTTTATAAGAAAAATGTTTGTGTATTATAACAATATTATAATAATATGGAGGATAAGTATCATGTTACTTATTCTAGAAGCCAAGTAACTTTTAACACAAATTTTGGGATAAAACCTTTCGTTTCTACACCGCCTCAACTTCTATTTTTATCTAGCTCAGTAACATATTTGGAGATAGATACGAAGAACCCTTTAAAAAAAATACAGCGACAAATTGGTTGGCATATTTCTAAGGGGAGGCTTAAAAGGAAGCTACGCCAAATCATTAACAACTTGAGTGTTGTCGCATAATTTTGGTCACAAATTTTAAAAGTAAGTACACAATCCCTTAAGATATGAGTAATTATATCATTGTGTGCTTCATATTAGTTTGGATCAAACAGAGACCAGTGGTCTTAAAAGTATATATATGATTGTTAGTGGTGATATAAAATTTGAGTGATTTATATTACTACTTATTTGATATATATTTGAAATGAATATATACAAGAATGAGTTTAGAGACCGGTGGTCTCAGGCAATAATATAGAGACCGGTAGTCTTGGAAGAGTTGATGCTCCAAGACCTATTTGATAGAGGTTTTATTCGCCCAAGTGTCTCACCTTAGGGAGCACCTATCCCTTTTGTTAAAAAGAAAGACGGTTGCATGCGGATGTGTATTGGTATGCAAAATTTTCTAAATGTGAATTTTAGCTTCGGGAAGTACAATTTTTGGGTCACGTGGTGAATGCACAAGGCATTCTAGTAGATCCTACTAAAATAGAGACTATTATGCGGTGGTCAGCTTCGAAAACTCCAACTTAAGTCAGAAGCTTTTTGGGTTTAGCGGATTATTATCGACGTTTCATTCAAGATTTTTTAAAGATAGCTGCCCGTTGGCTAAGCTAACTCGTAAGAATTCAAAATTTGACCGGAAGTCAGAACAAGAAAAGTCGTTTGAACTATTAAAGGAAAAGTTGACCAAAAACTCTGGTATTGACAGAAGATTTTGTAGTCTATTCTAATGCCTCAAGTGTTGGATTGGGTTGTGTCCTTATGCAAAGAGAGAAGGTAATAGCCTATGCCTCACGACAGTTGAAGTCACATGAAGCGAACTACCCGACCCATGATCTTGAGCTGGCGACAGTAGTATTTGCACTAAAGATTTGGAGGCATTAGTTATATGGAACGAAGTGCATTATCTATATTGATCATAAAAGTCTAAAGTATTTCTTTGATTAGAAGGAATTGAATATGAGGCAACTACGATGGTTAGAGCTCGTAAAAGATTATGACTGTGAAATACTTTACCATCCGGGTAAGGCTAATGTTGTGGCAGATGCCTTAAGTCGGAAGGGGGACTACACTCCAATCAAGGTGAAGTCATATAAATTAATTATAAACCCAGAATTGTTTGATCAAATTAAAACTGCGCAAACAGAAGCTTTGAAAGATGAGAATCTAAGGCGTGACAGAATCATCGGGCAAATCCATCAATTAGAACAGAATCATCGGACGAATTTGATTCCATTGACGTGTAAGATGAAAACAATGGTTCTGGATGAGGCTCATAAATCAAGATACTCAATTCTTCCAGGTGTGAGAAAATGTATAATGATTTGAAGAGGGAGTATTGGTGGCCTGGTATGAAAAGAAATATTGTTAAGTACGTAGAGAGGTGTTTGACTTGTTTACAAGTCAAGGTGGAACATCAAAAGCCGTATGGAAAAATGCAACCATTAGAAATACCTTTATGGAAATTGGAGCACATTACAATGGACTTGGTGACAAAACTCCCCAAAGCGGCCAAAGGATATGACGCGAAATGGATAATTGTCAATCGTTGGAAAAATAGTGCTCACTTTATACCCATCAGTGAAAATTATTCGTCTGAACGAATGTCGGAAGTGTATACCAATGAGGTAGTGTCAAGGCATGGGGTGCCAGTAGCTATTGTATCTGACAGAGACACTCGTTTTACCTAAGATTTTGGAGAAAAATTCAGGAAGAACTGGATACTAAATTATTAATCAGGATGACATATCACCCACAGACAGATGGGCAAAGCGAGAGAACGATTCAGACTCTCGAAGATATGTTGCGTGCTTGTATTATTAATTTTGGTGGCTGTTGGGATAAGTATTTTCCCATGGTAGAGTTCTCATATAATAGTTACCATTCAAGCATTGGCATGCCCCCGTTTGAAATGTTTTATGGTAGAAAATGTCGTACTCCTGTGTGTTGGGGAGAAGTTGGTCAAAGAGAACTTACAAACTAGGAAGTAGTCCAAGTGACTAATGAAAATATTGATCAAATTAGAGCTCATTTGAAATCTGCTCAAGATCGACAAAATCGTATGCTGATAAGCGTAGACGCCCAATTGAATTCCAAGTAGGAGGTTATGTCATATTGAAAGTTTCTTCCTGGAAAGGAGTGATTCGGTTTCGTAAATGTGGAAAGTTGAGCCCACGATTTATTGGTCTGTTTAAAATTATTGCTCATGTGGGGCAAGTTGCATATCGTTTAGAATCACCGGATGAACTAAACGGCATCCATAATACTTTTCATGTGTCATATTTACGAAAATGCTTGGCTAATGAAACGGCATATGTGCCATTGAATGACATTGAAGTGGATGATAAGCTTAACTCTTTGGAAAAGCCGGTGGCGATTCCAGATTATAAAGTTAAGCAACTTCAAAATAAAAGATAAGCCAAGTGAAAGTACACTGGAAACATCGGCGTGATTCTGACACCACATCGGAAGCCGAAGACGAAAAGAGAAAATATTACCCCGAATTATTTAAGGTATGAACAGGTTTCGAGGACGAAACCTAAATAAGGGGGGAGAGTTGTAACATCCCGTTTTGTGGATGAAAATAAAATATTTGAAACTTATAATTCAAATATGGCTAAGCGAGTAATACTGGGTTGGAGAATGTGTGAAGTGCTTAAACACGCATTTTGTGCTTAAACAAGCGTTTAGTACTATCTAATGTCACCTAAGTATAATACTAATCTATATATATATATATATAAAAGAAAACGTATATGCTGACGTGGCATGCAATGCAGGCCTCAACCTACCCTTGAGAGTGTCACGTGACACCATAATTGAAAAATTTTAGTGTTTTTGAACTATTTCCTTTTTTAATTAAAAAAAGGATAAACATAAAACCCTAAATTAAATTGAGTAATTTTAAGAAAAAAAGAATTTAAAAATAAATTTAAAATTTTCTCTCTCATGTTTCTTCCCATAATTTCTAAACGTTTATATCTTTTATATACGGGATTTTTTAAAGAAAAAAATTACACCAAATTAACGAGCGTTTTATTATCTTTCCAACGAGTACCATAGTCCTATATAAAAAAACGGAGAAAAATCGACTATTTTTTGTGGGGTTTCGTTCATACAGGAAAAAAACACACAAAGTGTTCATGTTATTCATTAATCATGTTTTTTCTTTTAAACCAGGTTCTTATCTACAATGTTGAAAATCAGCCCAATTGCCATGTTATCATTGGAATTTTACTAGGTATACTTCAACAAGAGAAGTTAGGATAAAGAATCGCGCAACACTACAACACATGGTGTCACCTTATAGCAAGGTTATTTTTTTATTTATTTAATTACAAGAGTAATAATTATTACTATTAGTATTAGTATTATTATAATGGTTATATTTTTCAACCCCGGGACGCTCCGGAAATAATTGATAGTTGCTGATGTGGCGTTCAATGGTGGCCTCAACCATCTCTTGATTATGCCACGTGGCATAATGAGATGCAATGATTACAACTTCCAACTTAAGTGTTTGTTTAGTTGATTAGGTTAGGAATTATAAGAGCCATTAGAATGTGAGAAATTAGAGAGATGTGATGAGTTTATAATAGTTGCAGCTTACATAAGTGATTCTTTAGATGATTACTGATTAGGTTTTAGATTAGGGAATATGAGTTATTACTGATTAGAATACTATGAACATGCAATGATTGAGAGATTTTGTGGTTAGTTAACATGAGCCATTTGCAATAGGTTATCACGTAAAATTAGATTTTTCAACCCCGGGACCCTCCCGGGGTAATCAGCTAGTAATAATGATAAAACAAAAGTGTGTGATGTAGGTGCATACGTTCAAAAGAAAAATGTTTGTGTATTATAACAATATTATAATAATATGGAGGATAAGTATCATGTTGCTTATTCTAGAAGCCAAGTAACTTTTAACACAAATTTTGGGATAAAACCTTTCGTTTCTACACCGCCTCAACTTCTATATTTATCTAGCTCAGTAACATATTTCGAGATAGATACGAAGAACCTTTTAAAAAAATACAGCAACAAATTGGTTGGTATATTTATAAGGGGAGGCTTAAAAGGAAGCTACGCCAAATCATTAACAACTTGAGTGTTGTCGCATAATTTTGGTCACAAATTTTAAAAGTAAGTACACAATCCCTTAAGAGTATACATGATTACTAGTTGTGATTCAGTATATGAATAATTATATCATTGTGTGCTTGATATTAGTTTGGATCGAATAGAGACCAGTGGTCTTAAAAGTATATATATGATTATTAGTGGTAATATAAGATTTGAGTGATTTATATTACTACTTATTTGATATATATTTGAAATGAATATATACAAGAATGAGTTTAGAGACTTGTGGTCTCAGGCAATAATATAGAGACCGGTGGTCTTGGACAATAAAGTAGAGACCGGTGGTCTCAAGAAATAAAGTAGAGACCGGTGGTCTCGGGAAATAAAGTAGAGACCGGTGGTCTCAGGGAATAAAGTAGAGACCGGTGGTCTCAGGAAATAAAGTAGAGACCGGTGGTCTCGGGAAATAAAAATAGAGACCGGTGGTCTCAAGAAATAAAGTAGAGATCGGTGGTCTCGGGAAATAAAATAGAGACCGGTGGTCTTAAGGAATAAAATAGAGACCGGTGGTCTCAGGAAATAAAATAGAGACCGGTGGTCTCAGGAATTAAAATAGAGACCGGTGGTCTCGGGAAATAAAATAGAGACTGGTGGTCTCAAGAAATAAGATAGAGATAGGTGGTCTCAAGAAATAATATTAAGACGTGTGGTCTCAAAAAATAAGATAGAGACACGTAGCCTCAAGAAATAAGATAGGGACCGGTGGTCTCAAGAAATAAAATAGAGACAGGTGATTTCAAGAATTAAAATAAAGACAGGAGGTCTCAGAGTATGAAATAGGAGACCAGTGGTCTCGGAGGATAAAAGGGGGAACAGTGTTCTTTGAAAATGTATTAAAGACCTGTCATGTGTACTTACTTAGCTATGGCTAATATGGTATTCATGTATACTTTCAGGAAAGAAAATGAACGAGGACTAGAGACCGGAATCGGATCGAATAATGAAAATCACCTTTGTATAATTAGTACTTGTGTAATCTCTTTTGGAAACGGTTGTTTGTAAAAGAGATGTTATAATATAAAAAGGTCGCTTGAGCGACTAGTTTTGGATGTAAACTGGGACCGACTCTGATATATATGGTGAAATTTTTATATAAAAAAAAATTGGTGTGTTTCATTGACAAAATATGAAATAACATGGGCTTTTAAAATGGTCCGTGAGGAATCGGGTGTTCGATGGCAATTTCGTACCGGTTACAACATCACCGGAAGCTATCAAAGAGGACGGCTATATATGGATTGTGTATAGGTCGAAACTTCCATCTTTAAGTTGGGAAAAATGGTCCAACTTCGATGTAATTGATATGTTGTAGTCCGTCGGTTTGGTGTTTTGGGGTCTGTACTATTTCGTTTCCAGTTTCTTGTTAGACCTATATATATATATATATATATATATATATATATATATATATATATAGGGGACGGTTATTCTACAAAAATAGAGAATCGTGCGAAGCGTGCAAAGGATATTTGTACATGATAATTACGTAATGTTTTTTATGTTCATGAAAGCATTACGTAATTATCATGCATTTGTACATGATAATTACGTAATGTTTTTTTATGTTCATGAACGCATTACGTAATTATCATTACGTAAAAATCATTACGTAATTATCATGCATTTATGTTCATGAAGGCATTACGTAATTATCATTACGTAATTATCATGTACAAAGTGATCCTTCGCACGCTTCGCACGTTTATATTACTTTGTATTTGATCCTGCCCCTATATATATATATATATATATATATATATATATATATATATATATATTGCGTTTTTGCCTATAAAAAAACATGGGCTTTTAAAAAAAAGACTGTAAGAACAAAAAAGTTTGTAAATACAAAATAAAAAAAAATGCATCATGTGTTTGACTAAAGACACACATATGAAATCCATACTTTTTATGTTACAGGCAATTACATGTGTGTGAATAAATAAGTAAAGATGTTTTACGCTTTATGTTACTAAGGCGGATCGGTGTGGGGACGCCCCACCACCCGCGTCTCCACTTTTTTGCCCCGTCCCCCGTCTCAACACCACCCCCTGCCCCGTCTCCATCTCCCCCGTCCCCCACCAGATGCCCGGGACGAACCAATGGGGTTTGGGCATTTTATTTTTTCGATCGTTGTGGACTTTTTGACAGTTTGAAGCGGTCGAATTTTTTTTCTTTAAAAAAAGGTTATTTTTTTCAATATAAAATCATACCACTCACCTCATTTTTTTTATACCAAATACACTCTCTTCATCCCTTTTCTCTCTAATATTTTTTATAAACACTCCAATTTTTATAAAAAAATATTATGGATTCATTCAACCCATTTACCCAAAACAACCCAAATAGCCCAAATCCAAACCCGAATCCAACGATGTGTTACACCCCGGTAATGGATCCACCATTTTCGCAACAAGTACCCCCATTAACGGCGATCCAACAAATGCAACAAAACCCGGTCGTTTTCTCTCAATTCAACCCAATGCAATACATGCAAACGCAACACTTTATGCAAATGCAACAATCGTTTCAAACTAGCCAACAATTTTCTCCACAACCACCTCCCGCAAATGATAGTACAAAGGATAGTATAAGTCAAGAGTCATTCAAATTAATTCAGTGTACAAACGGTTGATCTGCTACGTAACTAATATATGATATTACCTAAACAACAAAACTGGATTTTATTATATTATAATGGTACACCTATACCAAACATACTTTAGCTTCATGCTTTCGTAAAAGTAAGATTCTTGGTGATTTGAAGTTTTATGTTTTATGTTTACATATATGATTGTTCAGTTGTTAACGACACCTCTGTGGTTGTTTTAGAATGGAGATAGTTGATAAGCTTGAATGATATAGTGAAGAACTCGGAGGCGGAGCAAGAAACTTTTTCCTATGATCTCATTTTGTTTTGATTTCGGGATTTATAACAACCCGGAGTTAAAGTTTTGGGATCGGGATGGGCTGAGTTACATAATATATTGGAATCTATTAATATATATAAAAGAAAATGGTTTTGCTGACGTGGCGTCCAATGGAGGCCTCAACCTCCACTTTTTTTGTGCCAAGTGGCTTAATAATAGATGTTTTTTGAGGTTTTTGGAGTGTTTCCTTTTTTAACAAAAAAAAAAACACGGGAAAAACGAAAACCTTCAAACCCTAAAGTTATCTCCGCCTCTTCTCATTATCTCACCGTCTCTTTCTCAGCTCTCAATCATTCATCTCCTTATCCTTTACTCTCTGCCAATCTCCAGATCTTCAAAGTAAGTTCTCAATCTCATTACTCTCTCAATTTCACAAAAACCCTACCAATATCTCCTTCGTTATCATCTAGCAAACAGCTTGAATCAATTAGATAAAACCCTAACCCTCCCACCCATTCCCTGTTCTTATTAAACAAACACACTTTAGAGAGAGAGAGAGAGAGAGAGAGAGAGCGGCGGAGGAGGATCCCTGGCCACCGCCCTCCACGGTGGTCTCCGATACGGATTCAAGCGGCAATCGTCTGATCGGCTAACGACCGTGGTGTTTTCAGGTTTTGATGGCGCTATGGATCCACCTCCACCACCACTCTCCGCCTCTTCCTCCTCTATCCCTAAACCACGTCCACAGGTGGTTCATCCCTTCTTCGGTAAATCAAACAAAACTTAATTAAAAAAAAGTGTAGGCGTGTCGTGATTATGGAATAAAACTTTTACAGCATAAACCCTATTTTATCTCCTCTTTATTATTCCCCACTTACCTCTTCTCTGTCTCAAAAATCAAATCAATTATCTTCAAAGTTTTGTTAAATCAATCCATGACTCTTGGCTCAGGTGGATCCAGTGTTGTTGGTAAGCTTTTATATCCCGAACATATCTTTAATCTCAATCTCTATCTCGATTTCAATCTTTTTTATTTTTTTGTTTTTCTTTTTTCAATTTTTGCTTATAACTTCATCTGTATGATGCCAAGATTCTCAACTGATGTAGCAAGCTTGCAAATTTATTCTTTAATTGTATTCTTAATTAGAAAATATAAGGTATTGCTTGCAAATCTTGATGCTGATTGTTTGATATAGTTGTTTCCTAATTAATTATTATTTATTATGTGATTGTATCATTATCTGTGTTATTCTGTTGTTCACTTGATAGAAGGGTTAGGTTAGTCGCTCTTTTTCTTTCCCCCATGAATTTTGTGGTGCCCGGTCGACTAATACGATGACAAATCAAGATCGGTGTTGACGCCGGTCACGTGGTCATACTCAGATGGTGAAAGTGATGGTTGTGAGTGGTGATGGTGGATTTTCAGAACCAAGACTTGAGTATGTGATTAATGATGAATATGATACAACCAATTCTGTGGACAGCTCTTTTGAAGACAATCAGAATAACCCGCGTAGAAGTTTTGGTGCTGACTCAATGGATTCGGACTTCAAGGATGATTTTGAGCAGGTATCATATCAATATAAAGTAAAATAACTTTTCAAAATTGTTTTGTATCTTCATTTAGGATATATTTAGGAGATTCTACTGTATTTATAGTTTGAGTTTGTTATCATAATCCTTGGCAAAGGGATTGTATGATGCTTTCATCTTTGTTTTTATTTATTATTTTTTTTCTCAGGGATTTGCTGGTGATCTTGCTCTCTAAGTAAGGGTTTGTTGTTCAGGTATATAATATCTTATGCCATGATTATTATCTTTAGCGTGTATTTTGTGCTAACTTGATAATTGATTATTTTAATGGATTTTGTTCTATCAAATTACTTATCACTGTTACTTGCTTTTTCCTTAAAGTCATGATTGTTATCTTTAGTGTGTATTTTGTTGTTTTTTTACTTCTTTTTAAGATGGAAATCAGTAACAACAAACAAAAGAGATTGTACTATGTATCAAGTTTCTATTATTTGTTGTTTTGGCAAATGGTTTAGTTTTCAAAATTTCGTGTGTATGTTATGCCAACTTTATTACCTTAATATGAATTTTGAATATTGTTTATGAGTTACTTAGGCAACTCTAATGACGGCGGCGAGTCCTAGCGTTTCCATCTAGCAAGTGTTACATCAGCGTCGTTGGCAAAAGGTAGGGGATCTGAACGCAGTTGGATGTAATGACCTTAAAGTTATTATTATTTTTTGGCGTTGCATCTTAGGCACATATGTTAGAGAGCCGAAGCTAATGCCATTTTGGAGGTTAACAGTCAATGGAATCTTCACACTGCCAACACAACAGCTTGATACTGGGAATTGATTGTTTATTACACCCTTTGCAACAAATTTTACAATAAAGGTTAGAACTTTCAGGATTTTGTTGCTTAATATTAATACTACTGTTAATATTATTTATTATTAATTTATAGGTATGTCAGTTTAGGAGAATCTTGATTGTTGTGAACAGGTTGATTAGTGGATAATAATAATTAGGGGTTGGTTTTGTGTACGGGGACTAGAACAATGAGATCACATGGAAAGCAAGGTGCTTTGTATAATTTAACATAGGATGAGGTTCAACATCAATTAGGGGATATAGGGAAGCCTTTGAGTAGTATCAATATTAATGAGCTGATTAAGACTGTTTAGTCTGCTGAAAATGAGTTTGTAAGATATTAGGTTTGTTGATGATTGTGTATTATTCGTTTATGTTAATTATTTAAGTGGCGTAATTAGGAGTGAATTGTTATTGACGTATGCTATTGCAATTTGTAGGTTTGATTGATTGTTTTTGATCGATTTGTTGTTGAGTTTGGAAGGTTATGATATGCATTGGATTGGGGTCGTTTGTTTAGGCGATTATGTTTTGGTTTAGTGGAAATTAGGGCTTCGTGTTATTCGTTTATGTTAATTAGTTAAGTAGCATAATTAGAAGTGAATTGTCATTTGTATGTATGCTATTGCGGTTTGTAGGTTTGATTGTTCCAGATAGACTTGGTGTAGATTATTTTATAAAATAATGATGTGAATTATAGTTAGATAAAGTAAACAATGTCAAGTTCGTGTGTTTTGAAGTTTAGGCAGTAAGTTATTTTTTAGTGTTTATTTTATTTGAAGAATAGTCTTATTCTAATACATAATATATATATATATATATATATATATATATAACTTCGCTTTCCTTTTCTTAGTTCCTCACTTTTTTGAGCCTAGGCCCCAGAGGAGGCCTATGCACCTTGAGTGCGCCCTTGATAAGTATGGTAAATACATGGTTCATAATACATATACATAATCCTACGACCGGACCGTTAAACCACGAAACCGCCAAAACAAACTGTGAACCAAACTGTGTAAACCTCAAAATGGTTGCCCCAGCCTACTTGAATCTGTTTGGGCACCTCTGTTTTACAGTATTATAACATGCGTGACAGAATAAGATAATTCATTAACATAATATAGCATCATAATGTGGAATAAAAATTGGTGATATGCATAGTCCCCTATCATCAAATCCAATTTATTCTCTAAATATTCACTGTTTTTGTTTTTATTTAATAAAATTTGTTTGCTTTTTTATTGTTTTATTTAATTAAAAGATTAAAAAAAACAAAATGATACATTAGGGATTGGTATTGATAGGTTGCATTAGGTCCGGTAGCTTGATGTTGTTTCGAATAATAAACTATTTGTAAGTTATTTCCAATTTAGTTTTTTAATGAATACATATTTATTAGACATACTAATATTTAAGGTTAATGTCGCCTAATAACCATTACAAAACCTTAAGTGAAATAGGCTTGGTATGTTATATAGTTATGGTTTAGATAGTATTTTGGTTCGTAAAAAATGAAGAAGTATATATTTAGTTTCGGGTTTATGCTGATTCCAGTCGATAATACAGCATGTTTTCAAAAATATCCATCTAATCGCAAGAACTAGAAGCAGAGAATGCGAAGTTAATATCTATTGTTTCAAGCTGCAATTGCCGCTACGAGGTTCGTTGTTTATGCTTTTTTCACAATTGTTTTTTTTATTTTGTTTTATTTTAGGAAAGATGGATCAAGTTGGAAGATGGTGGACGATAACATGAATTGTCTCTCCAGTTTGGTTTGATTATTTTTTTCTTAATACTTTGATTTTTGCCCAAATTATTTGTTAAATACTTTCAAATTGAGATGTGTATGTATGTTTGATTATTGTCAGTTTAATTCTCTTCGGTTAAACCATGTTAATATTATGGATTGTGTGTCATGTGTTGCCCTAACCTTTTTACCATTCATATGGATGACATACACACTTATATTTTGCTAAAACTAAAATTATTGATTGCTGTTTTTTGTGGTTTTATGATAGTTTGAATTTGTTTTGAATCAGTAGATAAATAAATAGAAGCCGGAAACCGATTCACATGGAGAAGGAAGCAATTGTAGCAGCGTCTCAAGGAGTTTCACAGGAGTACAAAAGCCTTATTGATTCATATGATTTGGACTCCATTAAGTAATTGCAGCATACTATGTATGACCTCTCCGTCTTTCCAATCTTATGCAATTCTTTTTATTATTGAAAATGTACACGGGTTGATATTTGTTGGAACTTGGAAAGATGGTTGTTATCTACTTCAAGACATCAATATATTCCCTAAAATCTTTTAAGTTTCTTTCAAAACATTTACTGGTGTGGTTTGTTGTAGGATCGAATAACGCGAAATCCGACAATCACGGGGTTAATACTAGAGGTGCGGAATCCCTCTAATATGCTCTAATAACAGATACAATAATGAAACGATGACAAATGAGTAATCACAACACACACACGGGTCAAAAGATTATCGATTAATCACTAAAACAGAGCACGAGTGTTTACAGAGATCAAATCAGACCTTACAGACCTTGGGAGGGTGTTTGGAGAGTGTGTGAGGCAAGAACTAATGATTAGGGCAATGATTGGGCCTATTTATACCTTCCGGGTACGAACAGCAGCATATACGCGAGTAGCAGACCCATATGAGGCGAGTAGGGCTAATCGCCACTACCACCAGCCCAAACGCGTGAACAGTTACGCGATTAGGGCCCTAATCGCGTGTCACTAACTGCTAATCGCATGCAGCATCCCGAACCCTCCAAAACGCGTACAAACATCTCCAAACACCCCGAAACACGTCCAAACAACTAATATACTAGCCTAGGGACATCATGTACTAACAGACTCCCCCTTGGACCAGGCTAGTATACGTACAGACTTAATCAAAAGACAACGTTTATATCAATAGCAAACAACTTTACAGACTTGATAAACAGAAACGAGTACAACTAAACAAAATGACAAGCAGCATCATCTATCTTCATCTTCAGCTTGACGTTGTCTTGACCCTTGAGATTCTTGACCAATCGCATCCTGCATGAACTTTGTTGGCGTAGCAAAACTGGATCACCCTTTGAAACTTCATGGCTTGATCGGCTTCAGCTGGTAAGTGCATGATCGGATGTTGGTACAACGTCTCCACGTCCTTCTCTGAGCAATTTATCAACCACATAGGATCCCAAATCCTTATCTTTCGGCACGGGTTCGGACTGTTGCTCAAGACAATCACTGCTTCAGTGGTTGCTGCATCATAATGCCAATAATACAGCTTCGAGGTAAAGTCTTGTTCAACTGGAATAATGGGAATCCTTGAAACGCATTTCGGTGGCTTGATCTTATGCTCCCAGATAGGCTTTAAGGTGAAAGGATGAATCTTGTCTGTCTGATACGATCTGGGATACTGAGGCACGAACTCTTTCCATCCCTCTGAGCTCTCTCGCTTCAACTTTGTGTAAAAACCCTTAAGAGAGGCAGATTTCTCTTCGTACAGCGGATAGTTGAGACGAACTAAGTCACGAATGTACCAGAATGGCAGGCTCAGAGTGTCTTTGAACTCCTCAAAGTACAATACACCTTCTTGCCATTTTACCCCGAGCATTCTTGTCTGACTCACGTACGCCCAGCTTATCACATTGCCAGACATCTTCGACAGCCTTTTCTTGAAGATGGATGCTCGCTCGACTGGCTTTTTCTTCTCTTCGGGCTTGAACCATTGGGGATACCGCTCTCTGATTTTGTCATGTCGTATCTTTACTGCATCAGGAACTTCAGTAGAGTCGGATTTCAACTTTTCTTCGGCCTCACGTATCATTTCTTCGTCAATGTTTGGAATTCCAGCACCCGAGTCATTTACAACATACTCAGGGGTCGGCATGCTGGTTCCTTCTTCGAGATCCACTTCATTGCACTCTGGATGCATCTCAGGAGGAACACTTTGACTTGCATTGGAAGATTCTCCAGATGCAAAGCCATATACTTTAGTCATGTCCTCTGTTGTCATCTCAGGTGGAATCTCTCCTTCTTCCAGATCGTACTCAGGCATGGCAGGGGGTGGGAGCAAGTTGCCTTCGTCATCATATGCAAAATAACAGTTCAGAGGCTCCACGTCTTCAACAAGAACTATCGCTTTCTTCTTTACTTTATCGCGTAGTTCTTGAATCTTGCTCCTCATAGGTGCTGGCTCCCCCTGAGCAGAAGAACCTGCCTCGGGATCATTGCCTTTGCGATCGTGACCTTTCTTCGTTCGTCCCGATGCAGACCCACCAGTTGATCCACCCCCGCCTGTGGCTCCGGGATCACCACCATCACCCTTACCATCATTGTTATCATCGTCATCAGACTCATCATCATCCTCTTCATCATTATCGTCTTCTTCACTATCCTCATCATCATCATCAGCAGCAGTACTAGCTCCAGCTTCCGAACCACCAGTAAGTCTAGGTTGAGTTCCGGTCAACGCATTCAACCTAGTCCTTAGCCTTGAGTTTTGCTTCTTATATTTGGTGATTCGACGCTCATTGTTCACATTTGCGAGCTGGAGATCACGGTTAGACTGAATCAGCTGCTGATGTGATTCCATGAGCTGCTGTTGTGATTCCATGATCTGCCTGTTCGACTCCAAGAGTTGCTGATTAGATAAAGTAAGAGCGTCGACAGTGGTTCTCAGCTCAGTGTTAGCAGTGATAGTGTCTCCAATCAATTCCAACATCGCCGTCTCATTTTCTTCTATGTTGGCGTTTTTGCTCTTCATTTCGGCCATTTCCCGTGCTTGTGCGGCCACTATAGCAGTAAGTTCGTTGATTTGGCGCTGGAGTTGTTCGTTGGTTGTTGGAGTCGAAGATGAGGATTGGCTAGAAGGTTTAGCAGCTGTCGATCTTGCTGCTTCTTTCAACATTCGGATTTTGTCACCTATCGGATTAGCGGCTAACTGTGAACCTGTCGCTTCAACGGTAACTGAGACTGGCTCGGTGAAGATTACCGAGGAAGGCATTGACATAGTCACACCCGTAGGCATAGCTGCACTGAAGGAAAGAGGGACAGACGATGTTGCCGCTGTTGTTGTTTCTGTTGCTGCTGTTGTTGTTGCCGATACAGAAGAGGAAGCAGGAAGGCCAAAAGTATCTGGGAGTTTCATACGCCTTCCCTTCAATTTCTTAGGCGTCTTCTCAGTCGCAGCTGCCTTTTCTGACATTCTCTTTTGACCCCTACTAACCTTCGTCGCTTTAGTCTTTTGTCTTTTCTGAGGAGGCGGCGTGCTAAGTTCAGCATCAATATCTGCAACAAGATCACCACTAACTGGAGTAAAAGTGGGATCTCTTGCAAGCTCTCTCGCCGCAGCCGTGCGGGCTCTATCCTCCTCAAGTGAAAGTATATCGGGCGATTCATCTTCGGTACGCTCTGAGTCATCATCTTCATCATCAACATCTTCAATGTTAACCGGGCCCTCGTCAATCTTGGCTTTGCCTTTGCCTGAACTGGATGGTTCATCTATATTCAGCAAATCGGTATCAAGCATATCATCATCTTGTCTTGCTTCAGTATCACCCATATTGCCCGGTGCATTGGGTCCCAAAGCAACAGTGGGTCTCCCAATGTTATCATCATCCTTGAATACCTGTCTGTGAATCTGAATATCGTCCTCTGACTCACTGTCGTCATGCCTCCATCTATTACCTGGAGGTGCCACATAGTTGTCTCTCATTAGGTAGGCAAACACTCTACGACTTGGAGGATATTCGGACTTTGGCTTATTCTTGTACTGTAACATTCTCTTCATCTCAACTTCATCAATTTTCTTTATGTTAATCAGCTCTTCTACCCGTTTCACCATGTTCGGGATCTGATTGTCAAGGATCATCTGCAGAAAGCGAGGATAAACAATAAAGGCATTCTCTGTCGGTTTTCGCAGAATCACTTCCTTGAGGTGATGCATAATCATTCCAGAGAAGTTGAACGGCTTGTTCAACGTCAATGCGACTATCGCTGATGCCAATATGTCTTTGATTGCATCGAATGTTCCTTTGCGAGGTCCGAGACACTTTAGCACCACGTGCGTCAGATACTTCATTTCTGGAGGAAGACACCCCTTTTGTAGCATCTCCTGCGCACGAACATCACCCGTATACTTCATCCGTAGGAATCCACCTCGTATCAAAATGGAATCGAATACGATTGGATCGTCTTTATCATCTTCAAATCTTAGAATCTCGCGAATCATGTCTTCAGTGATAAGAACCTCCTTTCGTTGCACCGAGCTTCTGATAGTAGCTGGAATTGTGCTGACGTCGACTCTAGCATTCTGATAGAATTCCTGGAGAATGTTCTTGTAAGCCGCATAGTCTTTAGATATGGCATATCTTATCTTTGAGCGCTTCAAGTACTCGATGACGCCTTCAAACCGCTTGCATTCCGGCTTCTTTACAGGTCCGAGAAAGGCAAGACAGTTGTGCCTGTCCGACGTACCATACTGCATGGTTCTGCAAGGCAAACACACGACAAGATCATCACAAACAGTTCAAGATATGATAAACGGACAAAGAAAAACGGACAAATTTTGACAACTTTTGGTCAAACAGAGGGTTACAGGCGATTGGCCATGTAATCGCTAGTAAGAGTACACGATTAAGGCCCAATCGCTAGTTTTAACATGCGATTAGTAGAAAAAGAACCCCAATCGCTCAACTGTTCACACGATTAGCCAAGCTAATCGCGTGACAGTTCGTGTTCTTCACCAATTTTGTCAAAATTCGTAATGGGTCGTTTTGGATGATGATGTTGGTCACATTTTACCCTAAAACGGCCGAATAACAAGAGCCCTAACAAATCTTTCAGTTACATATTCAAATCAGGTGTCAATTGAACGGGTTTTATATGTTAGGGTTCATGAGCATTCAAAATTGGGGCTTTTTGAAACTGATTGTTTTTTATCAAAATTTTTGTTTAAATGGAAGCTAAAAGTTCCGATTAAGAAACCCTTATCAATGCTTTGCATTAACCTAATCGTATTCAGACCTAAAGATCAAGAACAGGGGACCTAGGGTTTCGCCCATTAAAACAGGAATTTAACCCTTTAAACGATGTTGTTAGGATCTGAAACTAAGAGGAATTGTTACCTTTGTATTGCGGATTAATGTTCTAAGATCAAATGAAATTTTGCAAGAGTTCGTTTAGGGATCGGGTTGAGAGGGAACGATGAACAGAGTGCTTATGTTTGAAAAATGAAATGAATATTCTAACTGTCCCCCTTTATACCTGTTCATAATCGCATGCTCAAGCACACGATTAGGCTTACTCGCATGCTACAGTGTAGCGACTAGGGACCAAACGCCTAAACACTACACGCGATTATGGCTAATCGCTAATAGCAGCATGTGATTGGGAATTTGAATGGTCACGCGATTGGCTTGGCTAATCGCTTAGCTTAACACACGATTAGAACATAAACGCTTGTAAACACACACGATTAGGAGCTACTCGCCAATATGCATAGGCGATTAGCTCACTAATTGCATATCCACTTTCCACAAATTACCAAATTGCCCCTGCAGCACCAAATCTCGCATTTTTGACCCGTTAAGGTTCAAAACATGCGTTTTTCAACCCGATTTGACACGCGACTCAGATGATGACTCAGATACTTGAAAATATTACATTTTCCACCCTTGTACTTGATAAAAAATACGATTTTGACCCGGTAAAAACACAAGTTTCCAATTAGTTGCCCATTTTATTTTTCGGCGTTTTATTTTTGAAGAAGTAAGATTACAATGGATTAGGATTCCATCATCGGCAATCAAGAATGATTAACTAAGCTAAACTAAGCATAAATAAAATAAAACCGGAGATCAACTAACTGTACACTAACATATTTTTGCGAGTTTCAACGGTTAGGGAATCATATCAGTGTACGGACATTTCTAGAACCCTTATATTTTCAGTTTTCGCTTAAATTACCAATAAGCATCCTACAACAACCGTCGATATTGTTGTCCACCTAAACTCAAAATCAAGTTTTATCGCTAGGCACTTTAGATACGTTTAAGGTAATATTAAGGCTGAGATACAAGGTGTTCCCCGCCACGCGACACATTCCCGTATCAAGTCATGCACAAAGCTTCCTCGTAACCGGTGAGTAAGCTGTTGTCATCCGTATTTTACAAGGAGTGGACTCAGTGGTGATCAGGTCTGCAGAAACGCTGCAACAGAGAGACCAGTGAGATCCAAACCAGGGTACAAGTCAAATACCGTATATTTGATTTTTCACGGTACGATGCTTTAGGTATATGATTTGATACCTTATAGCGAATTCTCATTGAGAATAGAGTTTTGGCATATATGAATCTTTTTGCTCTTTTAGGATTCCCGGACGTCTCCTGATCAGAATTTATTCTATTTTTTGTTGTTTTTTTTTTTTTTTTTTTTTTGGGAAATGACATAGGGGTGTCTCAGTCGTAGGCTGCGACCCCAACGTACGACACGTGTGCCATTCCTAATTATTCTGAGAGACGTCCAGTTCACCCCGGCTGTACCAACCTCTTAAAGAACATGAAACCTCGGATTTTGGCATGCTATCAAACGAGATTTCGGTACCAAGACCATATGCCAACGCACGTTGATCCACACATGATTCAGATTATTTAGGTTTATATCACCGTGCCGAACTTGGAAATGATTTTGAGCCTACCGACACATCATTGTAGAGGCTACCTATCAGTTCCAATATTTTTAAGATGATAAGTGTCCAGACAGTCCGACTGATTGGTTAATATCATCTTCCCATTTTCACCAAAGAAACTCATTTTTGCATTTTTCAATTTTTTTTTGATTTTGGAATTTTCTCATCTTTTTTTTTTTAATTTTTGCATTTTCTGAATGTTTTTGTATTTTTCTGAAATTTTCTCCCCCTAAAAATCTAAAAATTTGCGAAAAGACAATATTTTTGGATTTTTCTGATTTTTGAAAGAAAAATATTTACAAAAACGATTACCGATGAGGATCTAATCCTGCTTAAATTTAATGCCGTTTAAGATTAACAAGTACTCAAAACGAGGACCGTCAAAAGCTTTGGTGAATAAATCGGCACGTTGGTAGTCTGTGTGGATTTTTACCATATCGATAATTTTCTTTTCATAGCAATCGCGTATGAAATGATACTTAACCAAGATATGTTTCGCCTTGGAATGGTTAACTGAGTCTTTAGCAAGAGCTATAGCGGACTCATTATCACAGTGAATGAGAGTATTAAGAAATTTCAAACCGTAGTCTCTCATTTGTTGCTGTATCCAAAGAACCTGGGAGCAGCAGCTCGATGCTGCTACATATTCCGACTCGCAGGTGGATAAGGCGACTGAGGCTTGCTTCTTGCACTGCCACGAGACTAGTCTTGGTCCCAAAAACTGGCATCCAGCCGATGTGGATTTTAAGTCTGTCTTGCATCCGCCATAGTCAGCATCACTAAATGCGATGAGGTCAAACTTATCGTCATTAGGGTACCAAAGACCTTTGGTCGGACAACCCTTTAGATAACGTAAGATCCTCTTCACAGCAACCAGGTGTGACTGTTTCGGCCTTGACTGGTATCTTGATAGTAAACATGTCGCGAACATTATATCAGGTCTTGATGCAGTGAGGTACATGAGTGAGCCTATCATAGCTCGATAGAGAAAAGGATCAACGGTTTGTCCTTTCTCGTCAGGCCCAATCCCGTGATTGGTCTGAATCGGTGTGCCTACTGGAGTAGAGTCTTCCATCTGGAACCGGCTCAAGATGTCAGCAACGTATTTTGTCTGGTGGATGAAGATCCCCGACTCTTGTTGTTCTACTTGTAGACCGAGGAAGAATTGCATCTCCCCCATCGAGCTCATCTCAAATTTGTCCTGCATAAGCTTTTCGAATTCCCTGCACATGACATCATTAGTAGACCCAAAAATAATATCATCAACATAAACCTGTACCAGAAGACGATCACCACCCTTTTCCTTGGTGAATAAGGTGCAGTCCATGAGTCCACGTTTGAACCCGTTGGATATCAGATAGTTGCTAAGCATTTGGTACCATTCACGCGGTGCCTGATGGAGTCCGTACAACGCTTTGTTCAATTTGTAGACTTTTTCGCGATGCAGTGGATCCTCAAAACCCGGTGGCTGAGCAACATACACCTCTTCCTTCACGACACCATACAGAAAAGCACTTTTCACGTCCATTTGATACACCTTAAACCGTTTGTACGAAGCGTAAGCTAAGAACATCCGGATAGCTTCAAGGCGCGCAACTGGAGCGTATACTTCGTTGTAATCTATTCCTTCGATTTGACGGAAGCCGAGGACAACTAATCGAGCCTTGTTTCTTATAATCACCCCGCGGTCATCCCGTTTACATTTGTAGACCCACTTTGTTCCAATCTTTTTCGAGCCTGGAGGTAAGTCAACTAAGTCCCACACTCCTAGCTTTTTGAACTGCTGAAGTTCGGCTTGCATTGCTTCAATCCATGGTTCTTCCCTTAGTGCCTCTTGCACAGTTCTTGGTTCAGTTTGAGAAACATACAAGGCGAAGGACCAATCGTTCTGATGACCTGCTTTTCTGATTTCTGAATAGAGTGCCAGAGTACCTGTATTGTCACTTGAACTAGCATTTCTGAGCTGACTGCGTGTCATGACTCTGCTAGTCGGATTACCAATCACATTTTGCATCGGATGAGTGTCGTGAATCCGAGATTCCGGATGTGCCGGCACTGGATCATCCGAATGCAGATTTAGGTTCTCCAAACCTTGAGATAGATTTGTCTCAGCTGCGCTTGAACTAGAGGGAGCAGCGGGTTGCATATTGAAACCGGAGAGATCGATCCGAAGACCTATCCCTGGAGCTGCTGAAGAAGAAGGACCAGCTTGATTGTTTCCTGTCGGATTAACTGGAGCTGTAGTGGTAGATTCACCATTTCCAGCTTGTTCCTCAGTGAGAGTTTCATGAGACTCTGCAAAATCGTCGTCGGAAGATGAAAATTCGAGAACCTCTGCTGACGCTTCCTGAAAAACTTCCTCAACTTCTGCTGCTGCGGTTTTATCAGGGGGACCCGTGGATGCAGAGGCATCAGATGGAGCAGGCGCAGGTGCATTAACCACGATCGGACGCATTAGCGGAGAGCTAGCTGCGTTTTCACATTCGTAATACATTTGCGCTACAGCATCGTCCACCAAATTTTCCACGTTGAAGGAATCAAATAGGCTCTTATAATCGAACAACCAATCAGGTCCAACACCAGGTGCATTGGCAGTATAACGCTGAACATCGACATTAAGCCAATCTTCAACGTTGTTGGTTCTTTTGTTGTACACTCTTTTGTTGGGAGTGCTGTAACCAACAAAGAAACCTTCTTCTTCCTTTGCACCAAACTTCCCATCGGGATGTATCATGGTGCATGGAGCTCCGAAAGGTTCCAGAAACTCTAAGTTCGGTTTCCTTCGGTTCAGAAGCTCGTAAGAGGTTTTTCCAAGCTTCTTTACCGTTAGAACCCTATTCAGAGTATAACACGCGCAGTGAACTGCCTCGTTCCAGAAGATCACAGGCAAGTTCGAGTCTGCGAGCATAGTTCTGGCTGCCTCAATAAGAGTCCGATTCTTTCTTTCTGCAACCCCGTTTTGCTGAGGAGTGTATGGCGCTGTGAATTCATGATGAATCCCTTTTTCTGCACATAACGCCTCCATAGCGTGATTCTTGAACTCTGTTCCGTTATCGCTTCTGATCCTATGGATCTTTAGCTGATATATATTTTCCAATTTAGTAAACAGATTCTTCAAGTAATCAAAAGTTTCACTCTTGTGCTTCATGCACACAACCCAAGAAAACCTAGAATAATCATCCGTAACCACTAAGCAGTATGAGTCACCGTTCTTGCTCTTTCGATTGACTGGGCCAAACAGGTCCATGTGCAGTCGTTCGAGTGGTAGACTAACTGAGTTTGTCTTCTTAGGCTTGTGAGACTTTCTTTTCTGCTTCCCTTTCTTGCATGAGACACGAACATCGTTTAAATGAAAATTCTTAACAGAAACACCTTCCGCTAGTTGGTTCTGGACCAGATGGTTCATTTTCCTCAAGTGGATGTGCCCCATTCGTCTGTGCCACATTATCGATTCCTTCTCTGTCGCCTTTGACAGAAAACAAGTGACCTGACCTTTCGCAGTCATTGCTCGGCTCATATCCAGGACGTATAAGTTGTTGACCTTGGGAGCTGAGATCATGACCCACTCTTTCGGTATTTTGAATCCAGGCTTCAGAATGAAACATGCGTTGTCATCAAAGAACACAGTGAACTTCTTGTCACATATCTGCGAAACGCTCAGCAAGTTGTGGTCTATCTGTTTGACAAAGCTTATCTTTTCAAAGCTTACAATACCGTTGCTCATACTTCCTTCCTTTGTTATATAACCCCCTTTATTACCAGCAAAAGCAACATACCCCCCATTGATATTCTTTATGTCAAAAAGCAGGGATAAATCGCCTGTCATGTGCCCTGAAGCTCCACTATCAACAATCCATAGGCTGCTGATAAGGCCCTGTGGAACTCCCTGCACAAACATTCAAAGTTCAGTGGTTAAGGGGGACCCAAGCCTTCACGGTCTTGGGTCTACCAACTTCATCTAACATCGGAAAGTCAACCCATCTTCCATTTGGTGTTGGCGTTGTTTCCGAAGGTACAGCATTGCTTTCTCCAGCAGATGATTCTCCTCCTTTGGTTGGTGACTTGGGTCTCCAAATCTGTTCAGGTTTCTTTGGCTTGGGCTTCCTCTTTGCCTGTGGGCTAGAAGGTCCAGCCTTGGATTCCTTTGGAGGAACAGATTTTGGATCCACTTCAGAATTAACTGTACGTGGAGCAGCTTTGGGGTTGCCCTGCGGTTTAGCTGCAGCCTTTGCTGGTGGCTTAGGCGCTGCTTCAACCTTTGGAGGAACAGTGCTCCCCCTCAGCTGTGGACCCCTGCCATCAACTGGCTTTTGGTTCATAGCAATTTTGTTGCGGTTATCATAAACAACCTGCTTTCCCTTTTGTTTCTCTGAGAGTTTAGGAGAAACAGGTTGCTTGGATTTGCTAGAACTGGGAGGATCATCCACTTTGATCCTTTCTCGTCTCAATTCAGGGCACGCAGCAACTAAATGCCCACGTTCCCCGCACTTGTGACAGGATCTATATTCTTCAAACTTAGGAGATTCGGGTTTGGTCTCCTTTTTGTTCCTTTTGTTAGATGGAACGGCAAATGAGTTTTTATGTTTTGGATCCTCAAGACATCTTCTTTGCTGATCGACTTGAGGATCGTCATTTCTTTCAGTGCCGCTCGATCTAATGAACTCAGTTACATGCTTTTTCGGACCGTTTCTTTGAGCTTGATTTTGAGGATTAACGGTGTTCGACTTTTGATTTTTCTTGTTGTTTTCATTAGGCTGATTTCCCTGATCCTTTCTACCCTTACCCTTACCCTTGTTTTTACTCCAGGTTTCCTTTTCTACGGTAATGACAGATTCTTGCCAAATTTTGGCAACAAGACCAGGGGCGATACATCTGAGAGGGACTTCCTCATCAGCATGCACCCTTTCAGACCCTTTTAACTTATAAAACACCTTAATCCTCCTACCATCCTCGGTTTGCACTTTCGGTTCCAGTTCACTCAAGGTTTCAGTGGTAATGATATGATTCTCAAGAGGAACATCTATAGTTTTGACCGGTGCATACCTAGGAGGTTCATCGAGCTCATCATCCGAAGTGTCAGTGTCATATACACTGATATCATCAGCTTTCTCACACAAATTGACAGCTTTAGCAGGAGTAGCAACCTTAGTGACTTCAGCAGGTTTAGCTGCTTCAGTAACCTTGGCCGCCTCTGCAGCTTTTGCTGCCTCGGCTGCCACGTCCACAAGTTCCTCCTTCGGCAAGACATCAAAATTGTGATTTTCGAATCTCACCGGAGGTGGACATTGAGAGTATTTGGGACTGGTGGAGAAGCCTTCCTTGTCAGAGTGTTCTACTATGTGATCAAGGACATACTTGCAGTTTAAATAACTCTCAAGCTTTTTCCTGATCTTTTCATAGTCACAGTTAACAATGGCCAATTGTTTCTTAGTGTCTTCGACCTCATTGATGTAATTATTTATAGCAATCTGTTTGTTAGCTAAGGTTTTTGACAGTTCAGAAACATCCTTTTTATAATTTTCAATTGTACTAAGAAAATTTTTCTCCTTTTGTCTCAAGGAATCAATTGACCTTTGCAACGGACCAACATCAGCTTTTAAATTCAGATTTTCTTCAGTTAATTCTTTAATTCTGAATTTTAACTGATTACACTCTACACAATCTAATTTTGAATCAGAAGAAGAACTTACCTTGTTCGACGATTCAGTAATGGCCATCAATGCATAATGAGCTGCAGTCTTCTGAGCTCCAAAGAATTCACCGTAATTCTTCTCTGTGCAGTCAGCATCCACAAGAAACGATCTTTTACCGATCAATGCATCTGCTTCAGCTAACAGATCCTCCAAATCTTCTCCACTATCAGAATCGCACTCCGAGTCACAGTCAGACACCTCGGTTTCAGAAGTGATGATGTCAGACTGACTCGAAGTTTCTTCAACTTCGGCTGGTGCTTCAGACGCTTGTTGAGCAAAACAGGCTGCACCACCTTGAGGAGCTTCTTCTCCGATGATCAGATGGTTCCGTTTATAGCCTTCATCAGCTTGAATAACCATGGCTTGACCTTGATTGTTGTTTGCAGATGGCCTCTGGTTTTGATTCTGGTTGTTGACTGGGACAATAGCACGCTCAGTATTAGGTTGACCCTGAGCTTGCTGCCTCTGATTCTGATTAGCTCTGTTGTTGTTGAAGGGATTCTGATGTCCTTGCTGCTTAGGTCGGTCACATTCCCTTGCAAAATGCCCTTTTGTGCCACAGTTGTAGCATGTGACCTTTGTTTTGTCGAACCCAAACTTGGTGTTATTATTGATCAAGACATCTCTCCTTCCCGTCCTGTCCATGTATTCCTTTGCCCTTCTCACCACGCTTGCGAAGTGCCATTGTATGTCTATCAGATCCATGTCGTCCTTATCAATCTGCGAGTAATCCTCCTGTGTAAGATGAGGATTCCCGATCTGTCCAGCAACCAGTCCACTATAGGAGTTTACCAAGGTCGACAGTAGAGCCATATGTTCTTGAGCTAGCTTTATAGTCACCTTCTCTAAACCCGCGGTGTTCAGCTGCTCTGGGACTGTATTGGTCCGATATCCACCTTGATTAGAACTAGAAGCACCTCCATATCCACCATAACTTGTAGTTGGAGCCCCGCCAAAACCTGCAGAAGAGGGTCCACTAAAGTTTGCAGTTGCCTGCGCTGGTGCTGCAAGATGAGAAAACGGGTTAACACCAAACTGGTTAGCATTATAATTCAAAGGATACGAGTTTGGTCCAAAAGGATATGTAGGAGGAGGAACATCAGCTGGGGGACCATAATTGTCGAACGCATAGACTGGGTCCGGGTTAACCACAAAAGCAGTTTGTGGTTTGGTGCCACCCACACTGGTGTCCTGAAGAGGATTCCCATAATAGATGCTGGGATTCTGTGGAATGAGCGCCTTGTTTGCTCTCCTGATTTCCTCTATCTCCTTGTTCTCCAGCTCGGTAATGAACTCGTTGATGGAGAGAGTCTGATATGCATTGTTTGACTTTAGAATATCCAACCATTGATGCCAGTGAGGAGGTAGCGCCTCAGCAAATCTTTCTACAAGGTCCGCAGATGAATATAAGACCCCGTACTGATACATTTCAGACATCAGATGGTAGTATCTAGCCGTCAAGTCCCTCAGAGACTCGTTTCCAATAGCATTGAAGTTCTTGAACTCCTTCTTGAGCTGATCCATTTTAACCTTTCGCGTCTTCATATTCCCCTCATTTCGCTCAGCCAAGGCTAACCAAAGCATCTGTGATGTTGTGCACTGAGCGAATTGATGAAGGATGTCCTTTGGAAGAGCTTGCTTCAATGCCGCCATCGCCTTCTTCTCATAGTTGTATTTCTTCCTCTGATCTTCATTCATGTCTTCAATTGAGATCGGAGTAGTGGAGTTCTCAACCAAAGGCCGACTGTACCCTGTCTCGATAGCTGACCATACAAGACCGTCGATGCTCTCGACATACGTCTGAAATCTGCCCTTCCAACCATGGTAGTCGGACATGTACTGCAGCTTCGGTGCCCTGTTAGAACTACCCGTCTCTAAGTCACTCATGAGTACAGAAGACAGATGATTTGTCTGAGAGTTTGCAGCAGCCGCGAGTGCCCACGGATTCGTGTTTACCATTTGCTGTTGAGCAGCTAGCGCCCACGGATTGATTCCGGCAACATTTGCTTGCATTTGCAATTGCTGCATCCGTTGCGCGTTTCGTTCTGCTGAGAACTGCCAAGGGTTCGTGGGTACGTTAGGTTGGTTGTTCATTTGTTGGTTATACTGAGGTCTCGGTTGACTCGGATGTCCCCACGGGTTCGCCATATGTTAAGGTATGATAATAGTCCGATACTTAGTCAAATTTTACGTTCCAGAACCTTATTGGCGATTAGGTTTATAATTGCTAGTTAATATAGGCGATTGGGGCTAAATGCTAGTAAACAGTGGGCGATTTGGGCTAATCGCTAGTTTTTATATGCGATTAGGGTTTTGGATTGACGTGAGTATGGCAGGCGATTAGGGCTAATCGCTAGTTAAGCGAGTAGGCCTAATCGTGTGGGGTAACAGGCGATTATCAGCTAATCGCGTGAAATTAATGGCGATTAGGGGCTAATCGCTAGCAAACCCTAATCGTGTGAAATGTTTATGCGAGTTGGCCTGCGTAATCGCCTGATCTGATCTGTAGCCGCACTTTTGCTCAAAAATCACCTATTTTGCCTCAAAATCTTATCTAAAACATTATATTTTGATCCCAAATGATTAGACAAGTTACCAAAACAGTTTTAGAGCAAACCCTAATCAAAAACACTCGTTTTTAACCGTAAACACACACCAAGATATTGAAAAAGATGGGTTTTTGACAAAAAAAACTCAAAGTTTCAAAATAAGAACAGGTTTTTGCTTAAAAATCTAAACTTTTACACCAAAAACAACCTGTTTTTGCTCGTTTTTGTTATTAAAACACCCGTGATAAGAGCCTCGGCTCTGATACCACTTGTAGGATCGAATAACGCGAAATCCGACAATCACGGGGTTAATACTAGAGGTGCGGAATCCCTCTAATATGCTCTAATAACATATACGATAATGAAACGATGACAAATGAGTAATCACAACACACACACGGGTCAAAAGATTATCGATTAATCACTAAAACAGAGCACGAGTGTTTACAGAGATCAAATCAGACCTTACAGACCTTGGGAGGGTGTTTGGAGAGTGTGTGAGGCAAGAACTAATGATTAGGGCAATGATTGGGCCTATTTATACCTCCCGGGTACGAACAGCAGCATATACGCAAGTAGCAGACCCATATGAGGCGAGTAGGGCTAATCGCCACTACCACCAGCCCAAACGCGTGAACAGTTACGCGATTAGGGCCCTAATCGCGTGTCACTAACTGCTAATCGCATGCAGCATCCCGAACCCTCCAAAACGCGTACAAACATCTCCAAACACCCCGAAACACGTCCAAACAACTAATATACTAGCCTAGGGACATCATGTACTAACATTTGTTAGTTTTTATTGTTTTGAGTTTTTGGTACGACTGGAAACCGAAAATGTTAAAATATTACCAATTGATCAGCATGTTTTGTGATTACTGCTCCAGTTTCCATCAAATTTATGCTCAGTATGTGAATCTTTAGAGCTGATTTTCACTTTTGTATATTGGTAAGTTTCTTGGCACACAATGAGAAAAGATGTTAATTCTAGATTCAAGTGGGATTGAAATGCACAATGAACATCGATTGGACACGGTCACATTAAGGCGAAATCTGTAATATACGAGAGGTTCTAAATAGTTCGGTTTGTTTGACATCGATTACTTATTTATAATCAATAACTTAACTTTTACTTTGTTTTACAGTCAACCGATGACTTAATGGAGACATATCAGTCTATTTCATATTTAAAATTGATGTGTCATATTAGATTTCTCAACCCCGGAACGACAAGCGACATAAAATATTATTAAATTTCAACCCCGGGACGCTCCTGGGTAGTCAGCTAGTATCATTATAAAAGTACAATGTCATTGGAAACAACAAACAACTATTTGAAATTTACCATAATACATTTTATAATTGCTCCTTACGTTGTTTTCATATTTGGAAAATTATTCATAACGTGTTATATTGCAATTTTCGCAAAGAACTATTTTTCAAAATAACAAATGTTAGCATCGTCACCCATCCGATTTCACAAGTCCGTCTTCACGTGCTTCTTATAAGAAAACATTTCTCAACACTTGTGATTCAAGAGGCAGGGATTCACGCGGCCTATTATTTATGTTTAGTAGATGAATTAACTAATTTGATATGGACTATAATAGTTAGTGGGTTAGAAAAGTTAGAAATACATGGCCTTTTAAGTTTTAATGATTAATCTTTACTATTTAAAAATTATCTAATTGGGCTTAATTTTTAAAAAGTGAATTCGTTTATTATGTAAACGTTAAAATAAAACAATGATGTCGCTCGTAAATAAAGAAAATTATGTTGCTAGTAAAAAAGCAATGGTATCATTAAAAAACCAATGGTTTCGCTCATGTTTTTTCTATTACTCATCCTTATTCCTTGATAACATGATCTGCGTATCATGTAAGATTTGACCATCTGAATCCTAAAGTAGCTAATAGATAATAGCTTACATAGTTGGTCCTATCCTATTGATTTAGCATTTTTAATCCTATTTGGTTGACCTGTATCAGAAGGTGAAAGCGCTAGCATTATCATATATAACGTAAGTTGCAGAGAGTACAAGAATCATTTAACATGATTGGTTGTAAATTAGATGCTGAAATTAGCATAATGGCTGGTACAATATATCATTTGTATGTAAGCTTAAAGTAATGATCATGAGAATGTTTAACCCATGTTAATTGTATAGTTGGCAGATCATCAAATTTAGTAATTAGAACCTTGAACTTGAGTATTATTAATGTATTAATTAATTATGAATTATGAACAATAAAGATATCTTTTCAGATAAAATTATAGGTTTGGCTATCACTAAGTTTTCTTGCAGCAAGTCCAGTACCAGTTTTTCCAGCAGTTGTACGAATTGTGAAAGAGGTTTTAACTGAAACAGAGGCATTGGATCCAGGTTTTGCTGAAGAGGTCTCTTTTGGAGGTTCGGTGACCTTGAAATCAAAAGGTCCATCAAAGGGATTAACTGTACGTATTGTAACAGTTTATATAACTCAGAAACTCTAGAGGTGTATTTGGCCCAATCTGTGTTTGTTTAAGAAAACTTGGGCACACCAAATTAAGCTCATCATCATCATCATCATCATCATCATCATCATCATCATCATCATCTTTAACTGATCATCCAGTGTCCATGAATTGAATCTAAATTGGTTGACTGACCTGAAAAGGTTAACAACTTACTTTATGCATTGCAGGGAAAAAGCAACTTAAAACAATACCTTTAGAATATATATATATATAACAATTAAAGAGGTTAAAAGAGTTGTATTGAAAACAAACCAAACCCAAAAAAATAAATGATAGTAAAGTAAGTAACAAAACAAGGTCCGGTCCAAATCAAAACATAAACGAGTCAAGCTTAATCTTGGTCATTAATGCTGTCATAATGCTGACATAATAATGCAAGTCCGTTGCTCGTTGATTCTTGTGTTTTAGCGGCCGGCACCTTCTTGGGGACACTTAAGTAATAATATGATGCAGGCTTCCTCTTCTTATGCTGCAGCTCGTCACGTCGCGATCCTTGGAAAATGTCAACCTTCGGTAATATTGGCTGCAGCATTAATGAATCCACGCATGTGCGTCGTGATCTTTTGAACATGTCAAGCTCCTGTTTGTCTTTCTCTTCTTCTTCTTCAAGCTCATGTGATCGCTGCTGCTGCTGCAAGGATTCAAAAACTGAATCGACACTTTGACGCGCACGCCGAGCCTTCAGGGACTTCAATTCATCAAGGCCAGAAAGGGTATCCATTTCTCTTTTTGAAGCAAGTCTTCGAATCTCCATGACATCTCCCACTTGTTCCTCCTCCTCCTCCTCATCTGGCTCGAAATTTCTTCGCGCTCCAGCCTCAACAAGATAACCTGATTTTTGAGGATCCGTCTTCAGAACGATCTCAGCGGAACACTCCTTGCACTTGATATAAAATCTGAATATCTCAATTCCAAGATATGTCTCCCCAAGCACATCTTCTTTGCGTGAATTGAACTTTGTACCCCTGTAGATATAGGTGCCACATGTGCCACATCTAATGCTTATTGCGAGCATGATCCTAACGTTAATCTGCTGCTGCTGCTGGCTTTTAGACCTTCGAGGAATTTTAGCGGGATCGAAATCAGGTGGATAGTATTTATTAACCACCTTTCTCTCTGACATTTTTCTTCTATATATGAATGAATCGCACCAAATTAAAATATATATAGTTTTTTATTGTGATCTGAAGAACGTAACTCAACGCAATACACACACGTACGTACGGGAATATTATGTTCAATGCTATGCTAGGACTCTCTCTCTCTCTCTCTTTTTGTTATGGAATGGAATTATAAGTAAGCTAGGCAATGAAGAACAAAAGAATCGTACCTGTTGTTTATGATCCTTCAATTCGATCTATGCTCGATCAAAGAACCCTAATCATATCATGCTTATGCTTACCTATATATAGGGATATATCCAAAGGCCCAACACGTAAATAATAAAACTTAACCCACTTGTTCAACACTAATTAATAGGTCCAGCCCTTATTTTTGTATGTATCCTATGACTTGGGCTTTAGGCCATGAAAGAATTATTTTTTATCTTCAAACAAAATTGATAAATACATAACATAAAATAGTCTTTTCTTTTCTGTGTATTTTTTTTTTTTTTAACTTCACTCCTCAAATAAACTAAAAAAACATAATCCTAAAAAAGTAAAAATTAAAACAAATAAACTTACCTGAATGAATTTGATCGGTATAAGTTCACTACAAGAATTGGAAGCAATAGCGCAGACGTCATCGCTATTGATCACAATCATAGTACAACCTTTTGCTTTTGGCGGAATGAATATTGACCATTGGGTGGCTTAATATAAGACGGATGGGGTTGCACCGTACATTAATTCGCTATGGTAAGGATTTAATGTAAATAAACTAAAAAAGCATAATAAGCCTAATAAAGTAAGAGTTAAAACAAATAAACTTACGTGAAGGAATTAATTTGATCGGTATATGTTCAGTTGGTGACATGTCGTTATGGTACCGGCATCCGCTATATTAAACGAAAACGAAACCCAAAAACTAAGTTTAATTTGCTATGGTAAGGATTTAATGTAAAATATACTAGTGGGTTTACCCGCATGCAGTGTTGTAAAAGGCGAGCTAGGCGGCCGCCTAGGCGCCGCCTAGTCGCTAGTCGGTACCCAATATCGGAATAAGGTCCTAGGCTGGATCCTAGGCCTTTTGGCCATTAGGCGGGGATTAGACGGATTTAGGCGGTCCTAGGCGGTCTTAGGCCGACCTAGGCGCTGGTTATTATTATTATTTTTTGATTCTACAAATTTCTAAGGTAGAAAAGTGATGGAGAAGTACCTGGTTTGCAGCAATTGGAGTCGAAGATGAAGAGGAAGGAGTTACAGGAATGGTGTATGATGATGGAGAAGAAAAAAAAATTAGGGTTAGACTTCACCATGAAAGGAGATGCAGGAAGAAGAAGAAGTGGAAACATGAAGAAGAAGATAGCGGCTGTTTTGCTTTAGGGTTTTTTTTTTATGTTTAGTTATTTAATATTTACCCCCCTAACTTTCATTATTTTACATTTAGTTCTTCTAACTTACAATGTTTTACATAAAAGCTAAAAATAAGTTTATGTATTTAAACATTTAACCCTTCTATCTCTAACATATTTTCAAAAAACACCTAAATTTGTGTATATATATAAAATATGTATAAAAGTACCAAAACGCCTAATTTCGCCTAGTCCCGACTAGTCTCGACTAGTCCCTAGGCTGGACCTCACCGCCCGCCTAGCGCCTAGCGCCTTCTGCAACACTGCCCGCATGTTGCTGCGGGGTTTAAATAAGACCCAGCGACAAATAATACACACCGGCTAATTTTCTTAATAAGATGCCTATAATTTTCTTAATAAATTTGTAGTGCAAAGAATACAAATTTCATGTCTCCTTCCTCTCCTCTGCAAATCTGAAACCCACCCCCGGAAACCACTGCATCCGCCACTGCTACCACCACCACCACCGGAAACCACCCCCTCCCCTGAAACCCACCACCACCACCGATACCCACCTCCTCCTCTTCCCTGAAAACCACCACCACCGATAGCCACCTCCTTCTCTCCCCTGTATATATAAAAAACTTTTTTTTAGAGGGTGTTTGTGATTGGCCCGTACAGGGCGTCTCGGGAGGGATGGGGGACGGAGACGGGTTGGGGCGATGTTGGGACGGGGACGGAGGGCAAAAAGGTGGGACGGGGGTTGACAAAAGCTTTAGTAAAAAAAACTGGTTATATCATGTGTTTTCACCCAGTCTTGCCACCGTCAATATATGTGGCATACCATGAAAAATAAGTAAAATATGGTTTTCACTGTTAGAAAACACAAGTTTATGATAGTTGACAAAAATATACTTAAATGTGTTGGGGAAAAGAATGTTGGAAAATATGTGGGTTTATGTGGTTATCACCGTAAAACACACGTTTACGGTGGTTGACTCTAACATCCCGTTTTATGGATGAAAATAAAATATTTGAAACTTATAATTCAAATATGGCTAAGCGAGTAATACTGGGTTGGAGAATGTGTGAAGTGCTTAAACACGCATTTAGTGCTTAAACAAGCGTTTAGTACTATCTAATGTCACCTAAGTATAATATGACAAACTCCAATATACAAACCTGTTGTTGCATCTTCATTGAAACCAGAAGATGCAATGAAGATGAAAACGAGATGAAAATACATTGTTACAAGATGAAAACGAAGAAGTTGAAAATGCTGAAGAGCATGGAAATGAACACCAAGCAGATGAAAGAACAAGTTGTTGCTGAGTGATTTTTTTTCAGTAAATGCGTTTTATGTTTTATGCATGCGTTTTGGTATATACTGAATAGTTTGCACATTTTCTTCTGTTTTCTAAAGTGCGTTTTATGTTTCCTTGAATGCGTTTTACTATAACTGAACATTTGAAACTCTGTTTCCTACGAATGCGTTTTATGATCATATCGAATGCGTTTTACTAATACATCATGATTCAGTTTGCTTCTCTTTCTCTTCCTTCATCTGTTATGTTTATTTTAGGTTTTATCAAATGATTTTCGTTATACGATCATAATGACAATCATAATATTCAAACTTACTTGATTTGCGTTTTGGAGCCATAATACTTCCTTGATCGGATGTTATTTTTTCATCTTCTACAACTGCTCTGTTTTTTTTTTTGTTTCAGAGATTTTGATTTTGGTTGATTTTGTTTTGTGAATTCGACGACTATATGTTTTGATTAAGTAAACGTCATTAAATGATATTGAATTGTATGCTATAACTAAAAAAATTCAAATTATTAGATTGGGAATTTGTCCAATTTACCCTTCCCCTTGTTAATTGATCCTTAAAACACTCATGGGTTATTAAATGACAATCATCTTGATTAAAACACAATGGATGGTCAGGATGGCTTCTTACACTTTGTATTTTAAGGAGACTTTGTACAATAGCCTCTCTCTTTACTATTAACAAATGTTGCCACCAACTATTATGTGGATATAGCAAGTCATTAAGAAATTAAGCTAACTTAGCATACGTACCTCAAATGTAAGTGTCCAAATTTGCACAAGAGTCAAATATGGAACTCTAATTTTTTGAACGTTTTTTTTTTTTTGAACGTTAAATATGGAACTCTAATAGGCCATTATATTTCCGAGAAATGAGTGTAAGAACAGTAGAACAAAATTCTAATACTCACAAGCCTTCTCAATAAATTAACACTTAAACTAAGAATATTGAGTCCCATGACAAACCTGGACATCTAATATTTGAAGTCCCAAACTATTTCCAAACAATAGTCCATGTCATCAACATCTTCTGGTTCTTCCTTTGCAGCTTCTGGGCATAAAAAAAAATCTAAAAACATAAGGCTGAAATAAATATATAAACCTATAAAAACAAGAAAACTAACTATGATTAACAAAAATACAAAATACAAACGTAACCCTCTTACTTAATCTTGTTAACAAATAAATAAAAAGGAAAAAAAAACCTTACACAGACCAGATCTAGGGTACCTTTAAAACACACTTCCAAATGAACATTAAAGTTAATTAGTGGACAGGGGCAAATATATAGCATTAAGATTTAAACATAAAATCTTCAAAATAATTCTTTGACAAGCGACCAAGATGTGTGCTTCATTCTCCCAAGGAAATTACTGTTGAAAGGACTAGGAAATTGCACATCTGCAAAGTGCGATTAAATTAGTAATACAATACGATTGCTCTTTTTTTGGCAATGAATAGACTAACGATACAGAGAATCAGGGCAAAAACAATGTACCTTCAACAAAATTGGGTAATACCAGAAGACAACCCTTCGATTTATTAAGCTTTTTTTTGTCAATTCCACTTTTTAGACCGATTTTCAGAGCGAACAACTTGTAAGACCTGCGTTTCGAAAGAAGACGTGAATGAATGACCAAAAAACTTGCAGATCGGCTGGTTTATCTCCTTTCAACACAAAACCTGCAGATCGGCTGGTTTAGACTAATTAAAAGAATTGAACAAAAAACAAATTGAATTAGGAGAAACATGTGAGCGATAAAATTAGGGTTAGGGAGGGAGCGGGAAGGACGAATTTTGAGGAGGAAAATATTGAAATAAACTAGAGGGGGATACGGTGGGGAAATATGGGGCAGGAATGGTTGAATTTTTTTTGACGGCCAAACACCCACTGAGCGCCCCCCAGTGGCCATAGACAAGGGCTGAACTAGCCCATTCCAGACCCAGAGGGCATTTGGAAAATCCCAGTGCGGGAAACCCACGACTCGAACCCGAGACCTTGGGGGAAAACCCTCACACCTCCACCACTCCGTTGTGGCTTCATTGGCGGAAAGGTTGAATTTTAATTTTAAAGAAGGTTTTATAAAATTTATACTATCTAGTAATTAAAATTTATATAATATATACACACACACTAGGTTCACAAGTTAAAAAAAATCATTGTATTAAACGAGTTGAATAAATATAATCTAACCGGTTAGCGCATTAGTGGTTAAGTAGAGTGCCTTGGTAGTCTGTAATCGCTACTGAATCGGGTGTCGAGATGATTTTATACAACTCCGCCAAGTTACTCGATATCGATCAAAAATGGTCAACCGCGGTCACAATTGCATCTAGTCAGTCAACTTAGGCTGAGTTTGATTTAAAATAAATTAAAACATAATTGATATAGCAATAATATTAAAGAATGAATATCATTTTCTAAAGCTGAATAAGTATTTGAACACGTTTCTTTTTTACTTATACTGATAATCATGTATTTTGTTATAGATACTAATAAAATTATGATATTAAAAGTAATTAATTTATTATTTACCATGTCCTGTTACTTCGAGTACTCACAACTCCCTAGTCGACCGGCCTAGGAGTGCCTAGTGACTTTTGCAACCATGTGTAATATACATTCAAATTAACATTAGTCACTAATAGTTAGATTAAAGATGACGCATAGGGTCCTTGATTATCCTATACACAAAATGTCTTTGGGACTCAGTCCCCAATAGGCCTTTTACAATTACTGTTAAGACTGATTTTCACTTTATATATAATCATAATGGTATTCATTCATCAACTAAATGAACAGAGACTGAATATCAATCCCCATTTATTAAGTACTACTTTTGAATAACTTCGTATAAAATAATTTAGTTTAGTTTTCATCAAGAATTTGTGCTAAAAGAACGGCGACTTAAAATCAGTCTTTAATCTTTTCCTATACAAAAGGCGTTGAAGACTAAATTTTAGTCCCTAAATTGATCAGTTGTTGGAATATTAAGAAATAATATTTAGTCTCTAATATGTACCTTCAAAATTAGATACTGAAAATCAGTCACCAATATATTTGCGGCACTTTTCAATAAAATAGGAATGTATTTAGGACTGAAATTCAGTTAAAAAAGTTTTCCCTCCAAAACTTAATGTTACATGGACACATTTGTAACTGAAGTTTAGTCTCAAATAAGGTGTCAATATATTAGCGACTGGTTATTAGTCACTAATGTAGGTCGCATAAAAATCAGTCCCCGATATTATCAGTGACTGATATATCACTCCCAGATATTACATATTCAAGACTGATACATCAGTCCCTAATAATATAGTCTCTAATGGCTACTTTTTTTGTAGTGTGTGTGATGTAGGTGCATACGTTCAAAAGAAAAATGTTTGTGTATTATAACAATATTATAATAATATGGAGGATAAGTATCATGTTACTTGTTCTAGAAGCCAAGTAACTTTTAACACAAATTTTGGGATAAAACCTTTCGTTTCTACACCGCCTCAACTTCTATATTTATCTAGCTCAGTAACATATTTGGAGATAGATACGAAGAACCCTTTAAAAAAATACAGCGACAAATTGGTTGGCATATTTCTAAGGGGAGGCTTAAAAGGAAGCTACGCCAGATCATTAACAACTTGAGTGTTGTCGCATAATTTTGGTCACAAATTTTAAAAGTAAGTACACAATCCCTTAAGATATGAATAATTATATCATTGTGTGCTTCATATTAGTTTGGATCAAACAGAGACCAGTGGTCTTAAAAGTATATATATGATTGTTAGTGGTCATATAAGATTTGAGTGATTTATATTACTACTTATTTGATATATATTTGAAATGAATATATACAAGAATGAGTTTAGAGACCCGTGGTCTCAGGCAATAATATAGAGACTGGTGGTCTTGGAAGAGTTGATGCTCCAACTCCAAGACCTATTTGATAGAGGTTTTATTCGTCCAAGTGTCTCACCTTAGGGAGCACCTATCCCTTTTGTTAAAAAGAAAGACGGTTGCATGCGGACGTGTATTGGTATGCAAAATTTTCTAAATGTGAATTTTAGCTTCGGGAAGTACAATTTTTGGGTCACGTGGTGAATGCACAAGGCATTCTAGTAGATCCTACTAAAATAGAGACTATTATGCGGTGGTCAGCTTCGAAAATTCCAACTTAAGTCAGAAGCTTTTTTGGGTTTAGCGGATTATTATCGATGTTTCATTCAAGATTTTTTAAAGATAGCTGCCCGTTGGCTAAGCTAACTCGTAAGAATTCAAAATTTGACCGGAAGTCAGAACAAGAAAAGTCGTTTGAACTATTAAAGGAAAAGTTGACCAAAAACTTTGGTATTGACAGAAGATTTTGTAGTCTATTCTAATGCCTCAAGTGTTGGATTGGGTTGTGTCCTTATGCAAAGAGAGAAGGTAATAGCCTATGCCTCACGACAGTTGAAGTCACATGAAGCGAACTACCCGACCCATGATCTTGAGCTGGCGACAGTAGTATTTGCACTAAAGATTTGGAGGCATTAGTTATATGGAACGAAGTGCACTATCTATATTGATCATAAAAGTCTGAAGTATTTCTTTAATTAGAAGGAATTGAATATGAGGCAACTAAGATGGTTGGAGCTCGTAAAAGATTATGACTGTGAAATACTTTACCATCCGGGTAAGGCTAATGTTGTGGCAGATGCCTTAAGTCGGAAGGGGGACTACACTCCAATCAAGGTGAAGTCATATAAATTAATTATAAACCCAGAATTGTTTGATCAAATTAAAACTGCGCAAACAGAAGCGTTGAAAGATGAGAATCTAAGGCGTGACAGAATCATCGGGCAAATCCATCAATTAGAAGAGAATGATAAAGGAATTAAAGTTCGCTTTGGACGAATTTGATTCCATTGACGTGTAAGATGAAAACAATGGTTCTGGATGAGGCTCATAAATCAAGATACTCAATTCTTCCAGGTGTGACGAAAATGTATAATGATTTGAAGAGGGAGTATTGGTGGCCTGGTTTTAAAAGAAATATTGTTAAGTACGTAGAGAGGTGTTTGACTTGTTTACAAGTCAAGGTGGAACATCAAAAGCCGCATGGAAAAATGCAACCATTAGAAATACCTTTATGGAAATTGGAGCACATTACAATGGACTTGGTGACAAAACTCCCCAAAGCGGCCAAAGGATATGACGCGAAATGGATAATTGTCGATCGTTGGAAAAATAGTGCTCACTTTATACACATCAGTGAAAATTATTCGTCTGAACGAATGTCGGAAGTGTATACCAATGAGGTAGTGTCAAGGCATGGGTGCCAGTAGCTATTGTATCTGACAGAGACACTCGTTTTACCTCAAGATTTTGGAGAAAAATTTAGGAAGAACTGGATACTAAATTATTAATCAGGATGACATATCACCCACAGACAGATGGGCAAAGCGAGAGAAGATTCAGACTCTCGAAAATATGTTGCGTGGTTGTATTATTAATTTTGGTGGCTGTTGGGATAAGTATTTTCCCATGGTAGAGTTCTCATATAATAGTTACCATTCAAGCATTGGCATGCCCCGTTTAAAATGTTTTATGGTAGAAAATGCGGTACTCCTGTGTGTTGGGGAGAAGTTGGTCAAAGAGAACTTACAAACTAAGAAGTAGTCCAAGTGACTAATGAAAATATTGATCAAATTAGAGCTCATTTGAAATCTGCTCAAGATCGACAAAATCGTATGCTGATAAGCGTAGACGCCCAATTGAATTCCAAGTAGGAGGTTATGTCATATTGAAAGTTTCTCCCTGGAAAGGAGTGATTCGGTTTCGTAATTGTGGAAAGTTGAGCCCACGATTTATTGGTCTGTTTAAAATTATTGCTCATGTGGGGCAAGTTGCATATCGTTTAGAATCACCGGATGAACTAAACGGCATCCATAATACTTTTCATGTGTCATATTTACGAAAATGCTTGGCTAATGAAACGACATATGTGCCATTGAATGACATTGAAGTGGATGATAAGCTTAACTCTTTGGAAAAGCCGGTGGCGATTCCAGATTATAAAGTTAAGCAACTTCAAAATAAAAGATAAGCCAAGTGAAAGTACAGTGGAAACATCGGCGTGATTCTGACACCACATCGGAAGCCGAAGACGAAAAGAGAAAATATTATCCCGAATTATTTAAGGTATGAACAGGTTTCGAGGACGAAACCTAAATAAGGGGGAGAGTTGTAACATCCCGTTTTGTGGATGAAAATAAAATATTTGAAACTTATAATTCAAATATGGCTAAGCGAGTAATACTGGGTTGGAGAATGTGTGAGGTGCTTAAACACGCATTTTGTGCTTAAACAAGCATTTAGTACTATCTAATGTCACCTAAGTATAATACTAATCTATCTATATATATAAAAGAAAACGTATATGCTGACGTGGCGTGCAATGGAGGCCTCAACCTACCCTTGAGAGTGCCACGTGACATCATAATTGAAAGATTTTAGTGTTTTTGAACTATTTCCTTTTTTAATTAAAAAAAAGGATAAACAAAAAACCCTAAATTAACTTGAGTTATTTTAGGAAAAAAAGAATTTAAAAATAAATTTAAAATTTTCTCTCTCATGTTTCCTCCCATAATTTCTAAACGTTTATATCTTTTATATACGGGATTTTTTAAAGAAAAAAATTACACCAAATTAACGAGCGTTTTATTAGCTTTCCAATGATTACCATAGTCCTATATAAAAAAAACGGAGAAAAATCGACTATTTTTTGTGGGGTTTCGTTCATACAGGAAAAAAACACACAAAGTGTTCATGTTATTCATTAATCATGTTTTTTTCTTTTAAACCAGGTTCTTATCTACGATGTTGAAAATCAGCCCAATCGCCATGTTATCATTGGAATTTTACTAGGTATACTTCATCAAGAGAAGTTAGGAGAAAGAATCGCGCAACACTACAACACATGGTGTCACCTTATAGCAAGGTTATTTTTTTATTTATTTAATTACAAGAGTAATAATTATTACTATTAGTATTAGTATTATTATAATGGTTATATTTTTCAACCCCGGGACGCTCCGGAAAGAATTGATAGTTGCTGACGTGGCGTTCAATGGTGGCCTCAACCATCTCTTGATTATGCCACGTGGCATAATGAGATGCAATGATTACAACTTCCAACTTAATTGTTTGTTTAGTTGATTAGGTTAGGAATTATAAGAGCCATTAGAATGTGAGAAATTAGAGAGATGTGATGAGTTTATTAATAGTTGCAGCTTACATAAGTGATTCTTGTGACATCCGTCATTTTTTTTTCCATTATATATATATATACATATATTTTTTTTACAATAATAATAATAATAATAATAATAAAAATAATAATAATAAAAAATAATAATAATAATCATACTTTTTTTTTTCCTAACACTTGAAACCCATTACCAAACCTAAGCCCAACACACACCAACCTTCTCTTCTCTTCCCTAGCCCACTCCCTTTTCTTTCATTCTGGAAGCCCACCAGAACTCGGCCCAGTGGCTGAGGCCCATTACCCCTCCCTTGGTCCAGCCCATCTGTTGTATAAAAAAAAAAGGAAAAAAATGTGTTCCCAGCGAGTCTCGAACCCGGGCAGGCTCCCACACAACACCAACGTCCAACCACTTGAGCTACACCTCTTATCTGAAATCAACTCAACACTAATAAAACTTAAACCCGTTTTCGCGTCCCTTTTTCTTCTTCCCCTTGAGCTGTTACGCGCAGCAGCAGATTTATTTCTTTTTTTTTTTATTTTTTTTTTCTTCTCCCTTGACCAATTAACTAGCTTGATTAACGCGAAATTTATCTTGGTTGACTTGGAATCACAATCATCGGCCTGTCACGAGTCTATACGCGTATTTTTGTCTTCAATTCGTACTAATCATACCTAAATTGACAAAACCCATTTAACACAAGGTCAACCTTACCAATTGATTGATCTAGACACTTGCACTATAAATTGAGCATTGGAACAGCTTAACAACTCGCTCACTCATCTCCCTTAACCTCTCATTCTCTCTAATACACTCTGATTTTGATATTCAAGTTCGTGGTTTGACTTTTTCCTTGACCCGTCAATTATCATCAAATCTACACTGTGAGTCTAATTTTTTGTGTGGGTTTCATTCATCGGCGATCAACCAACAAAAGCCCCAACATTAATCGGGCTAATGTTGGCTGATTTGCCCAATTGAAAATTCTAGGGTTCGTAATCTTATTTTGGGGATAATCTTGATTTCGCGTCGTGTATAATATTATTTTGAAACCAGAAACATCACAACCACCGGCCTAGGCCAAGTGGTTGTGACCATGGTCCACAACAAAGGTCACCCGGGTTCGAGTCCCGGCTCTGACCGGTTTTTATTCCTTTCTTTTCTTTTTTTTTTGAAACAAACAATTATACATTTATAACCTTTTAATCTTTTAAATTCTTTTTAAAATATCAAAACTATTTTATAAATTCTAAAAAAATTACATTTGTTTAATCTGATATAAAAGTTTCATTTATAATTTTTATTTTTCAGAAATTCATTTATTTAATATTTATAATAATTAAATCATTTTTATACTATTAGATTTATAAAAATCCATTTATATATCAAAACAACTTTATTAAATTCTCCAAAAATTATCCTGACTTTTTATAAAGATAAACTTTACTGAAATAATTTTTAATTCAGTAAAATCAATTATTTTATATTTTTAATCAATTTTTGTTAGTTTTAATCATAATTAAATCATAATAAATTCATTTTACAATATTTTTATACCAAAATTTTACATAAATTATTTCTATTCATATAGAATTGAAATACAATTTTTGATTCAGAAATTCTTTGATTTTAATATTTTTAGATATTAAAGTTGTATTTTGACAATTTGAAATAATTAGATTAAATATTCTATTTTCAAGAAAATAATTTTATAAAAATTATTTTCACACTTAAAACCTCATGTTGTGATTATATTCAACTTAAAATTTTACAAAAAGACTTTTATTTATTTATTTACTAAAATTTCTTATATTTAATAAACAATTTGTTTATTAAACGAATAAACGTTATCCCCAATTCGAAGCCCTAGAAATACATATATCTTAGAGTTATTCCCCTTACACATTATCGAATACTTTAGGTTGATCATTTGGGAGTAATCTCAATTCATATTTCGTTGTCCAAGTCCAATTTCAAGTTATTACGTGAACGGTGAGTATTCCTACCCCTTTTTGCTTTTATACATTTTTGGGGTGTTACATGTACACTATTACAATTTCAAATACAAGTTTACATTTTTACAATACAATTCTAGTACTATGTGCATTGCTTACAACGTGCTTTATGCTTAGACAATACATGTGGATTACATTTGTACTTAGTGAAATCATTAACATGGTACAAGCCGACCTTAACATTGGATAGCGCTATTTGGATTGACAACCCGCCTAGATTGATTCTCCCCCTTTTTCATCGGAGAATCCGTGGCCAGTGTTAAGTTATCATCCATTTATTGGTTGAGTACACTACAGTTCATACAGTACATTATACAGTCACAGGGTTGATTTCGCTCATTTGTATGATACATAGTTTACATATTTGCACTGTAGCTTGCACTTGAATTGTATATCTTTTAACCTACTATATATATATATCAAAACTAGGAATGCTCACCAACATTTCATATGTTGACCAAACCTATTTTTGTACATGTTTCAGGTGCAGTTTGATCTAGTGCTTTAGCAAGAGACATTTAGTGTTTTATTTTAATTCAGTTATTCCAACAGTTACATTTCATTTAAGACTTTGTATTTCCATTTCAATGTAAGACAGTTATTGGTTTATTCAATAATATTTACATTTTAGTACCATGTGCTTTTGAACAATCGTCACTACGTGGCACCTCGATGATTCCACCATCGGTTGGGGTGTTACAGATTGGTATCAGAGCCATGGTTATAGGGAACTAGGTTATTAGATAAAAAGGCCTAGACTATAACCGAACTACAACTTGCATGCCTAATATTTCCTGAATTACCCTACTCCTCATTTCCCTCTACTTTCCTTCTTCTATCTTTCCCTCCTTCTCTCTCTCCATTCTTCTTATCTTTCATCATGGTCCATAGAGATGGAGTCCTACAGAGAGTGGAAAGTTTACATCATCATGGAACGGGAACAGTACCTTTCATGAAGACACTCTTAGGCATAATGCCTACTTACTTTTGTTCCTTCAAAGTTGTTGAACTTTAATGAGTGTGATAAGGACACGTGCAATCTGGAAGGGTGGACGCCTGTACACTGGGTTTTCTGGCATAGGCAAGCATAGCGCATAAATCCAATTACGGACCTGTTATGCTTACCTGGGGATTCCTGGAGTGAGTGTCCACTTATAGGCTAAAGCATGTCTTCTTTGATCACCGTTGGGTTCAATTTCTTTGAAAAGTCAACGTTCTTGTTGGGCTTTACAGCTAGACAAGGGCACTCCAAGCATTTCATGCAAACTTTTTCAATAATACTCTCTCGGTTCATATACAATATTTTGTATTTTACGATTTTCATATATTGCTTACGAGTTCATACTTTCATAACCATCTATGGATTTCACAATCACACTTCACCTTACCCTCTTAGCCACTTTTTAAATATTCAACACCCTACCCAAATCATATTATTTCTTTTCTCCACATGTTATTTATTTTAAAAACTATAACCTCATACTTTAGCACAAACTAAAGATTTCTAAAACTTGTTGTATTACCTAGTAACTTCACAAAGTACATATTTTCCTCGAACTTAAATTCAATTGATTATTTATTGACGTAACAAACGATTTTGTATATAATGTTTTAAACTATTACAAAGCCTACTTAGCTTGTACTATTTAACAACTCTTGCCTTATGTACAAAACCAAATTTTGAAAATATTTATTTTTTTTGGAATAATATCTAGTCTCTAGATTCTCCATCAACACTCACCCATTTTCAACTTGTTCAAATTTTTACAATATTTTGCATATACCACAATTATGTTTTCTTATACACTTGATTATAACCTTTGATCCAAACCCCAAAATTTACACTGCTATATAATCTCCTTACTATAAAATAAACCCTTTATCAACTATCTTCACATTCAATATCGCTCACAACCTTGATTCTGCTTCAAGATTTTTCATCATCCTCTCAAAAACTAAATTCATATCCTTCACCTTCTCACACATGAACTAGTTACCCATGATAATCAAACTACTAAAAACCTGATACTTGATTCTACAGGATTTTTCCAAAACATCATTGTTTATGAAACTTGATTTTCCCTTAATTTGACTATTCACTGGACATTTAATTATTCATGATACTCGTGTTTTCATTTTCTTGATCTTATTATCATTTTGTACCCAATTATGACATACTCATAGGCATATAACATCTAGAGATTTCCTTGCATACTATTATGTACGAACACAAATTGGTAATCTATCATATTGGTTACGTTTATTTTAATCGTACACTTACATTTATTTGAAACGTTTAGACTTGATACTTGATCTTACAGAGCTTTTCTAAGAAAACATCATTGCTTATTATATGAAACTTGATTTTTCCTTTAACTTGACTATTCATTGGACATCTAATTATTCATGATACCCGTAAACATTTAATTATTCATGATAACACTTACACTTAATGGTTGTAGTACTTACAAACTTGCTTGCATAAACATGCTAACAATTTGCAATCTGTGTGAATAATAATTGCTGCACTTAATAGAGGTCATCATGCCTTTTTCAACAGTCGGGAGAGGCCCTACAACCTGCTCCACGGCTGGTGGAGGCTATCGAACATACTCAACGATTGGTAGAGGTCATTATGCCTTTCAAACAGTCGGGAGAGGCCCTACAACCTACTCCACGACTGGTGGAGGCTATCGAATCTGCTCAACAATCGGTGGGATCATAGAAGGACATAAAACCCTAATGTAAGGTAAATTGATGATTCCGGTCCGGAACGTAATCATGAATTTACAGGTACATTAGGGTAGTGTGAAATTCTATTAGAGTTTTTGGTAGGCATCCAGTACGTTTTCAAGGTATCAAAGGTGTGGTGGGTTAGCTGCGGTACACCCTGTATACAAACACTAATGATGCATTGGAAGTGTGACCGGAAGTCGAACCAGAAACAAACTCTGTTTGCTTGTTAGTTCATTTAGTCTTTCTGTGGTCAATCAACTCGTACATTTATCATAGGATTCCTGAACTTGCAATTTAAGTGTCTTACTACATTCTTATTTTTCTTATTTCTCTTATTATTCGAGACAAACCTGATCCAAATCCTTAACCCACACCTATCAAACCTACCATCCAAAACAGTTTACTTTGATACCTATAAATTCACATCGTACCTTAACTCTGATTCTCTAAACCACAGTTATCTTAATTTTTACCCAAGCATCCATAACCCTATGTTTCTAATAACTTCGGGACGAAGTTTCTAAAAGTAGGGGATGCTGTGACATCCGTCATTTTTTTTTCCATTATATATATATATATACATATATTTTTTTTTACAATAATAATAATAATAATAAAAATAATAATAATAAAAAATAATAATAATAATAATCATACTTTTTTTTTTCCTAACACTTGAAACCCATTACCAAACCTAAGCCCAACACACACCAACCTTCTCTTCTCTTCCCTAGCCCACTCCCTTTTCTTTCATTCTGGAAGCCCACCAGAACTCGGCCCAGTGGCTGAGGCCCATTACCCCTCCCTTGGTCCAGCCCATCTGTTGTATAAAAAAAAAAGGAAAAAAATGTGTTCCCAGCGAGTCTCGAACCCGGGCAGGCTCCCACACAACACCAACGTCCAACCACTTGAGCTACACCTCTTATCTGAAATCAACTCAACACTAATAAAACTTAAACCCGTTTTCGCGTCCCTTTTTCTTCTTCCCCTTGAGCTGTTACGCGCAGCAGCAGATTTATTTCTTTTTTTTTTTTATTTTTTTTTTCTTCTCCCTTGACCAATTAACTAGCTTGATTAACGCGAAATTTATCTTGGTTGACTTGGAATCACAATCATCGGCCTGTCACGAGTCTATACGCGTAGTTTTGTCTTCAATTCGTACTAATCATACCTAAATTGACAAAACCCATTTAACACAAGGTCAACCTTACCAATTGATTGATCTAGACACTTGCACTATAAATTGAGCATTGGAACAGCTTAACAACTCGCTCACTCATCTCCCTTAACCTCTCATTCTCTCTAATACACTCTGATTTTGATATTCAAGTTCGTGGTTTGACTTTTTCCTTGACCCGTCAATTATCATCAAATCTACACTGTGAGTCTAATTTTTTGTGTGGGTTTCATTCATCGGCGATCAACCAACAAAAGCCCCAACATTAATCGGGCTAATGTTGGCTGATTTGCCCAATTGAAAATTCTAGGGTTCGTAATCTTATTTTGGGGATAATCTTGATTTCGCGTCGTGTATAATATTATTTTGAAACCAGAAACATCACAACCACCGGCCTAGGCCAAGTGGTTGTGACCATGGTCCACAACAAAGGTCACCCGGGTTCGAGTCCCGGCTCTGACCGGTTTTTATTCCTTTCTTTTCTTTTTTTTTTTGAAACAAACAATTATACATTTATAACCTTTTAATCTTTTAAATTCTTTTTAAAATATCAAAACTATTTTATAAATTCTAAAAAAATTACATTTGTTTAATCTGATATAAAAGTTTCATTTATAATTTTTATTTTTCAGAAATTCATTTATTTAATATTTATAATAATTAAATCATTTTTATACTATTAGATTTATAAAAATCCATTTATATATCAAAACAACTTTATTAAATTCTCCAAAAATTATCCTGACTTTTTATAAAGATAAACTTTACTGAAATAATTTTTAATTCAGTAAAATCATTTATTTTATATTTTTAATCAATTTTTGTTAGTTTTAATCATAATTAAATCATAATAAATTCATTTTACAATATTTTTATACCAAAATTTTACATAAATTATTTCTATTCATATAGAATTGAAATACAATTTTTGATTCAGAAATTCTTTGATTTTAATATTTTTAGATATTAAAGTCGTATTTTGACAATTTGAAATAATTAGATTAAATATTCTATTTTCAAGAAAATAATTTTATAAAAATTATTTTCACACTTAAAACCTCATGTTGTGATTATATTCAACTTAAAATTTTACAAAAAGACTTTTATTTATTTATTTACTAAAATTTCTTATATTTAATAAACAATTTGTTTATTAAACGAATAAACGTTATCCCCAATTCGAAGCCCTAGAAATACATATATCTTAGAGTTATTTCCCTTACACATTATCGAATACTTTAGGTTGATCATTTGGGAGTAATCTCAATTCATATTTCGTTGTCCAAGTCCAATTTCAAGTTATTACGTGAACGGTGAGTATTCCTACCCCTTTTTGCTTTTATACATTTTTGGGGTGTTACATGTACACTATTACAATTTCAAATACAAGTTTACATTTTTACAATACAATTCTAGTACTATGTGCATTGCTTACAACGTGCTTTATGCTTAGACAATACATGTGGATTACATTTGTACTTAGTGAAATCATTAACATGGTACAAGCCGACCTTAACATTGGATAGCGCTATTTGGATTGACAACCCGCCTAGATTGATTCTCCCCCTTTTTCATCGGAGAATCCGTGGCCAGTGTTAAGTTATCATCCATTTATTGGTTGAGTACACTACAGTTCATACAGTACATTATACAGTCACAGGGTTGATTTCGCTCATTTGTATGATACATAGTTTACATATTTGCACTGTAGCTTGCACTTGAATTGTATATCTTTTAACCTACTATATATATATCAAAACTAGGAATGCTCACCAACATTTCATATGTTGACCAAACCTATTTTTGTACATGTTTCAGGTGCAGTTTGATCTAGTGCTTTAGCAAGAGACATTTAGTGTTTTATTTTAATTCAGTTATTCCAACAGTTACATTTCATTTAAGACTTTGTATTTCCATTTCAATGTAAGACAGTTATTGGTTTATTCAATAATATTTACATTTTAGTACCATGTGCTTTTGAACAATCGTCACTACGTGGCACCTCGATGATTCCGCCATCGGTTGGGGTGTTACAATTCTTTAGATGATTACTGATTAGGTTTTAGATTAGGGAATATGAGTTATTACTGATTAGAATACTATGAACATGCAATGATTGAGAGATTTTGTGGTTAGTTAACATGAGCCATTTGCAATAGGTTATCACATAAAATTAGATTTTTCAACCCCGGGACCCTCCCGGGGTAATCAGCTAGTAATAATGATAAAACAAAAGTGTGTGATGTAGGTGCATACGTTCAAAAGAAAAATGTTTGTGTATTATAACAATATTAATAATATGGAGGATAAGTATCATGTTGCTTATTCTAGAAGCCAAGTAACTTTTAACACAAATTTTGGGATAAAACCTTTCGTTTCTACACCGCCTCAACTTCTATATTTATCTAGCTCAGTAACATATTTGGAGATAGATACGAAGAACCTTTTAAAAAAACATAGCAACTAATTGGTTGGTATATTTATAAGGGGAGGCTTAAAAGGAAGCTACGCCAAATCATTAACAACTTGAGTGTTGTCGCATAATTTTGGTCACAAATTTTAAAAGTAAGTACACAATCCCTTAAGAGTATACATGATTACTAGTTGTGATTCAGTATATGAATAATTATATCATTGTGTGCTTGATATTAGTTTGGATCGAATAGAGACCATTGGTCTTAAAAGTATATATATGATTATTAGTGGTAATATAAGATTTGAGTGATTTGTATTACTACTTATTTGATATATATTTGAAATGAATATATACAAGAATGAGTTTAGAGACCGGTGGTCTCAGGCAATAATATAGAGACCAGTGGTCTTAGACAATAAAGTAGAGACCGGTGGTCTCAGGAAATAAAGTAGAGACCGGTGGTCTCAGGAAATAAAGTAGAGACCGGTGGTCTCAGGGAATAAAGTAGAGACCGGAATCGGATCGAATAATGAAAATCACCTTTGTATAATTAGTACTTGTGTAATCTCTTTTGGAAACGGTTGTTTGTAAAAGAGATGTTATAATATAAAAAGGTTGCTTGAGCGACTAGTTTTGGATGTAAACTGGGACCGACTCTGATATATATGGTGAAATTTTTATATAAAAAAAAATTGGTGTGTTTCATTGACAAAATATGAAATAACATGGGATTTTAAAATGGTCCGCGAGGAATCGGGTGTTCGATGGCAATTTCGTACCGCTTACAACATCACTGGAAGCTATCAAAGAGGACGCCTATATATGGATTGTGTATAGGTCGAAACTTCCATCTTTAAGTTGGGAAAAATGGTCCAACTTCGATGTAATTGATATGTTGTAGTCTGTCGGTTTGGTGTTTTGGGGTCTGTACTGTTTCGTTTCCAGTTTCTTGTTAGACCTATATATATATATATATATATATATATATATATATATTGCGTTTTTGCCGATAAAAAAACATGGGCTTTTAGAAAAAAAGACTGTAAGAACAAAAAAGTTTGTAAATACAAAATAAAAAAAATGCATCATGTGTTTGACTAAAGACACACATATGAAATCCATACTTTTTATGTTACAGGCAATTACATGTGTGTGAATAAATAAGTAAAGATGTTTTACGCTTTATGTTACTAAGGCGGATCGGTGTGGGGACGCCCCACCACCTGCGTCTCCACTTTTTTGCCCCGTCCCCCATCTCAACACCACCCCCTGCCCCGTCTCCATCTCCCCCGTCCCCCACCAGATGCCCGGGACGAACCAATGGGGTTTGGGCATTTAATTTTTTCGATCGTTGTGGAATTTTTGACAGTTTGAAGCGGTCGAATTTTTTTTCTTTAAAAAAAGGTTATTTTTTTCAATATAAAATCATACCACTCACCTCATTTTTTTATACCAAATACACTCTCTTCATCCCTTTTCTCTCTAATATTTTTTATAAACACTCCAATTTTTATAAAAAAATATTATGGATTCATTCAACCCATTCAACCAAATAGCCCAAATCCAAACCCGAATCCAACGATGTGTTACACCCCGGTAATGGATCCACCATTCTCGCAACAAGTACCCCCATTAACGGCGATCCAACAAATGCAACAAAACCCGGTCGCTTTCCCTCAATTCAACCCAATGCAATACATGCAAATGCAACACTTTATGCAAATGCAACAATCGTTTCAAACTAGCCAACAATTTTCTCCACAACCACCTCCCGCAAATGATAGTACAAAGGATAGTATAAGTCAAGAGTCATTCAAATTTAATTCAGTGTACAAACGGTTGATCTGCTACGTAACTAATATATGATATTACCTAAACAACAAAACTGGATTTTATTATATTATAATGGTACACCTATACCAAACATACTTTAGCTTCATGCTTTCGTAAAAGTAAGATTCTTGGTGATTTGAAGTTTTATGTTTTATGTTTACATATATGATTGTTCAGTTGTTAACGACACCTCTGTGGTTGTTTTAGAATGGAGATAGTTGATAAGCTTGAATGATATAGTGAAGAACTCGGAGGCGGAGCAAGAAACTTTTTCCTATGATCTCATTTTGTTTTGATTTCGGGATTTATAACAACCCGGAGTTAAAGTTTTGGGATCGGGATGGGCTGGGTTACATAATATATTGGAATATCATTATAAAAGTATAATGTCATTGGAAACAACAAACAACTATTTGAAATTTACCATAATACATTTTATAATTGCTCCTTACGTTGTTTTCATAACACTAATAGAAGAGATGGAGAATCCTTACGGGCAATATGACTTAGGAGGATCCACATAATGTTAAATGTCGTGGCGATATGTTGCGGCTATCTTGCAGATTGTGTCACCTGCCGATCCGTCTACCAAAACTTATGTTTTGTTATTAAAGAATAGAATATACAGACTACAGTTTTTGTTATCTTTATGTTTTAATTCTAAAAACTGAGTTACAACATACGAAATCAAGCATATGAAATAAGCCTTTAAAATGTAATACATAGATTGTTTGTGGAGGGTTCATCTTATAATCATTTGGACATGATTACTTTTTTGGAGAAACCACCATCCCTTCCATATTCTGCAAAGAAAGTGGACGACTTAGGTGGCGCAAACGTGTTCACACCACCTGGACCTGTCTCCACAGTTTGAGAACACAATCTACATACTCAAAGCGTGAGGTGTTGGAGCTGAGGTGGCGCAACATGACTAAGCGTGTTCACACCAATCTGTCCATCTGTGTTTGTTTAAGAAAACTTGGGCACACCAAATTAAGCTCATCATCATCATCATCTTTAACTGATCATCCAGTGTCCATGAATTGAATCTAAATTGGTTGACTGACCTGAAAAGGTTAACAACTTACTTTATGCATTGCAGGGAAAAAGCAACTTAAAACAATACCTTTAGAATATATATATATATAACAATTAAAGAGGTTAAAAGAGTTGTATTGAAAACAAACCAAACCCAAAAAAATAAATGATAGTAAAGTAAGTAACAAAACAAGGTCCGGTCCAAATCAAAACATAAACGAGTCAAGCTTAATCTTGGTCATTAATGCTGTCATAATGCTGACATAATAATGCAAGTCCGTTGCTCGTTGATTCTTGTGTTTTAGCGGCCGGCACCTTCTTGGGGACACTTAAGTAATAATATGATGCAGGCTTCCTCTTCTTATGCTGCAGCTCGTCACGTCGCGATCCTTGGAAAATGTCAACCTTCGGTAATATTGGCTGCAGCATTAATGAATCCACGCATGTGCGTCGTGATCTTTTGAACATGTCAAGCTCCTGTTTGTCTTTCTCTTCTTCTTCTTCAAGCTCATGTGATCGCTGCTGCTGCTGCAAGGATTCAAAAACTGAATCGACACTTTGACGCGCACGCCGAGCCTTCAGGGACTTCAATTCATCAAGGCCAGAAAGGGTATCCATTTCTCTTTTTGAAGCAAGTCTTCGAATCTCCATGACATCTCCCACTTGTTCCTCCTCCTCCTCCTCATCTGGCTCGAAATTTCTTCGCGCTCCAGCCTCAACAAGATAACCTGATTTTTGAGGATCCGTCTTCAGAACGATCTCAGCGGAACACTCCTTGCACTTGATATAAAATCTGAATATCTCAATTCCAAGATATGTCTCCCCAAGCACATCTTCTTTGCGTGAATTGAACTTTGTACCCCTGTAGATATAGGTGCCACATGTGCCACATCTAATGCTTATTGCGAGCATGATCCTAACGTTAATCTGCTGCTGCTGCTGGCTTTTAGACCTTCGAGGAATTTTAGCGGGATCGAAATCAGGTGGATAGTATTTATTAACCACCTTTCTCTCTGACATTTTTCTTCTATATATGAATGAATCGCACCAAATTAAAATATATATAGTTTTTTATTGTGATCTGAAGAACGTAACTCAACGCAATACACACACGTACGTACGGGAATATTATGTTCAATGCTATGCTAGGACTCTCTCTCTCTCTCTCTTTTTGTTATGGAATGGAATTATAAGTAAGCTAGGCAATGAAGAACAAAAGAATCGTACCTGTTGTTTATGATCCTTCAATTCGATCTATGCTCGATCAAAGAACCCTAATCATATCATGCTTATGCTTACCTATATATAGGGATATATCCAAAGGCCCAACACGTAAATAATAAAACTTAACCCACTTGTTCAACACTAATTAATAGGTCCAGCCCTTATTTTTGTATGTATCCTATGACTTGGGCTTTAGGCCATGAAAGAATTATTTTTTATCTTCAAACAAAATTGATAAATACATAACATAAAATAGTCTTTTCTTTTCTGTGTATTTTTTTTTTTTTTAACTTCACTCCTCAAATAAACTAAAAAAACATAATCCTAAAAAAGTAAAAATTAAAACAAATAAACTTACCTGAATGAATTTGATCGGTATAAGTTCACTACAAGAATTGGAAGCAATAGCGCAGACGTCATCGCTATTGATCACAATCATAGTACAACCTTTTGCTTTTGGCGGAATGAATATTGACCATTGGGTGGCTTAATATAAGACGGATGGGGTTGCACCGTACATTAATTCGCTATGGTAAGGATTTAATGTAAATAAACTAAAAAAGCATAATAAGCCTAATAAAGTAAGAGTTAAAACAAATAAACTTACGTGAAGGAATTAATTTGATCGGTATATGTTCAGTTGGTGACATGTCGTTATGGTACCGGCATCCGCTATATTAAACGAAAACGAAACCCAAAAACTAAGTTTAATTTGCTATGGTAAGGATTTAATGTAAAATATACTAGTGGGTTTACCCGCATGTTGCTGCGGGGTTTAAATAAGACCCAGCGACAAATAATACACACCGGCTAATTTTCTTAATAAGATGCCTATAATTTTCTTAATAAATTTGTAGTGCAAAGAATACAAATTTCATGTCTCCTTCCTCTCCTCTGCAAATCTGAAAATTATAGGCATCTTATTAAGAAATTATAGGCATCTTATTACCCGCATGTTGCTGAATCTATTTCTCTTAATTTTATTTGTGTGCTTCTTGAATTCTATTTGTGGGATTGTTAGGTTACGTAAAATTGATTTGTGAAAATAAATTTAATGCTTGCATTTGTTATTAATTAACGTGTTGGCATGGACTGTATAGAAATATGGATTCTTGATTACTCTCAAACTGCAATTCTTGAATACTTCTGTTACTAGATGATATATCAAATGAGGTTGGAAGCTTATAAAACTAAATTTGGCATAGAGGGGTCAAGGGTAAATCAGTACTTTGAATCCATGGTTATTTGTAGTGTTCATCGAGTTGTTTTTTCCTAACAGTTAGTCATTCGTTGGACTTAGGTTGTTTTGTTTTTAGAGTCTTTGTGCTGTTGATTCGTGCTGCAGGTTAGGTAACTGGTAGGGGAAGGCTACCTGTGGGTGGTTTAGAGGCAGAGGAGGGATAAGAGGTGAGAGAGGTGGAGTTGGGAAGGAAAAGCGTGTGTAAGAAGATTAAGCCAGCGAAATGACCAGCATGCCCCTAAACACTATTCATGAGACTTCTAAAACTAACATATAGGTAATTTGCTATGGTAAGGATTTATTGTAAAATATACTAGTGGGTTTACCCGCATGTTGCTGCGGGGTTTAAATAAGACCCAGCGACAAATAATACACACCGGCTAATTTTCTTAATAAGATGCCTATAATTTTCTTAATAAATTTGTAGTGCAAATAATACAAATTTCATGTCTCCTTCCTCTCCTCTGCAAATCTGAAACCCACCCCCGGAAACCACTGCATCCGCCACTGCTACCACCACCACCACCGGAAACCACCCCCTCCCCTGAAACCCACCACCACCACCAATACCCACCTCCTCCTCTTCCCTGAAAACCACCACCACCGATAGCCACCTCCTCCTCTCCCCTATATATATAAAAAAACTTTTTTTTAGCCAAACGGTCGAAAAATTGAAGAGGGTGTTTGTGATTGGCCCGTACAGGGCGTCTCGGGAGGGATGGGGGACGGAGACGGGTTGGGGCGGTGTTGGGACGGGGACGGAGGGCAAAAAGGTGGGACGGGGTTGACAAAAGCTTTAGTATAAAAAACTGGTTATATCATGTGTTTTCACCCGGTCTCACCACTGTCAATATATGTGGCATACCATGAAAATTAAGTAAAATGTGGTTTTCACTGTTAGAAAACACAAGTTTATGATAGTTGACAAAAAATATACTTAAATGTGTTGGGGAAAAGAATGTTGGAAAATATGTGGGTTTATGTGGTTATCACCGTAAAACACACGTTTACGGTGGTTGACTCTAACATCCCGTTTTATGGATGAAAATAAAATATTTGAAACTTATAATTCAAATATGGCTAAGCGAGTAATACTGGGTTGGAGAATGTGTGAAGTGCTTAAACACGCATTTAGTGCTTAAACAAGCGTTTAGTACTATCTAATGTCACCTAAGTATAATACTAATAATAATGATAAAACAAAAGTGTGTGATGTAGGTGCATACGTTCAAAAGAAAAATGTTTGTGTATTATAACAATATTATAATAATATGGAGGATAAGTATCATGTTACTTGTTCTAGAAGCCAAGTAACTTTTAACACAAATTTTGGGATAAAACCTTTCGTTTCTACACCGCCTCAACTTCTATATTTATCTAGCTCAGTAACATATTTGGAGATAGATACGAAGAACCCTTTAAAAAAATACAGCGACAAATTGGTTGGCATATTTCTAAGGGGAGGCTTAAAAGGAAGCTACGCCAGATCATTAACAACTTGAGTGTTGTCGCATAATTTTAGTCACAAATTTTAAAAGTAAGTACACAATCCCTTAAGATATGAATAATTATATCATTGTGTGCTTCATATTAGTTTGGATCAAACAGAGACCAGTGGTCTTAAAAGTATATATATGATTGTTAGTGGTCATATAAGATTTGAGTGATTTATATTACTACTTATTTGATATATATTTGAAATGAATATATACAAGAATGAGTTTAGAGACCGGTGGTCTCAGGCAATAATATAGAGACCGGTGGTCTTGGAAGAGTTGATGCTCCAACTCCAAGACCTATTTGATAGAGGTTTTATTCGCCCAAGTGTCTCACCTTAGGGAGCACCTATCCCTTTTGTTAAAAAGAAAGACGGTTGCATGCGGACATGTATTGGTATGCAAAATTTTCTAAATGTGAATTTTAGCTTCGGGAAGTACAATTTTTGGGTCACGTGGTGAATGCACAAGGCATTCTAGTAGATCCTACTAAAATAGAGACTATTATGCGGTGGTCAGCTTCGAAAACTCCAACTTAAGTCAGAAGCTTTTTGGGTTTAGCGGATTATTATCGACGTTTCATTCAAGATTTTTTAAAGATAGCTGCCCGTTGGCTAAGCTAACTCGTAAGAATTCAAAATTTGACCGGAAGTCAGAACAAGAAAAGTCGTTTGAACTATTAAAGGTAAAGTTGACCAAAAACTTTGGTATTGACAGAAGATTTTGTAGTCTATTCTAATGCCTCAAGTGTTGGATTGGGTTGTGTCCTTATGCAAAGAGAGAAGGTAATAGCCTATGCCTCACGACAGTTGAAGTCACATGAAGCGAACTACCCGACCCATGATCTTGAGCTGGCGATAGTAGTATTTGCACTAAAGATTTGGAGGCATTAGTTATATGGAACGAAGTGCACTATCTATATTGATCATAAAAGTCTGAAGTATTTCTTTGATTAGAAGGAATTGAATATGAGGCAACTACGATGGTTGGAGCTCGTAAAAGATTATGACTGTGAAATACTTTACCATCCGGGTAAGGCTAATGTTGTGGCAGATGCCTTAAGTCGGAAGGGGGACTACACTCCAATCAAGGTGAAGTCATATAAATTAATTATAAACCCAGAATTGTTTGATCAAATTAAAACTGCGCAAACAGAAGCGTTGAAAGATGAGAATCTAAGGCGTGACAGAATCATCGGGCAAATCCATCAATTAGAAGAGAATGATAAAGGAATTAAAGTTCGCTTTGGACGAATTTGATTCCATTGACGTGTAAGATGAAAACAATGGTTCTGGATGAGGCTCATAAATCAAGATACTCAATTCATCCAGGTGTGACGAAAATGTATAATGATTTGAAGAGGGAGTATTGGTGGCCTGGTATGAAAAGAAATATTGTTAAGTACGTAGAGAGGTGTTTGACTTGTTTACAAGTCAAAGTGAAACATCAAAAGCTGTATGGAAAAATGCAACCATTAGAAATACCTTTATGGAAATTGGAGCACATTACAATGGACTTGGTGACAAAACTCCCCAAAGCGGCCAAAGGATATGACGCGAAATGGATAATTGTCGATCGTTGGAAAAATAGTGCTCACTTTATACCCATCAGTGAAAATTATTCGTCTGAACGAATGTCGGAAGTGTATACCAATGAGGTAGTGTCAAGGCATGGGTGCCAGTAGCTATTGTATCTGACAGAGACACTCGTTTTACCTCAAGATTTTGGAGAAAAATTCAGGAAGAACTGTATACTAAATTATTAATCAGGATGACATATCACCCACAGACAGATGGGCAAAGCGAGAGAACGATTCAGACTCTCGAAGATATGTTGCGTGGTTGTATTATTAATTTTGGTGGCTGTTGGGATAAGTATTTTCCCATGGTAGAGTTCTCATATAATATTTACCATTCAAGCATTGGCATGCCCTCGTTTGAAATGTTTTATGGTAGAAAATGCCGTACTCCTATGTGTTGGGGAGAAGTTGGTCAAAGAGAACTTACAAACTAAGAAGTAGTCCAAGTGACTAATGAAAATATTGATCAAATTAGAGCTCATTTGAAATCTGCTCAAGATCGACAAAATCGTATGCTGATAAGCGTAGACGCCCAATTGAATTCCAAGTAGGAGGTTATGTCATATTGAAAGTTTCTCCCTGGAAAGGAGTGATTCGGTTTCGTAATTGTGGAAAGTTGAGCCCACGATTTATTGGTCTGTTTAAAATTATTGCTCATGTGGGGCAAGTTGCATATCGTTTAGAATCACCGGATGAACTAAACGGCATCCATAATACTTTTCATGTGTCATATTTACGAAAATGCTTGGCTAATGAAACGGCATATGTGCCATTGAATGACATTGAAGTGGATGATAAGCTTAACTCTTTGGAAAAGCCGGTGGCGATTCCAGATTATAAAGTTAAGCAACTTCAAAATAAAAGATAAGCCAAGTGAAAGTACAGTGGAAACATCGGCGTGATTCTGACACCACATCGGAAGCCGAAGACGAAAAGAGAAAATATTACCCCGAATTATTTAAGGTATGAACAGGTTTCGAGGACGAAACCTAAATAAGGGGGAGAGTTGTAACATCCCGTTTTGTGGATGAAAATAAAATATTTGAAACTTATAATTCAAATATGGCTAAGCGAGTAATACTGGGTTGGAGAATGTGTGAGGTGCTTAAACACGCATTTTGTGCTTAAACAAGCATTTAGTACTATCTAATGTCACCTAAGTATAATACTAATCTATCTATATATATAAAAGAAAACGTATATGCTGACGTAGCGTGCAATGGAGGCCTCAACCTACCCTTGAGAGTGCCACGTGACATCATAATTGAAAGATTTTAGTGTTTTTGAACTATTTCCTTTTTTAATTAAAAAAAAGGATAAACAAAAAACCCTAAATTAACTTGAGTTATTTTAGGAAAAAAAGAATTTAAAAATAAATTTAAAATTTTCTCTCTCATGTTTCCTCCCATAATTTCTAAACGTTTATATCTTTTATATACGGGATTTTTTAAAGAAAAAAATTACACCAAATTAACGAGCGTTTTATTAGCTTTCCAACGAGTACCATAGTCCTATATAAAAAAAAACGGAGAAAAATCGACTATTTTTTGTGGGGTTTCGTTCATACAGGAAAAAAACACACAAAGTGTTCATGTTATTCATTAATCATGTTTTTTTCTTTTAAACCAGGTTCTTATCTACGATGTTGAAAATCAGCCCAATCGCCATGTTATCATTGGAATTTTACTAGGTATACTTCATCAAGAGAAGTTAGGAGAAAGAATCGCGCAACACTACAACACATGGTGTCACCTTATAGCAAGGTTATTTTTTTATTTATTTAATTACAAGAGTAATAATTATTACTATTAGTATTAGTATTATTATAATGGTTATATTTTTCAACCCCGGGAAGCTCCGGAGAGAATTGATAGTTGCTGACGTGGCGTTCAATGGTGGCCTCAACCATCTCTTGATTATGCCACATGGCATAATGAGATGCAATGATTACAACTTCCAACTTAAGTGTTTGTTTAGTTGATTAGGTTAGGAATTATAAGAGCCATTAGAATGTGAGAAATTAGAGAGATGTGATGAGTTTATTAATAGTTGCAGCTTACATAAGTGATTCTTTAGATGATTACTGATTAGGTTTTAGATTAGGGAATATGAGTTATTACTAATTAGAATACTATGAACATGCAATGATTGAGAGATTTTGTGGTTAGTTAACATGAGCCATTTGTAATAGGTTATCACGTAAAATTAGATTTTTCAACCCCGGGACCCTCCCGGGGTAATCAGCTAGTAATAATGATAAAACAAAAGTGTGTGATGTAGGTGCATACGTTCAAAAGAAAAATGTTTGTGTATTATAACAATATTATAATAATATGGAGGATAAGTATCATGTTGCTTATTCTAGAAGCCAAGTAACTTTTGACACAAATTTTGGGATAAAACCTTTCGTTTCTACACCGCCTCAACTTCTATATTTATCTAGCTCAGTAACAGATTTGGAGATAGATACGAAGAACCCTTTAATAAAATACAGCGACAAATTGGTTGGTATATTTATAAGGGAAGGCTTAAAAGGAAGCTACGCCAAATCATTAACAACTTGAGTGTTGTCGCATAATTTTGGTCACAAATTTTAAAAGTAAGTACACAATCCCTTAAGAGTATACATGATTACTAGTTGTGATTAAGTATATGAATAATTATATCATTGTGTGCTTGATATTAGTTTGGATCGAATAGAGACCAGTGGTCTTAAAAGTATATATATGATTATTAGTGGTAATATTAGATTTGAGTGATTTATATTACTACTTATTTGATATATATTTGAAATGAATATATACAAGAAAGAGTTTAGAGACCGGTGGTCTCAGGCAATAATATAGAGACCGGTGGTCTTGGACAATAAAGTAGAGACCGGTGGTCTCAAGAAATAAAGTAGAGACCGGTGGTCTCAGGAAATAAAGTAGAGACTGGTGGTCTCAGGGAATAAAGTAGAGACCGGTGGTCTCAGGGAATAAAGGAGAGACCGGTGGTCTCGGGAAATAAAAATAGAGACAGGTGGTCTCAAGAAATAAAGTAGAGACCGGTGGTCTCGGGAAATAAAATAAAGACCGGTGGTCTCAAGGAATAAAATAGAGACCGGTGGTCTCAGGAAATAAAATAGAGACCGGTGGTCTCAGGAAATAAAATAGAGACAGGTGGTCTCAGGAATTAAAATAGAGACCGGTGGTCTCGGGAAATAAAATAGAGACCGGTGGTCTCAAGAAATAAGATAGAGATAGGTGGTCTCACGAAATAATATTAAGACAGGTGGTCTCAAAAAATAAGATAGAGACACGTAGCCTCAAGAAATAAGATAGGGACCGGTGGTCTCAAGAAATAAAATAGAGACAGGTGATTTCAAGAATTAAAATAAAGACAGGAGGTCTCAGAGTATAAAATAGGAGACCGGTGGTCTCGGAGGATAAAAGGGGAAACAGTGTTCTTTGAAAATGTATTAAAGACCTGTCATGTGTACTTACTTAGCTATGGCTAATATGGTATTCATGTATACTTTCAGGAAAGAAAATGAACGAGGACTAGTGTCACACCCTCAAAATCCACTTGCGGAGTTTTACCGCGAGGCGCATGACAAACCAGGATCCAAACCAACGATCACAATAAACAAGTCTAAATGAACATAAATGCAATTTCAAAACATAGTTTAAAATACCCGTTTACAGCGGAAGCTTATTCAAACAATTATTCAATAATAAACCAATGTTCAATGTTTGTAAAATCATGCAACTCTAGCTAGACGCCGTGCAGACGCGTGCGCCCTAGTTCCATTCGTGCTACCTTAGCGACCTGAGAAAACATGTAAAAGTTTACGTCAGCACAAAAATGCTGGTGAGTTTACAGGTTTTGTATCCAAGTACTAAGTCCACCTGTCCATACTATAATAAATCGAAAACCAGTATACGCTAGCTAGGCGTACGTTTTGTTACTACCACGATTGGAAAACCATTACTAACTCGAATACCAGATGTTGTGCCCGAAAAGTACCAAATGTTCTTGTTGTTCCTGTTTGAGACAATATGCACTCGCCCGGCCCTCCAAGCCGACGAGCGGGGTTGGTCACTCCCAATAGCGCTATTCACATTTCCCCGTTGTGCAAACCCGCACATTCATGGTTCCCCCCGGGACTTCCAAAGATCGTGTAGTACACAATAGAAACCCATAGTATGACAGTAGTTACCAAATAATAGTTTTAACACATGTTTTCTCCCCCGAAAGTATGAAACCAGTTTAAAAGAGGGGCCGTAAACTCACCTTAAGTCGCGTTACTCCTTAACCTGAGTAAACTCAGCTGCTATGCTAGTCCCGTAAAGCGGCGACCTAACATACGACAGTTACAAGTACTTAGACTAATAACCCGCAGGTTAATTAGTCCCTAGATGTCCAGACCATAACTAAGTTCGTTTGAAAACACCGTGACTGTTTAACTGAACCAAAGTACAAGACTCGACATCCCATTGGTGACCCGAGACTCCCCGTGTTATGTTTACGCTCCACAACATACAATAACGCATTCACACTTAACATACGTTAACGCACAACAAGTTATAGCACATAGTTCACGTATCACCAAATTACATCCAAATATATGTTACCAAGTTATTAGACATGTTACGGGGTTCCTAGCATGTTACTACATGTTAAATCGGGTCTCGGAATGCTAATTTACACTTACAGCAGCAGTACACGCGATTAGGAAAAGTCAACTAGCATTTAGGTTGGTCAACTAGCAATTAGAAACCCTACTCGCCTCTATTATTGGCGATTAGGAGCTAATCACCTGAACTTACTAGCAATTGGGGCTAATCACATGAACTTACTAGCAATTAGGGCTAATCACATGAACTTACTAGCAATTAGAGCTAATCACTCCTACTGTCACACGAGTAGGCCTCTACTCGCCTGTGTTATAGGCGATTAGCACCCTACTCGCCTATAACATAGGCGATTAGGAATGCTACTCGCCTGTAACCTTGCTGTTCCGGTTTTTCGCGCGTTTAACGCTCCAAATCAGATCCAGAACGTGTGTAACCACCCAATATCATCCCAAACACTATCCTAAACATGTTTAACCCAAAATCCTTCGTTTAACCTCGTATAATCAGTCTTGCATGCAACCAAGTAATCCAAACACCATTCACATAGCATGCAACATCATACTAACACGCGTAATCATAACCCTAATATCCAATTACTGAGATTTCTATCATCATACTATCAATATCAATTCTGATCTAACATAATAACATATCAATCCATCATCATGAATCATAAAAATCCTAGCTTTCTAATCATACACACCCATAACGCATGTATATTAGTTATAATCCGATTAACACCCTTATTAACGATTTTCAGAAAGCTTTTTCGTTTAAGAACAGGTCTGGACCATTAGGGATTGATTAAAAACGTTTATGAAGATTTATGGATGAAAACCAAACCTTAGGATTATGAAAGAATGATGATTCAAGCTTGAAACCTTGTGTTTTGATCAAAAATCGCCTTCCAGAGGTTGTTTATGTGTTGGGGCGGGTTATGGGACGACTAGGGTTTGTATAATGAAGTTTAGGAGGTTAAGTATGGTATTTATAGTTGTTTTTAGTCGTCCAGCCCGTAACTAGCGATTGTGCAGCTCTTATACGCGATTAGGGCTGCTAATCGCATGAAGGTTCACACAATTAGGCCTAATCGCCTAAACCTTCACACGAGTAGGCCCCTAATCGCCCTTAAGGTCTCCTACTCGCCTCCCCTATAGGTGATTAGGTTTCCTAATCGCCTATAGGGGTTGGTTTTGTGCGTTTTGCGCGTTAAACCCCGTTTTAACATATGTTAACACATATTCACGTACCGACAAGTCACATAATGATTGTAAACACATAATACAAGTAAATACACATTTTCACACTCGTTCACCAATTCCCGGGACTCGAGACTCGTACGTTCCGTATGCCCTGACGATCCTACAAATCGTCACCGTTTGTACACTTGGTTAAGGACTGACATCTAACGAACCTCTAGACCAACATCCAATGATCTTCTAGACTAACCAATAGTTCCCGAACCATAACCCGACTTAACTAACCCAGTTAAGTACAACATACGCGTGACTCGCTAAGGTAGACTTTCATCTAGATAACATTGTTAACCAGAATTTGCCGGGTGTCACATCATCCCCACGTTAAAAGAATTTTCGTCCCGAAAATTGCACAAGTACCAAAAGAACAAAAGAAATAACGAAGGAAACAAACAAAAGATAGAAACCAAAAAGAGAGATTTACCCGAGTTGTCACAGCCACGACCGATGTGGGATTTTCCTGGGGTGTCACATACTGCAGCCTAGACTGCATGTAGAGTCTAGTCTATAGCCGAGTCGCACACACTAGACGATCACATGGTACTAAACGTTATAGTGGTTTACGTATGGTCTTGTCGGGGTGTCTCTAAATCGTTGGTCTTTCTACGTTACATCATCCGTTCTATCTTAGGTTGGGTTACTTGTTTTCTAGGCAATGTAGTCTATTGGAGTAACTCGTGTGCTCTTGAGATTTGTCCAAGGCTCGGACATCTCCCTTTCGCACTCCAATAGAAACACTTGTCATGAACTACCGTAGTATTACGGTGGGTAGCTAAGAGCCTATGTTCGGTGATTTGAACTTTGAACTAGGAGAACACTGGGAGGACCATGTAGAGCGGTTTATCATTTTGGGTGCACACAAAATCATAAACCGAAATGCATGGAAGCCCTAGTGAGCTCTGGGTTTGAGGGGATAGTCCTGGATTGGATCTAGCTTTGATCTTGTGAACATTAGTGGTTATCTTTAACTGCGAAACTAAATTTTCTCGTTCTTTCTGCCAGAATCATGTCTGGAGTACGAGGAGGACGTGGAGGTGGTCGCAATGGTGGACGTGGTGGTGGTCGCGGTGGTGCTGGTGGTCGTGGTGGAGGTATTAACCTATCGCAGGCTGATCTGAACAACTTGCTCCAAGCTTCCTTTCAGTTAGGGCACAACGGTGGTGGTAAGTTGATTTATCCATTTTCTTTGCCTCGTTGGTGAACCTTGTTTACGTTATTCGTGGTTTCTCATACGTTTCATTTCAGGTGGTCCTGTTGACCCACCCCCACCCATGTGCACCTACAAGATGTTCCGGGACTGTAAGCCCCAGGAATTCTCTGGCACTGAGGGTGCGGTGAGCTTGCTTAGGTGGTTGGAGAAAGTGGAGTCAGTATTTCTGATGTGTAACTGTCTCCCAGAAGATCGGGTAAAGTATGCAGCTGCGTTATTCCAGGATGTGGCATTGACTTGGTGGAATGGCATCACCCAGAATATAGGTATTGGGGAGGCATATGCTATGCCATGGGAGAATTTTGTACAGTTGCTGAAGCGTGAGTATTGTCCGAGGGAAGAGGTACAGAAGCTGGAGCATGAGGTGAGGAACCTCAAGATGACTGGGTCGGAAATTGAGAAGTATACTGTGAGGCGGAATGAGTTGGCAGTGCTGTGTCCCGATCTGCATGTGCCAGAATACCGTAGGATTGAACACTATGTCTCGGGGTTAGTACCGGAAATTGCAGGGTTAGTGGCTGCGGGAAATCATCCTACATACGCAGAGGTGGTTCGATCGGCTCATAGGATGACCAACTTAAAGGTAAATGAGGGTATTTTGCCTGCGAAGGGTTCGACTGTTAAGGCCCCAGAGAACAACAAGCGCAAGTGGGAAAATGACGGGAAGGGATCTAGGCCAGCACAGCAGAATAAGAGGTTCGACAATGGGGGTTCTTCTTCTTCTTCGGGTAACAAGCAGGGTGGTTATGCGGGAAAACTGCCCAAATGCAACAAGTGTGGACGCCATCATCAAGGGAACTGCGACAGTAACCGTTGTCACCGCTGCCAGCGAATTGGGCATTATGCTAAAGATTGTCGGGTTACACTTCCATCGACTCAGGCTCCAACTAACAGCTCAGCTCCGACTACTCAAGGGACTACAGGAAGACAAGGGTGCTACAACTGTGGCGACACTGGGCATTACAAGAAGGATTGCCCAAAACTGAAGCAGGGTGGAAGCAACAGTAATGGGAACAACGGGGGCGGCGGCAGAAATGCACGTGCCTTCGTCATTGGAGCCGCTGAGGCTAGACAGGACCCTGACACAGTCACCGGTGCGTTTCTTCTCAATAATCGTTCTGTTAGTGTGTTATTTGATTCTGGTGCCGACAAGAGTTTTGTATCCATGGATGTTAGTCGACTGCTAGATGTAGTACCCGTACCATTAGAGACCAAGTATATTATTGAGTTGGCCGACGGTAAAACGATTGAAGCTACTAGTGTTCTTCGGGAGTGTCAATTAGAGTTGTCGGGTTTATCGTTCCCCATCGACCTTATGTCGGTACCTTTGGGTAGTTTTGACGTTGTGGTAGGAATGGATTGGTTATCTTTGTATCGCGCGGAGATTGTCTGTTACGATAAGGTTATTCGGATTCCTCTCCCTGATGGAGAATTCCTTTCTGTGTACGGTATCAAGGGTGGTGTTCCACTAAACATCATCTCTAGCATGAAAGCCCTTAAGTGTCTTCGAAAGGGTTATTCAGCCGTTTTGGCGCTTTTATCTGTTTCCTCTAGTGATGAGAAGAAGATTGACGACATCCCGGTGGTACGCGAGTTTCCTGATGTTTTTCCCGATGATTTATCTGGTCTTCCTCCTCATCGTCAAGTCGAGTTCGGTATTGATCTTGTACCAGGGGCTGCTCCTATTGCTCGGGCCCCCTACCGTCTTGCACCTCCCGAGATGCAGGAATTGTCTAGTCAGTTACAGGAACTCTTGGACAAGGGTTTCATCCGGCCAAGTTCTTCCCCGTGGGGAGCCCCGATTCTGTTCGTTAAGAAGAAGGATGGAAGCTTTCGTTTGTGTGTAGACTACAGAGAACTGAACAAATTGACCGTCAAGAACCGTTATCCTCTTCCACGTATTGATGATCTATTCGACCAGCTTCAGGGTTCTAGTTATTATTCCAAGATCGACTTGAGGTCCGGTTATCACCAGCTGCGCGTCAGGGAGGCTGACGTTGCCAAGACTGCTTTTCGAACACGTTATGGCCATTTCGAATTCTTGGTCATGCCTTTCGGTCTCACGAACGCACCGGCGGTTTTCATGGACTTGATGAACCGCGTCTGTAAACCATATCTGGACAAATTCGTCATTGTATTTATTGATGACATTCTGATCTACTCCAAGAACGAGACCGAACACGAGGAACATCTGCGGTTAGTTTTGGAACTCTTGCGACGGGAACAACTTTACGCCAAGTTCTCAAAGTGTGACTTTTGGTTACGCGAAGTTCAATTCCTAGGACATGTGGTTAATGAACTAGGGATTCATGTCGATCCAGCTAAGATCGAAGTGATCAAGGACTGGGGAGCACCAAAGACGCCAACTGAGGTGCGGCAATTCCTAGGCCTTGCGGGCTACTATCGTCGTTTCATTCAGGGGTTCTCGAAGATTGCTCAACCCCTCACCACTCTCACTCAGAAGGATAGGAAATTCGACTGGGGTGAACCACAAGAGTCCGCGTTTGAGGAACTAAAGTCTAAACTATGTTCTGCTCCTATTTTGTCTTTACCTGAGGGTCCTGATGATTTTGTTGTTTACTGTGATGCTTCTATTCATGGTCTCGGTTGCGTGTTGATGCAACGCGAGAAAGTGATTGCGTATGCTTCTCGTCAACTCAAGGTGCACGAGAAGAACTACACCACCCATGACTTGGAGTTGGGTGCCGTGGTTTTCGCGTTGAAAATTTGGAGACATTACTTGTACGGTACCAAATGCACCATCTACACCGATCACAAGAGTCTCCAACACATTTTCGACCAACAACATTTGAACATACGACAGCGTCGTTGGATTGAACTTCTGAACGACTATGATTGTGCCATTAAGTACCATCCTGGCAAGGCGAATGTTGTGGCAGACGCCTTGAGCAGGAAGGAATCAACTAAACCTCGTCGTGTTCGGGCGTTGCAGCTCACCATACATTCATCACTACCTGATCAACTCCGTTCTGCCCAGTTAGAAGCCTTGAAGGAGGAAAACCTTAAAGCTGAAACTATGCACGGTGCCGATAAGCACCTGGAGCGAAGGCCTGATGGCCTGCACTATTTCGCAGAACGTATATGGGTTCCTTTATTCAGGGGACTACGGGAGCTTGTCCTTGATGAGGCTCATAAGTCCCGGTATTCTATTCATCCTGGTTCGGATAAGATGTACCAAGATCTGAAGGTGCTTTACTGGTGGCCAAACATGAGGTCGGACATAGCCTCATACGTGAGCAAATGCTTGACCTGTGCTAAGGTCAAGGTGGATTACCAGAAACCGTCGGGTCTCTTGCAACAACCTGAAATTCCGGAATGGAAATGGGAACGGATTACTATGGATTTTGTCACACAACTTCCTAAATCACCAAGCGGGAATGACAAGATATGGGTGATTGTCGATCGGTTGACGAAATCAGCTCATTTTCTTGCCATTAAGGAGACCGACACCATGGATCGTTTGGCTCGTCTTTACTTGAAGGAAGTTGTTTCTAAGCACGGGGTGCCAGTTTCTATTATCTCGGATCGTGACTCCCATTTTACTTCTCACTTCTGGAAGTCTTTGCACAAGGCTTTGGGTACCCAACTAGACATGAGTACGGCTTATCATCCACAGACTGACGGTCAGAGTGAGCGCACGATTCAAACTTTAGAAGACATGCTGCGGGCATGTGTGATCGATTTTGGAAAGGGTTGGGAAGCTCATCTGCCGTTAGTAGAATTCTCGTACAATAACAGTTATCACACGAGCATCAAGGCTGCTCCGTTCGAAGCACTGTACGGACGGAAATGCCGTTCTCCTCTTTGTTGGGCTGAAGTGGGTGAGAGTCAACTCACTGGGCCTGAACTAGTGTACGAAACTTCGGAAAAGATCGTACAGATTCGTAATCGGTTGGCGGCGGCACGGGACCGGCAAAAGAGTTATGCTGATCAGCGTCGCAAACCACTGGAATTCCAAGTCAATGACAAGGTACTTCTAAAAGTCTCACCGTGGAAGGGCGTCATACGCTTTGGGAAGCGTGGCAAACTCAATCCGCGGTATGTCGGCCCATTTACGATCCTGGAACGGATTGGGCCGGTGGCATATCGACTTGATCTACCGACGGAGCTCGGTAACGTACATAACGTCTTTCACGTGTCAAACTTGAAGAAGTGTCTGGCTGACGAGTCTCTCATCGTTCCACTAGAAGAGATCAAGGTTGATGATCGTCTTCGGATTGTGGAAGAACCTGTGGAGATCCTTGATTACAAGATTCGTAGCCTACGTCACAGCAAGATTCGTATCGTTAAGGTTCGGTGGAACTCGAATCGGGGACCGGAGTATACGTGGGAACGGGAGGATCAGATGAAGTCTAAGTATCCTCATCTTTTTCCTAAGGAAGCGTTCGAGTCGAGACATGTCTCTTCGGCAGCTGAATGAATCTCGGGTCGAGATTCCTTTTAACGTGGGGATGATGTGACAACTCGGGTAAATCTCTCTTTTGGTTTCTATCTTTTTGTTTGTTTCCTTCGTTATTTTTTTGTCCTGTTGGTACTTGTGCAATTTTCGGGACGAAAATTCTTTTAACGTGGGGATGATGTGACACCCGGCAAATTCTGGTTAACAACGTTGTCTAGATGAAAGTCTACCTTAGCGAGTCACGCGTATGTTGTACTTAACTGGTTTAGTTAAGTCGGGTTATGGTTCGGGAACTATTGGTTAGTCTAGAAGATCATTGGATGTTGGTCTAAAGGTTCGTTAGATGTCAGTCCTTAACCAAGTGTACAAACGGTGACGATTTGTAGGATCGTCAGGGCATACGGAACGTACGAGTCTCGAGTCCCGGGAATTGGTGAACGAGTGTAAATATGTGTATTTACTTGTGTTATGTGTTTACAATCATTATGTGACTTGTCGGTACGTGAATATGTGTTAACATATGTTAAAACGGGGTTTAACGCGCAAAACACACGAAATTAACCCCTACAGGCGATTAGGAAGCCTAATCGCCCATAGGGGAGGCGAGTAGGGAACATTATAGGCGAGTAGAGGGCTACTCGTGTGTATGTAGGGGCGATTAGGCCCAATCACATGAACATTCATGCGATTAGCAGCCCTAATCGCATGAAACTGCTGCACAATCGCTAGTAACGGGCTGGACGACTAAAAACGACTATAAATACCATACTTAACCTCCTAAACTTCATTATACAAACCCTAGTCGTCCCATAACCCGCCCCAACACATAAACAACCTCTGGAAGGCGATTTTTGATCAAAACACAAGGTTTCAAGCTTGAATCATCATACTTTCATAATCCTAAGGTTTGATTTTCATCCATAACTCTTTATAAACGTTTTTAATCAATCCCTAATGGTCCAGACCTGTTCTTAAACGAAAAAGCTTTCTGAAAATCGTCAATAAGGATTGTTAATCGGATTATAACTAATATACATGCGTTATGGGTGTGTATGATTAGAAAGCTAGGATTTTTATGATTCATGATGATGATTTGATATGTTATTATGTTAGATCAGAATTGATATTGATAGTATGATGATAGAAATCTCAGTAATTGGATATTAGGGTTATGATTACGCGTGTTAGTATGATGTTGCATGCTATGTGAATGGTGTTTGGATTACTTGGTTGCATGCAGGACTGATTATACGAGGTTAAACGAAGGATTTTGGGTTAAACATGTTTAGGATAGTGTTTGGGATGATATTGGGTGGTTACACACGTTCTGGATCTGATTTGGAGCGTTAAACGCGCGAAAAACCGGAACAGCAAGGTTACAGGCGAGTAGCATACCTAATCGCCTATGTTATAGGCGAGTAGGGTGCTAATCGCCTATAACTCAGGCGAGTAGGGGCCTACTCGTGTGACAGTTCAGGTGATTAGCCCTAATTGCTAGTAAGTTCAGGTGATTAGCCCTAATTGCTAGTAAGTTCAGGTGATTAGCTCCAATTGCTAGTAAGTTCAGGTGATTAGCTCCTAATCGCCTATAATAGAGGCGAGTAGGGTTTCTAATTGCTAGTTGACCAACCTAAATGCTAGTTGACTTTTCCTAATCGCGTGTACTGCTGCTGTAAGTGTAAATTAGCATTCCGAGACCCGATTTAACATGTAGTAACATGCTAGGAACCCCGTAACATGTCTAATAACTTGGTAACATATGTTTGGATGTAATTCGGTGATACGTGAACTATGTGCTAAAACTTGTTGTGTGTTAACGTATGTTAAGTGTAATTGCGTTATTGTATGTTTTGGAGCGTAAACATAACACGGGGAGTCTCGGGTCACCAATGGGATGTCGAGTCTTGTACTTTGGGTCAGTTAAACAGTCACGGTGTTTTCAAACGAACTTGGTTATGGTCTGGACATCTAGGGACTAATTAACCTGCGGGTTATTAGTCTAAGTACTTGTAACTGTCGTATGTTAGGTCGCCGCTTTACGAGACTAGCATAGCAGCTGAGTTTACTCGGGCTAAGGAGTAACGCAACTTAAGGTGAGTTTACGGCCCCTCTTTTAAACTGGTTTTATACTTTCGGGGGAGAAAACATGTGTTAAAACGATTATTTGGTAATTACTGTCATACTATGGGTTTCTATTGTGTACTACACGATCTTTGGAAGTCCCGGGGGGAACCATGAATGTGCGGGTTTGCACAACGGGGAAATGTGAATAGCGCTATTGGGAGTGACCTACCCCGCTCGTCGACTTGGAGGGTCGGCGGGTGCATATTGTCTCAAACAGGAACAACAGGAACATTTGGTACTTTTCGGGCACAACATCTGGTATTCGAGTTAGTAATGGTTTTCCAATCGTGGTAGTAACAAAACGTACGCCTAGCTAGCGTATACTGGTTTTCGATTTATTATAGTATGGACAGGTGGACTTGGTACTTGGATACAAAACCTGTAAACTCACCAGCATTTTTGTGCTGACGTAAACTTTTACATGTTTTCTCAGGTCGCTAAGGTAGCACGACTGGACTAGGGCGCACGCGTCTGCACGGCGTCTAACTAGGGTTGCATGGTCTTTTGAACGTTGAACTATTATTTCATTGTTGCGATACTGTTTTTGAATAAGCTTCCGCTGTAAACGGGATTTTAAACTATGTTTTGAAATTGCATTTATATTCATTTAGACTTGTTTATTGTGATCGTTGGTTTGGATCCTGGTTTGTCATGCGCCTCGCGGTAAAACTCCGCAAGTGGATTTTGAGGGTGTGACAGATCACATGGTACTAAACGGTCTAGGCTGCAGTATGTGACACCCCAGGAAAATCCCACATCGGCCGTGGCCAGGAGAGATCCTTGGTTCATATGTAATGTCTTGCCTCTTAAATCACCAACGCGTTTTGGGGCTTAATGTTAGTGGATGTGAGGAGAACTCCACAGTTAAGCGTGCTCAGGTGGGAGAAATTTCAGGATGGGTGACCTCCTGGGAAGTCTCCACGTGGGCAACCAAAAACAAATCCGTGAGCTCTGGATGGGCAAAGCGGACAATATTGGTGATGAGAGGGGCGGGGTGTTACAGATTGGTATCAGAGACACTCCTGTGCCGTTCGGGATAGTAGGTGCACACCTCATCAGGGACGATGAGACTCTAACAGGGGGTGAATGTGACACCCCAGGAAAATCCCACATCGGCCGTGGCCAGGAGAGATCCTTGGTTGACCGGAATCGGATCGAATAATGAAAATCACCTTTGTATAATTAGTACTTGTGTAATCTCTTTTGGAAGCGGTTGTTTGTAAAAGAGATGTTATAATATAAAAAGGTCGCTTGAGCGACTAGTTTTGGATGTAAACTGGGACCGACTCTGATATATATGGTGAAATTTTTATATAAAAAAAATTTGGTGTGTTTCATTGACAAAATATGAAATAACATGGGCTTTTAAAATGGTCCGCGAGGAATCGGGTGTTCGATGGCAATTTCGTACCGATTACAACATCACTGGAAGCTATCAAAGAGGACGCCTATATATGGATTGTGTATAGGTCGAAACTTCCATCTTTAAGTTGGAAAAAATGGTCCAACTTCGATGTAATTGATATGTTGTAGTCCGTCGGTTTGGTGTTTTGGGGTCTGTACTGTTTCGTTTCCAGTTTCTTGTTAGACCTATATATATATTTATATATATTGCGTTTTTGCCGATAAATAAACATGGGCTTTTAAAAAAAAGACTGTAAGAACAAAAAAGTTTGTAAATACAAAATAAAAAAAAATGCATCATGTGTTTGACTAAAGACACACATATGAAATCCATACTTTTTATGTTACAGGCAATTACATGTGTGTGAATAAATAAGTAAAGAAGTTTTACGCTTTATGTTACTAAGGCGGATCGGTGTGGGGACGCCCCACCACCGCGTCTCCACTTTTTTGCCCCGTCCCCCATCTCAACACCACCCCCTGCCCCGTCTCCATCTCCCCCGTCCCCCACCAGATGCCCGGGACGAACCAATGGGGTTTGGGCATTTAATTTTTTCGATCGTTGTGGACTTTTTGACAGTTTGAAGCGGTCGAATTTTTTTTTTCTTTAAAAAAAGGTTATTTTTTTCAATATAAAATCATACCACTCACCTCATTTTTTTATACCAAATACACTCTCTTCATCCCTTTTCTCTCTAATATTTTTTATAAACACTCCAATTTTTATAAAAAAATATTATGGATTCATTCAACCCATTCAACCAAATAGCCCAAATCCAAACCCGAATCCAACGATGTGTTCCACCCCGGTAATGGATCCACCATTCTCGCAACAAGTACCCCATTTACGGCGATCCAACAAATGCAACATAACCCGGTCGCTTTCTATCAATTCAACCCAATGCAATACATGCAAATGCAACACTTTATGCAAATGCAACAATCGTTTCAAACTAGCCAACAATTTTCTCCACAACCACCTCCCGCAAATGATAGTACAAAGGATAGTATAAGTCAAGAGTCGTTCAAATTTAATTCAGTGTACAAACGGTTGATCTGCTATTCATGAGACTTCTAAAACTAACATATAGGTAATTTGCTATGGTAAGGATTTATTGTAAAATATACTAGTGGGTTTACCCGCATGTTGCTGCAGGGTTTAAATAAGACCCAGCGACAAATAATACACACCGGCTAATTTTCTTAATAAGATGCCTATAATTTTCTTAATAAATTTGTAGTGCAAATAATACAAATTTCATGTCTCCTTCCTCTCCTCTGCAAATCTGAAACCCACCCCCCGAAACCACTGCATCCGCCACTGCTACCACCACCACCGGAAACCACCCCCTCCCCTGAAACCCACCACCACCACCAATACCCACCTCCTCCTCTTCCCTGAAAACCACCACCACCGATAGCCACCTCCTCCTCTCCCCTATATATATAAAAAAACTTTTTTTTAGCCAAACGGTCGAAAAATTGAAGAGGGTGTTTGTGATTGGCCCGTACAGGGCGTCTCGGGAGGGATGGGGGACGGAGACGGGTTGGGGCGGTGTTGGGACGGGGACGGAGGGCAAAAAGGTGGGACGGGGTTGACAAAAGCTTTAGTATAAAAAACTGGTTATATCATGTGTTTTCACCCGGTCTCACCACTGTCAATATATGTGGCATACCATGAAAATTAAGTAAAATGTGGTTTTCACTGTTAGAAAACACAAGTTTATGATAGTTGACAAAAAATATACTTAAATGTGTTGGGGAAAAGAATGTTGGAAAATATGTGGGTTTATGTGGTTATCACCGTAAAACACACGTTTACGGTGGTTGACTCTAACATCCCGTTTTATGGATGAAAATAAAATATTTGAAACTTATAATTCAAATATGGCTAAGCGAGTAATACTGGGTTGGAGAATGTGTGAAGTGCTTAAACACGCATTTAGTGCTTAAACAAGCGTTTAGTACTATCTAATGTCACCTAAGTATAATACTAATAATAATGATAAAACAAAAGTGTGTGATGTAGGTGCATACGTTCAAAAGAAAAATGTTTGTGTATTATAACAATATTATAATAATATGGAGGATAAGTATCATGTTACTTGTTCTAGAAGCCAAGTAACTTTTAACACAAATTTTGGGATAAAACCTTTCGTTTCTACACCGCCTCAACTTCTATATTTATCTAGCTCAGTAACATATTTGGAGATAGATACGAAGAACCATTTAAAAAAAATACAGCGACAAATTGGTTGGTATATTTCTAAGGGGAGGCTTAAAAGGAAGCTAGGCCAGATCATTAACAACTTGAGTGTTGTCGCATAATTTTGGTCACAAATTTTAAAAGTAAGTACACAATCCCTTAAGAGTATACATGATTACTAGTTGTGATTTAGTATATGAATAATAATATCATTGTGTGCTTCATATTAGTTTGGATCAAATAGAGACCAGTGGTCTTAAAAGTATATATATGATTGTTAGTGGTAATATAAGATTTGAGTGATTTATACTACTACTTATTTGATATATATTTGAAATGAATATATACAAGAATGAGTTTAGAGACCGGTGGTCTCAGGCAATAATATAGAGACCGGTGGTCTAGGACAATAAAGTAGAGACCGGTGGTCTCAAGAAATAAAGTAGAGACCGGTGGTCTCGGGGAATAAAATAGAGACCGGTGGTCTCAGGAAATAAAGTAGAGACCGGTGGTCTCAGGAAATAAAGTAGAGACCGGTGGTCTCGAGAAATAAAAATAGAGACCGGAGGTCTCAAGAAATAAAGTAGAGGCCGGTCTCAAGAAATAAAGTAGAGACCAGTGGTCTCGGGAAATAAAATAGAGACCGGTGGTCTCAAGGAATAAAATAGAGACCGATGGTCTCAGGAAATAAAATAGAGACCGGTGGTCTCGGGAAATAAAATAGAGACAGGTGGTCTCAAGAAATAAGATAGAGACAGATGGTCTCAAGAAATAAGATAGAGACAGGTAGTCTCAAGAAATAAGATAGGGACCGGTGGTCTCAAGAAATAAAATAGAGACAGGTGATTTCAAGAATTAAAATAGAGACAGGTAGCCTCAGAGTATAAAATAGGAGACAGGTGGTCTCGAAGGATAAAAGGGGGAATAATGTTCTTTGAAAATATATTAAAGACCTGTCATGTGTACTTACTTAGCTATGGCTAATATGATATTCATGTATACTTTTACGAAAGAAAATGGACGAGGACTAGAGACCGGAATCGAATCGAATAATGAAAATCACCTTTGTATAATTAGTACTTGTGTAATCTCTTTTGGAAACGGTTGTTTGTAAAAGAGATGTTATAATATAAAAAGGTCGCTTGAGCGACTAGTTTTGGATGTAAACTGGGACCGACTCTAATATATATGGTGAAAGTTTTATAAAAAAAAAAAGAAAGAAAAAAATAATCGGCGTGTTTCAAATTGGTGTCAGAGCACTGGTTTGAGGGATTTAAGTACTCAGTATGGATACCTAGACTCAGACTTCTAGCGCTCTAGATGAACAAAGGTGAAATTCAATCCGAAAATGGTCCAAAACTTGTCTAAGTAAGTACCATAAGGGGGAAATTTTAAAGGTTTCATTATAAGAAACCTGTATAGAAAGAGGGTTATTGTAACACCCCAACCGATGGCGGAAACATCGAGGTGTCACGTAGTGACGATTGTTCAATAGCACATGGACTAAAAGTGTAAATTTGAATACATTGATTAAATAATTTATTACATTCAAATGAAATACAACGATTCTAACTGCCAACTAAATTGAAATACAATAAATCAAAATCTAATATAAATCCGAAAGCTTAAAGGATGCATCTCAAAACAACCTGAAACATGCACAAAATAATTTGGTCAATACAAAAGTTGTATTGGTGAGCATACCCTGGTTGAATATATATATATATATATATATATATATATATATATATATATATAGTAAGAAAAGTGTTTAGCAATTCATGTGCGGTACCATTTGCAATTATGTAATAAGTAATATCCGTTCAAAACCAAACCTGAGAATAATGACTAACACATGACTAACCAACTGAATAATGAATTATAAAGACAATGACCAAGATTCTCAACAGAGTCTCAAGGGGGTATACCATAGTACTATTCATTGAAAAGCTAGGCTGCCCAGCGGTTAATGATTTTGACAAGTCATAGACACACCAATTAACATAAAGCAAACACACATGAGAATTGCATTGAGTATAAGAAATTGAAACTTGATTAATATATAAGTACATGAGTCACCCCAAAGTAGTAAAACAGTAAAAAGGGGAAAGATATACTCACAGTTTGCGAAAGCGATCAAAATCCACTTAAGCGGTCGTGAGCTAAGTAATGGGAATTCCGAGGAATTCAACCTATAATGTGTAATAATACTAATAAGGAAAATGTCTAAAAAGTCTAAGGTATCTAGGGTCTAAGGCATTAGGGTTTGCTAAGTCGATTTGGGGAGTTAGAGTTTTTATTATAAATCGCATTAGTGTGAAAGTTTCATGTCAAAATAATATATCAAAGTGTGTAATGTGTTTTAGATAATTATAATTATTACCAATTGAATATTTAGATAAAAATATGTTTTGGAATATTTAAAGCAAAATAATTTAGTTAATTACCTTAACTAAATTAAAATAAATATAATAATCATAAATGTATAAATAATAATTTTGAGTTACACAATGATTCAACAAAAGATAATAAAGACATTAACCCATATGAGTATTTCTATTTTATAAGAAAATATTTATAAAATAGATGTTTAAATTGTATAAATAAATAAATATTTTATTATGTCTAATTAAACATAAATAATGCTAATAATACAAGACATGATCCAAAAATACTATTTTTATAGAAAATGGATACTTTCTGATGTAAATTAGTGAAAATAATTTTCTCATAATTTTTATAAACTTATTTATATTTAAAACTGATTTAATGAGATTAAATCACGTTTAAATGATTAAAAATAGGAAATTTAATAAAAATAAGTGTTTTCTGAACCAATAATTTTTATTTCAGTTCATAATGATTAGAAATAATTTCTCAAAAAGTTTGAGATTAAAATCATTAAAAATGAATTTTTAATAAATTAAATACGATTAAAACAATTTAATTTAATAAAAATATAAAAATAAAACATTTCTCGGAAAATAAAAGTGGGTTAATTTTCTATGAGGTGTCAAGATGCTACACCTAAATTTTTATAATTTTTGCATCACAAATGAATTTATTATGAATATTATAAGTTTATATGAGTAAATGATTATTTTATAAAAAAATATACTCATAATAATAAGGACAACAAAAAAAAAGGGAAAAAAAACAATGGTAGGTGCCTGGAATCGAACCCAGGTGGCCTTGTTTCACAAACTTCACCCAAACTACTAAGGCACTAGTATATTATGTTGATTTCTTTAAAACAAAATAATATTTAACAAGTTACTAGAGTTCATCATCTTCCCCATTTAACACTTCAAACCCTAACCCTAACCTAAATCTCAATCATCATTAATTCGACGAGATTAATAGTAGATTATAGAGGGGTTTTGTTCGGAATCAACTATGAAAAGAAACGGCATAGCAACATAAGACTTACAATAACGAATTTGGCCCGGAAACGATGCTTTCACAACCGCACACATGGGGCCGAACCACCAAGCTACTGAACGCATTTGGAGGTGTTTAGGTGTGGGTTTAGGACGTGTGGAGGTGCAGTAACGTAAGACGATGTTTAATTTATAGATTAAAAGATTGAAACGCGTTTGGTTAATGTGACCGGAATAACTTCGACGGTTACACAAAGTTTTCATCAATACTGATGATTGGCACGCGACTGAAACGTATTTAGATGTCCCAACAGTTCGCAATAATGGAGAAGCTCAACGTTTGCATTAAATTCGGAGTTTAACGTTCAAAAGTTGTCGTTTCGTGGTTGGCCGGAAAACAACACCGGCGACCGGACTTGTCACCGGATTTACGTGAGTGGTGAGGGGAGGGAAAACAGATTTTTTAAAGTTTTGGGTTATGGCAGAAATAGTCCCTCCATTTAAACTTAGTTAGTTTTATTAAATTTCAGTTAATTTTTCCTTTATAATACTTAACTAAAGTTAACTTATTTAACTTAAATATTTTTAAAACTTTATGAAACTTGAATTTATAAAATCCCTTTACAAATACGTTTCAACATACGCATTTGATTAAAACTTTACCCGATCCAAATTAAATATAAATGATAAATTTTTTAGTTCGCTCAAAAATTAAATTTGAAAACGGCGAAACTTACAAAGACTATAATGGAAATATTTGATGGGCTATTATTGTCAATTAGGTGAAAGACGAGGGTGACGGATGTCACAGTTATGGATAATGTAATAGGCTAAAACTTGTTATTTGAAGTACGATATGATAATTGTAAGAAAACATGGGGTTCGTATGTATAAGATTACACCTGGCCAATGTAATGTTATATATATGGTGCTAGTGTGTTCTTGTAATAATCATGTTGGTATTAGATAATAACGAGGAGTAGGAGGAATGAGAAAATATGCATCTGTTGGGCCATGTTATTAGAGGTTTGCGTTTGACTTGGGCTTGTTAGTATTATTGTGTTAGTTAAATTACGGCCCAAGTGATCCATGTAACTTGACCGCCCTATATTCATATAAATAGGGGGTTACTTAGTTGTTTTGGGGTTGCTAGTCTATTGTTCTTTTGCTCTATTATTCTCGGCTAGTAGGTGTACCAGACGGTTCTTTGAAACCGTGTGCACTTGATCAATAAAATCATTCTATTCAAAGTTTCTTTCTTGTTCTTCACCATTCAATCTTGTTTTCCGCACTCGATTGTTTGTTTGATACCCAGAAGAGAAGATCTTGGACTTACAATTGGTATCAGAGCCTAAGAAGTCTTTCGAAGGCTCGGTTGTTGGTATCAAAGGAAGAAGATCAAGGAAGTTATTTTCACAAACAAAGGTTGATTTTCGTATTTCAGTTCATAATAATTTTCGTTAATTTTTATTCTAATTGATTTCGTGGCAGATGAATTTTTGGTGGTTTGATCCATCTTGGAAAGGCTCAATGTGTTTGCTACAAACAAGGAGATTTGTTTAGAATATCTATTCTGATAATTTGAATTTTAAAATTTTTCAAAGATATCTACTCCCATGTTTTGTGGAAAACTTGTTGCATCTTAGCAGGTTTATCTGAGTTCAACCAAATAGCTGAGTTCAACTAAATAGCTGAGTTCAACCAAACTTCTGAGTTCGACATCCTGAGTTCAACCTTGGGGGAGTTCAACCAACTTGGCTGAGTTCAACCTATCTGAGTTCGACATCCTGAGTTCAACCTTGGGGGAGTTCAACAAACCTGGCTGAGTTCAACCTATCTGAGTTCAACGTCCGGAGTTCAACCTTGGGGGAGTACAACAAACTCGGCTGAGTTCAACCTTGAGTTCAACCTTGAGTTCAACCTTGAGTTCAACCTTGAGTTCAACCTTGAGTTCAACCTTGAGTTCAACCTTGAGTTCAACCTTGAGTTCAACCTTGAGTTCAACCTTGAGTTCAACCTTGAGTTCAACCTTGAGTTCAACCTCGAGTTCAACCTTGAGTTCAACCTTGAGTTCAACCTTGAGTTCAACCTCGAGTTTACTCTTGAGTTCAACCTCTTTGTTGGGCTGGACGTTCCAGACTTTTGGGCTGGGCCTTTCAATTATTATTGGACTGGACACCTTTAGATTACTGGACCTTTTATCTGTTTAAATTAACTCAAACTAATAACGTTAACTCTTATTTTCAGAAATGGATCAAATTGTTAATCAGGCTAACTTAAATGGACTAAACACTGACCAGCTACTTATAGCTGCACAAGTAGACAAAGCCATGGAATCTGTCATTGGCACTCATCAGAAAATCCCTGTTCTTCAACTCGGAATGTCTTATTCTGAGTGGAAGTTCAGATTCATTCAAGTCATGAAGATAAAGGATGCAAAAGCTCTCAGATCTATTCTAAATGGACCTTGTGTGATTACCTACGTGGTAAATGAAATAACTGGAATCACTGCTATCAAACCAAAGAGTATGTACACTGATGAAGATCATGAAAAGGCTGATGTTGATGAAAGGGCAATTGCGCTTCTTCATCAAGGACTCTCACCTGAAGTATCAATTGGAGTTCGTGACAATGCCACGGCAAAAGAACTTTGGGAAGCTCTTGAGAATCTGTATGAAGGGAACGAAGAGATGAAGGAGAGCAGGAGGGAGATGCTGAGTCAGAAGTTTAACGCTTTCAATCACATTCCGGGAGAATCACTTGAAAGTCAGATACAACGCTTCGTGGCCTTAGTGAGTGAAATGAAAGCAAATGATATGGTAGTAGACAACTCCGTCATGAATAAAAAGCTGCTCAATACTCTTCCAAGAAGTTGGGATTCAAATGTCACCCTCATCAAGAGAACTAAAGATCTAGCAAGACTCACTCTTTCTGAGACCATCTCATTAATCAAGTCCTATGACCTTGATGACAGACAGCGTTACATGACTCAAACTGCTAGTTACAACAATGCCATTATTGCAACTCCCAGCAATGCTTTAATTTCTCAGCAAGAAACTCAACGGCCATCACTGTACTCTTATCCAGCAAGTGGGTCCTCGTATCCACCCATGTTTGCTCCTAGTGCCTCAAAAGGGTCAGCTGTGCTCCCTTCTTCTGCAACCACCACTGCTGGATCTTCGTCATCTGCTCCACCTCCAGCTACATCTATGGCAGCAAAAATTCCCAAGGAGCTTGAAAGTAACCTAGGATTATTTGCTGGATTTATGAACTGTTATAATGCATTTCTGACAGGTCAACTCACTTCAAAAGATGTTGGAGCATGTGATTTAAATGACGTTAATCAAGATGATATTGAAGAGATGGACCTGACTTGGCAGATAGCTATGGTTGTGCACAGAGCCAACAAGTTTGTGAAGAAGACTGGTAGAAACGTGTGGGAAAACCCAACAAGGAAACTAGGTTGGGACAAGATGAAGATGCGCTGTTACAACTGCGATGAACTTGGTCATTTTGCTCGTGAGTGCACCAAACCGAAGAAAGAAGGAGAAAACTCTACTCCTGCAGCTGCGTCTTCCAATAATGCTCAAGGAACTCAATCGGCGCCTGCACACACTGGAACTGAGTCCTCTAACTCTAGCCAAGCCATGGTTGCTCAATCAGGAGGTGGATGGGATTGGTCTTCTCAGATGGCAGATCTCAAAATTGTTGAAGATACAGTGTATAAGGCTCTCATGGCACAGATGGATGATGACTATATTCCATCAGCAGCTGAGGTACATTCTGAAATTTTAGCTGAATCATGCTGCACTGAAAGGTGCAAACTCAAAATAAAAGGTTTTAGGGAAGAAACTCTCTCCGCATTCAAACAGCTTGAATATGAGAAAATGGCCTCTTGGGACATTAAAAAGAAATTCAACTCTTATAAAGAAATGGTTGAAAAACAAAAACTTGACATCAAGCGTTTGCATCAGGAGGTGAGTGATCATAAATGTCGATACTTGCACTTCAAACGACTTTCTGATACCTTGACCACGGAATTGATCGATTTAAAATCAAAATTTGAAAATGCAGATTTTCACTTTAAAAAATTTGACTGCTCCAGTCCTAAAATTGAAAAAATGATCAATACCCAGTTAAGGTTCAGACCAAAGGACGTGAGGAATAAGGGAATTGGATTTGTGGAAATACCTCCACCTTTCAATGAAAACTATTCTTCAATTCCTATGTCAGATGAAGAACTATTGGCTCTTCCTTTGAAAGGATATGGTCCACCAATAGAAGAGCCAACTATTCGACCATCAAGGGATCAAATTGAAATTACTAAACCTGCATCGATCCCAATTAGAATCTCTAAACCGAAACAAAAACATTCTAAACCAAAGATGGCTCCATCAAAAACCTTTGTCAAATCTCAGGATGCTTCAAAGCAGACTGAGACGTTAAATTTTGAGAAAAATAAAGAGGTGGACAGAGTTTTTGAGGTTAGCAAAGATGAGGTTCCATCCTTATCTGAATCAGTTGAATTTGTAGGAGTGTCTAGAGAGTCTAAACATGAAAACTTAACAGAGAAAGACCAAATTTCTGATTCATCCACTCAACAAAACTCTAGCGTGGACTATGAGTTTGATTTCATGAAGAAAATTAGAGAACTGTGTCTAAAGCAAATAGCAGAAAGTGAAAATCAAATGAGTAACTCTGAATCAACAGGACATTCAGCAGAGCCACAATATGTTTCTGACTTAAGTGGCTCATCTGAATCAAATGTTACACTCTTGACTGAGCCAGAATCTGAAGAATCTGTGTGCTCAAGGCCAGTCAAGATTAAACAGGAAGGTAAGGATTCATCATCTTCAGATGATTCAAAGAAAACTGCACCTGAGTCTGAATCTGATTCAAACTCAGAAAAGACCGACTCATCTAGTCATCAGTCATGTGAGATCATAGAATCATCTGAAGACATGCTAAAAGACAGTGAATATAACTCTGTGCTCACTTCATGCTCTTTTAGTTCAGCACAAACAAGCCCAATATTTTCTGAATCTTCCACTTCTTCTGTGGATGAAAATTTTTGCACAGAAAATTGTCTGAATGTTACTAACAATGAGAACACTACTAATTCTGTTAATTCTTGTGCAGAAAATGTGATTGTTGAGGATTGGGTAGATGATGGGGAGGAAGTTGCTGACACTGATTTACTTGCATTAAATAATAAAAATCAGAAAAACGATTTCGAAATTTCTGATAATGACAACAATATTTGTGTGGGCTCGTTTGTTTTGAGCATAAAACCTTGTGACTTTTCATCTGATTCGTTGTTTTTTCATTCAGATTCTGTTATTTTGCCACATGCTTGTGATAAAACTAAAAATCTTTTGGTTAAACAATCAAGTCAGGGCAGGACAGAGAAATATGTCCCACCAAAACAGGTTTTACCAAAGTATAAACAGAACCTTTCAAAACAAAAGCCTCATTGTTTCAAAACTGATTCACACAGGTATAAAAGTGTCTCTAAGCTTTCCGAGTCTGGAAAGTATGCAAAATCTCAGGGGGATCCACATGTCAAACGTCAAACTTGTTACACATGTGGAATCCCAGGACATATTGCCAGAAATTGTCCAACTAATCAACAACATCTTGCAAGCTGGAAACATCAGAAGGCTCCAAACGGGAATCATAATCATACCAAGCCTATGCGGGTTGAAAAATCTAAGGCAATACGTAATGACAATTCCAAGGTGAAGCCTTCTGATGGTGATTGGAATAGACATAAACTGATCAAACAATCTAATAAAAGATTATCTTCCAAATTCAAATCGTACTGGAAGCCAAAATGTTCAATTCCAATCTCTTCCCCGTCTGTAGGCTCCTCGTGTTCTGTGAATGATAAATCTTATTATTGTGCAAATGTTTCAAACATTGATATGCAATGGATCAAAGTCCAATATACAGATGCCAATGGTGCACCCAAAATGACCATGGCCTGGGTACCTATGACTAACTGATCCTGCATCATGTGCAGGAACGGCTGTGGAGGACTATCATTCGTCTCTGGTACATTGATAGTGGCTGTTCGAGGCACATGACAGGAGACTTGTCCCAACTAACTGAGGTTGAATTTTTCAATGGTGGATTTGTCTCCTTTGCAGGAGGTGAGAAAGGTCAGATAACTCAAAGAGGAACGGTGAGAAATGGTGCTCTTCAGTTTAATAAGGTAAATTATGTTCCTGAATTAAAGCATAGTTTGCTTAGTGTATCACAAATCTGTGACAATGGCTACTCAACTCATTTCACTGATAAAGGATGTTTGATATTGAAACCTGGAGTAGTCATTCCAGATGAATGGGTCTTACTGAAATCGGATCGTCGAGGTGATGCTTATGTCATTGACATGAACAAACCCCCTTCCGAAAATGTCACATGTCTTTTTTCTAAAGTTTCTCAAAATACTGCTATTCTTTGGCATCGTCGTCTTGGACATGCAAATGCTAAAAATCTGAACAGAGTAGCTAAACTGGGATTGGTAAGGGATTTGCCTGTGCGTGATTTTATAACAATTGAAAAATGTGTTGCTTGTGCGAGAGGAAAGCATCATCGAAAACCACATTATTCCAAGTTAGTAAACTCTATTGACTCATTACTACAGCTACTTCACATGGACCTATTCGGCCCAGTGAATGTACTTAGTATCTCTCGTAAAGCATACTGTTTGGTAATAACTGATGACTACTCACGCTTTACCTGGGTTTTCTTTTTGGCTAACAAGAGTGAAACTGCAGAAATAGTCAAACATTTTATAATTTTGATTGAGAATCAGACCAACTCGAAGGTGAAAGGTATTAGGTGTGACAACGGGACTGAGTTCAAGAATGCTGAGTTGAACTATTACTGTGCTCAAAAAGGAATTGCCCGTCAATTCAGCTCAGCAAGGACGCCGCAGCAAAATGGAGTTGCAGAAAGAAGAAATCGCACTTTAATTGAAGCTGCCCGCACAATGTTGTGTGACTCACAACTTCCAACTTTCTTTTGGGCAGAGGCGGTCAACACAGCTTGTTATGTCCAGAACCGCGTTCAAGTCAACAAAGCTCGGATGAAGACACCCTACGAAGTGCTGTTTGGTACTAAACCCTCCGTCAAGCATTTTCGTGCTTTTGGTTGTCCATGTACACTGCTGCACTTGGATGCTATACCAAAGTTTGATGCGAAAGCTGACGACTGCTATTTTGTCGGTTATGCTGGCAAAACTGCATATAGGGTCTATAACAAACAAACTAGGCAAATTGTAGAGTCGTTTGACGTGCATTGGCTTGAAGAAAATGCAACAGATGCTAGAGTGGGCCCCGATTGGTTGTTTGACTATGAGTCTCTCTTTCGATCATTTCATGTTTTTGATAATCTCTCTAGCCATGTGAATACAGGTTCTGCAGATTCCTCTACTTTCAATGCTGGACCCTCATCCTCCATGACTGATGATGCACCAATTGAGGGGGATGGTGCATCCACATCTCAATTACCACAGCCACTTCCAGCTCCTGTCGATCCATTCATTCACTCAGAAGATTCTATGCCACAGGTTGATGATGAAAATGTGTCTGTTGAAACTTCGATTCCCTCATTTCATGACCCTATTCCTACTGACTGCATGGTGGAGCATACTAATGCAGTAGCAAATGATCATGATTCTATGGAAGAGCCAGCAGTAGGCAGTGTCACCGTTCTCCCGAGAACCTCCTCAGTTCCAGACATTGTTATTCCCACTAGCATTCAACGAGATCACCCTCTGGAGAACATCATTGGTCCTGTAGATGCAGGTGTTCTAACAAGGAGCCAAACTGGTGACATCAACAGATGTCTGTATTCGTGTTTCATCTCTCAAATTGAACCAAAGTCTATTGCCACGGCCATGAAAGAAACAAGTTGGGTGGATGCAATGCAAGATGAACTGAACCAGTTTGAGAAATTAAAAGTTTGGAAGTTAGTTGAGTTACCTCCAGGAAAACGACCACTTGGCACACGATGGGTCTACAGAAACAAAAGAGACGATAGCGGAGTCATTGTGAGAAACAAAGCTAGGTTAGTCGTACAAGGGTTCAGACAAATTGAAGGACTCGACTATGATGAAGTCTATGCGCCGGTGGCGAGATTGGAAGCAATCAGAATTTTTCTCGCTTACGCTTCATTTAAAGGGTTTACTGTCTATCAGATGGACGTCAAAACCGCATTTCTGTATGGAACAGTGAAGGAAGAAATTTATGTTGGTCAACCACCGGGTTTCACAAATCCAAAGTACCCAGAGCATGTGTACAAACTTGACAAAGCGTTATATGGTTTACATCAAGCACCTCGTGCTTGGTATGCTACCTTAACTGAACACTTGCTTGTGAATGGATACACTCGTGGTGTCATTGATCAGACTCTATTCGTCAAGACAGTAAATGAAGATCGTATACTGGTGCAAATTTATGTGGATGATATCATCTTTGGCTCTACTAATGATGCTCTGTGTAAAGAATTTGAGGAGGTGATGAAAAAGCAATTTGAGATGAGTGCTCTTGGTGAAATGACCTTTTTCTTAGGTCTGCAAGTTCGTCAAAACTCCAAGGGTATCCTGATTCATCAAGGAAAATACGTGGATGACATTCTTGCAAAGTTCAGCTTCAATGATATCAAGCCAGCCGATACACCAATGTCTGAAAGACCAGGTCTCACTCAGGATCTGGAAGGGGAGGCCGTAGAAGAAACACTTTATCGTTCAATGATTGGTTCGCTGATGTATCTGACAGCTAGCAGACCAGACATCATGTTCGCAGTGTGTCAATGCGCACGTTATCAGGCTAATCCTAAAACTTCTCATTTACATGCTGTCAAGAGAATCTTTAGATACCTTAAAGGGAAACCTAGATTCGGTCTTTGGTATCCTAAGGATTCTCCTTTTGATTTACATGCTTTTTCTGACAGCGATTTTGGAGGTTGTGACATTGACAGGAAATCTACTTCTGCGGGGTGTCAATTCTTAGGCGATCGGCTTATTGCATGGCAATGTAAGAAGCAGCAAACAGTATCCGTTTCAACAGCAGAAGCTGAATATGTGGCTGCCTCCGCATGCTGTTCTCAGGTTATCTGGATACAACACCAACTGGTGGATTACGGTTTGAATTTCTCTCTTACTCCCATTTATTGTGATAATGATGCAGCTATTCAAATTGTTAAAAATCCAGTTCAATTTTCTAAAGTAAAACACATTGCCATCAAAGAACATTTCATCCGCGACTCGTTTAACCAAGGTTTAATTGTGCCCACTCACATTCATACTGATGACAATGTCGCAGATCTTTTTACAAAACCTGTTAATCGAGCGCGTTTTGAAGCTTTGTCTGAACTGCTCAAAATGGTCCATTTCGAGGACTGAACTGGTCTTTAAAAAAAAAAAAAAAAAAAAAAAAAAAAAAAAAATTTCATGTTCTTTTCTTAGTCTTTGATTTAAAAAATTTGTTCTTTAAAATTCTAAATTTTAAGCACAAATTTAGGGGGATGTATCCTAAGAAAAGATCAAAACAATTTTGGTCTCAAAACGAGAGATGAAATTAACTTTCACAAGTTGGATTAAGGCTGACACACATAAGACGTGTATCGAAACAGTCTGGCTCTAATGTGATTTGTTGGTAGGCTTAGTCCTGAAGGCTCAAATGTTAATGATATTGTGAAGCACTTAAAGATAAAGACACGACCTCAGTAAAGAACATCACTTAGAATCAGGTACAACTTCTATTTGAATGCTTGTGTGATGTCCTGAAGCATAACACTGTGGTCTAGGTCTGAAACCTTTTCTGAAAAACTCGTGTATCTCCTCTGTTTTGCGTAAGCAAGGACCTGGAGATGCTAGGCAACGAAAGCTTCTGCTGCATCCAGATATATGCTGACCTAGTTTTTCGTTGTCGTGCTTTAGATCATCCCTCACCTAAAAAGAGACCTCAGTGTCCAAAGATGTCCTGACTGCTCCTCTGCTGCATCCAGATATATGCTGACCTGGACACAGTCAGGATGTCATAAAAGAGACCCTCAAGAGTCCAAAACCCAAAGGCCTTGTTATTTGAGAAATCATCTGACTTGTACTTTAATCCAAAATCTCTTACTGATCTATTCTTTTCTTTTCTCAATCTAGTCCCAGTCAAGGTTTCAGAATTCTAGAACAGATACTGTGAAAAATATGCTGTAGGGAAACTGCTGGCATGATAGAGTGTACCACTAAATATTCTAGGATTTGGTTGTGACTTGCTTGAGTGTTCGTACAAACATACCAAAACATGATAAATAATATCACAGATCACTATACGAGAAGGCCTAAGGTAATAAGTTTAAGTGGACAAATATACTGGCAATTGCTATGACCAACTGGAGTAGATTAGAGTTGATAAGTGTAGCTCGGCCTGAAACACAGTGATTTGATCTCGTTTGAATAGATTATTTTTTTAATATTTTATTTCAATATTTTTTTAAGTTAAGTTTAAGTTAAGCCAGTTTACGATTTGATTTGGACCCGGTTACAAAATTTATCCAAAATTGCTTTGATATGGGCATTGGGATGTGAGAGGGGCCCACCACATGTTTGGTGGGCCACCCAAATCTCGAGTGAACAAAAGTGGGGGGCGACGGTTAAGTTTCATCATCACTATTCAGAATTCACTTTTTCTTTTCTCTCTAATCATCACACACAACCATCACCGTGTTCTTCATCTTTAAAACATGTCTTCTTCAACAAAATCAAAGAAATCAGGTAAACAATCTATGCTTTGTGTGTTTATCTTTAATATTGTTGGTGGTGAGTCACTTGCAGGGATGATCGCTGGTTGAATCAAACGTTTTTGAAGAGTTTGAAGAGTTCAGTCGGCGGCGCGTGTACCACACGCGCCTAGAACTTCGAGTTCGAGGTGGCGCGTGACTGTCACACGCCTGTGAAAGGAAGAAAATTACAGAAATGTCCTTGAACTCTCTCAACAAATGACCCTTCTGCCCTTGAACTCAAACCAGTGTTATGAACACTTTCAAAGAATTACCAAAATGCCCTCGAACTCAGTGTCTTCACTTGAACTCAGACGACAAATTACAATTTTGCCCTCGAACTCATTGTCTTCACTTGAACTCAGACGACAAATTACCATTTTGCCCTCGAACTCGTTGCTCTTACTTGAACTCAGATGGCAAAGGACAATTCTACCCTCGAACTCGTTGATGTCACTTGAACTCAGACGACAAATGACCTCTTTGCCCTTGAACTCATTGAGTTCACTTGAACTCAGATGGCAAATGACTACTATGCCCTCGAACTCAAATGGAAAAGACCAACCTGCCCTCGAACTCTCTGTCTTAACTTGAACTCGCATAACAATTGACCAAACTGCCCTCGTACTCTGACTGTCTACTTGAACTCAGATGGGAAAAGACTAAAATGCCCTCGAACTTAATTTTGATCATTGAACTCAGATGTGTTTTTACCTAATTAACCCTGAGATCTCATGAAAATTTACCAAAGTGCCCTTGAACTCTCTCATGGAGTTCGAACTCAATTTTTTTTTTTTGGGCCCGTCAATCTTCTGAAGCCCATCTGAGTTCCTGTTCCTACATTTATTTGGGCTTGTTGATTCATATGATACTTCTAAATTGTTTTAGTCTATTTGTTCTCTAACTTAGTTTGTTTCTTCTTCAGGAAAAACGACTCCTCACGTGCCGACGTTTGAAAACAATCACAATGTGGACTGCACATGCAATGCGAGAAAATCCAGTAATTTGTTCTGACTGGATTAAAGATTTTTGGGATAATGCGGATGCCAAGAAGGAAGACAAGCTGATTCGTTCTAAAGTTAGAGGAACTGATGTGACTATTTCCGAACAAGATATAAGAGATGTGTTGCTGTTTGGTGACTCTCCAAATGATCCAACCAGCTTCACAAAGGAGAAACTCAGTCCAGTATTGAGGAAGATGGGATATGAAGGTGAACTGCTCATACCACCATATTCGAAGAAACTATTTCCAAGTTACTGGAGGCTTTTGGTTCACATGTATCTGGCTAGTCTGGGAGGCAACAGGAGTGGTTTAGATCAGATGGGATTAAAACATGCTTCTGGAATGGTTGCCTTGATAGAAGATTGGGATTTTAATTACTCAAGATGTGTTTTTGAAGATATGATTGTGAACGTGAGAACCCTGAACAAGAATTATTTCTACAAATTTCCTAGATTTGTGCAAATGATTCTGGAGTCCAAGTATCCAAATATTGAGAAGACGGTTGCAACCTATGACAAGAAGTGTATGGCTCATCAAATTTTTGGGTTGATTAGACAGGTTCGTAAAGATTCAAGGCAGATTTTTGAAGGTAGATTTCCATTAATCAAGTTTGGGAAATTCAGTGAAATAGTTGAAGAAGTACAGGTTCCCCCATCTGCTATAGTTGCTGAGGATCATGACGTCCAGATTGTTGATCCTCCACCAGCTGAACAACGATCTCCTCCTGAGAAAGTTGACTTGACTGAGGTGGAAAGTGAAGATGATGTGGAGAGTGAGGATGAAGAGGTAATGAAAGATGATCAACTGACTACAGGAAATGAAGATGATCAGTTTGAGAACTTTGAGTTTGATGATCTGAATGATGATGAGATAGATGACTTTATTCTTGAGAATGCTGAAATAAAGTCTGTGACTGACACTGAAAAGGAGATGATTGAAGAAGAAGCTGTGACTCAAGATGCTGATATTATCACTTCTGCAACAATCATTCCTCAAGCAGAGGTGTTATCTAGCATCTTAGAAACTGTTCGAGAAGCTGAACAAAGGGTTCCTCCACCCATTGTTGCAGCTGAGACAGTTGTGGGTGATGAAGGGGCTGTAGATCTGGGTTCTGATTTACGACCAAGAAAACGAAGTAAGAGAGATCCACGGATGAATGTTATTGTTGAAGAGTCTGTTTCTGCTGCTGCTGATGACATTGCTATGACTGATACTGATCCTTCACCTGATATTCCTACTGGCACTATTAGTTCTTCTGTCTCACCAGTGATTGCAACAGAGGCTTTCTCTCAGTTCATGAGCAAGGCACCTATCACTGGGAGACTTAGTGAGGAAACTGGATCCTCAGGTGCATCTGGCACTGGAAAGGTTTTGTTTGATGAAGAAGCCTTTCAGAAAGCTCAATTGGCGTTTCTTGCAGATAAAGAACAGGGAAAGAAGGTGGATGTGGAATTTCTGACAACTGAGGAAAGAGAGACAAGTCAAGAAGAGGTTGAAAGTGATGAAGATTTGTTTACAGAAGTGGACGTTCACAGATTACAGTCTAAAGTGCTGAAACTGGAGACTGAAAATGTTTGGTTGACAGCTCAGGTGGAGAGTTTGACGGAGACAGTTACTGAGAAGGAAAAGAAAATTGCTGAATTAGAGACGGGATTGGGAGATGTTTCAGCAAGATTGCTTAACTTGACTCAGAAACTTGAGAACAAGTTTGGTAAGGAATTCTCTGAGACATCTTCTTTTGTTGACAAGGTGTTGACTCCAGCTGAACGTGAGAGATCAGAGAAAGAGCGTGAAGAACATATGAAGAAGTATTTTGAAGATCAAGTTCCCAGAGTTAGAGATCGTCGACCTGGAAGTGCATATGTTCTCAAGAATTTAGCTGAACCGTCTATTGATCCAATGGAAGAGCATCCTGAGCGATATGTGACGATTACCAGTGATAGATATGATACGTATGGTAATCGAACTGGGATAGAGTGTTGGAGGTATAATGATGATAAAGGAGTATTTGTGGTTCATAGAAAGAATGGAGCGGTTGAGTATTATGCCTCTACTTCAGCTTTCAACTCCTGGACAAAGATTGACTTGGCTGAACTTGCTAGATCTCCTTTTATCAACCAAACAAGAAATCCAAGGAACAAAATAGGTCTCACGTTTCATAAGAGGATTCAGGAGCAGGCAAAAGTAAATTTCAGAGATATGAAGACTGCTAGCTCGATATTGGTGGAATATAAAGGCGTACGAGGAGCTGATGGAAAGCCTTTTAAGACTGTGCAGTGGCCACCAACTGAGAAATTGAAGACTATCCCCTTGTCTAAGCCAATGGATAGAGGTTGCTTAAAGGACATGAGATTTTGGGTATATGATCCTACCTCTTCATCTGCTGTTATTGTGTGTGATACGGATGAGTTCAGGATTTCTGATGCTAGAGATTTAATGAGTTTGCATTCTGAAGATATTCAAGTTTTGGCTAGGCATCAGATTCAATGTGACCCTACTTATGAAGTTTGTGCCAAATCATTCACTAGTGCGGTGGCGCAAGTGGATAGACTGGGATTGGCCTCTGACAAGAGAGGAAGGGTGGAGACAGAATTATTTGGACCTTATGTCGGTAAATCTCCAGAAGAATGGAAAAGGGCAATGGAAGCAAAGAAGAAAGAATCAAAGAAGCGCAGCAAAAGCAGCAAGAAGCGCTAAAGTAATCACAAGTCAACACAAACCTAGGGGGATATTGTTGGGCCATGTTATTAGAGGTTTGCGTTTGACTTGGGCTTGTTAGTATTATTGTGTTAGTTAAATTACGGCCCAAGTGATCCATGTAACTTGACCGCCCTATATTCATATAAATAGGGGGTTACTTAGTTGTTTTGGGGTTGCTAGTCTATTGTTCTTTTGCTCTATTATTCTCGGCTAGTAGGTGTACCAGACGGTTCTTTGAAACCGTGTGCACTTGATCAATAAAATCATTCTATTCAAAGTTTCTTTCTTGTTCTTCACCATTCAATCTTGTTTTCCGCACTCGATTGTTTGTTTGATACCCAGAAGAGAAGATCTTGGACTTACAGCATCAACCTGTATACGTGCATGTAGCATGTAGGATAAGAATGCATATAAGTGTGCGTGGAAATATATATGTATATAGGAAAACCCTAGCAATTCCATAGGGTAAAACGCACACCAATAAGAGCCTATCTTTTAGTATAAGTTATGGCTAATTAAGAAGAGCAATGTTACCACTCTGGTGACGAAAAGTCTGACAGTAACAAAGAGAGAGCAGAGTTCTCTATGAGACGTGAACGCGAGACAAATCCTTTGTCTGAAAGGATAAGAGATCAAATGGCTATTAAAGTGGGGAGGGTGTTTCAAGCCAATATTCCGTTTGTTCTTACAGAAATGCAAAGTTCGGTGAGGAATTTGATTCAAGATGAATTATCAAAATTTAAGAGTCCTCACGAATAACATACCCCTAAGAAAGAGAATCAACATGATGAATCATGTAAAGAAAAAGAAAAGTACCGGTGTACTTATAAAGACTTTATAGCTTGTAACCTTTGGAATTCAAAGGTGAAAGTGACCCACTGATCAGTCACAGATGGATCACTGAGATGGAAAGAATATTCGATAGAAGTCGCTGTGATAAAAGTGACGAGGTGATCTTTGCTACAGGCCAACTTCGTGAAAGCGCAAAGGACTAGTGAGATATGGTTGAAGTGGAAAAAGGGCAAAGGGGTCATATGAAAAATGACGTGGAGTGAGTTCAAAGTGATATTCTTAGAATATTTTAGTTCACGGTCAGCTATGGACCGAATTGCTGAAGAATTCCTCCATATACGGCAAACACACCAGACCGTAGATGAAATCACAGCAGAATTTTTCGATAAAGCCAAATTTTTGTCCTTTGTTGGTAGCCACAGAACGTATGTGGTTAAATCGTTACTATCTGAGTTTGAAGGCAGAAATAAGAGAGTTTGTATCTCCTTCAAAGTGTGAAAAGTTATCTGACCTTATTAATTGGGCTTGTGAAAAAGAAATGGAGATAAAGAGGCAGATAGAGAATGGCAAGAAAAGAAAGGTTGAGACCCCAACAGTGGCTACACAATCAAAGAAGCCAAAGATATCAGGAAAGATGACAAAGATGGGGCAAGGAATGAAATACGTAATTGTGGCATCTGTGGTAAAGGACACTTAGGGGAATGTCATTATAAGAATTCAGCTTGTTACAAGTGTGGAAGGATTAGGCATGAGACATCCCAATGCTCTAGTCCAGTCAGTTTATGCTTTGATTGCTATAAGCCGGGGCGCGTTGAGAGCGATTGCCCAGAGTTAAGAGCAAGTGTGTATTTATGGAGAAAGAAGGGGCAATATTATTGTTTGCTCAATGGCGAAGGCTAATAATTACTTAAGGCACGGGCATCAAGCATTTTAGCCTATGTGACTAATAAAGAAACAAAAGGAAAGGAACTTGTTCAAGTCCCTGTAGTTAATGAATTCTCTGATGTTTTCCAGATGAGTTACAAGGTGTTCCACCTGAAAGAGAAGTAGAATTTAAAATTTATCTAGTTCCCGGGGCTAAACCAGTGGCCAAATCTACGTATCGGTTTGCACCAAATGAAGTGAAAGAGTTGATGTTTCAACTCCAAGACCTATTTGATAGAGGTTTTATTCGCCCAAGTGTCTCACCTTAGGGAGCACCTATCCTTTTTGTTAAAAAGAAAGACGGTTGCATGCGGACGTGTATTGGTATGCAAAATGTTCTAAATGTGAATTTTAGCTTCGGGAAGTACAATTTTTTGGGTCACGTGGTGAATGCATAAGGCATTTTAGTAGATCCTACTAAAATAGAGACTATTATGCGGTGGTCAGCTTCGAAAGCTCCAACTTAGGTCAGAAGCTTTTTGGGTTTAGCAGATTATTATCGACGTTTCATTCAAGATTTTTCAAAGATAGCTGCCCGTTGGCTAAGCTAACTCGTAAGAATTCAAAATTTGACCGGAAGTCAGAACAAGAAAAGTCGTTTGAACTATTAAAGGAAAAGTTGACCAAAAACTCTGGTATTGACAGAAGATTTTGTAGTCTATTCTAATGCCTCAAGTGTTGGATTGGGTTGTGTCCTTATGCAAAGAGAGAAGGTAATAGCCTATGCCTCACGACAGTTGAAGTCACATGAAGCGAACTACCCGACCCATGATCTTGAGCTGGCGACAGTAGTATTTGCACTAAAGATTTGGAGGCATTAGTTATATGGAACGAAGTGCACTATCTATATTGATCATAAAAGTCTGAAGTATTTCTTTGATTAGAAGGAATTGAATATGAGGCAACTACGATGGTTGGAGCTCGTAAAAGATTATGACTGTGAAATACTTTACCATCCGGGTAAGGCTAATGTTGTGGCAGATGCCTTAAGTCGGAAAGGGGACTACACTCCAATCAAGGTGAAGTCATATAAATTAATTATAAACCCAGACTTGTCTGATCAAATTAAAACTGCGCAAACAGAAGCGTTGAAAGATGAGAATCTAAGGCGTGACAGAATCATCGGGCAAATCCATCAATTAGAAGAGAATGATAAAGGAATTAAAGTTCGCTTTGGACGAATTTGATTCCATTGACGTGTAAGATGAAAACAATGGTTCTGGATGAGGCTCATAAATCAAGATACTCAATTCATCCAGGTGTGACGAAAATATATAATGATTTGAAGAGGGAGTATTGGTGGCCTGGTATGAAAAGAAATATTGTTAAGTACGTAGAGAGGTGTTTGACTTGTTTACAAGTCAAGGTGGAACATCGAAAGCCGTATGGAAAAATACAACCATTAGAAATACCTTTATGGAAATTGGAGCACATTACAACGGACTTGGTGACAAAACTCCCCAAAGCGGTCAAAGGCTATGACGCGATATGGATAATTGTCGATCGTTGGAAAAATAGTGCTCACTTTATACCCATCCATGAAAATTATTCGTCTGAACGAATGGCGGAAGTGTATACCAATGAGGTAGTGTCAAGGCATGGGGTGCCGGTAGACGCCCAATTGAATTCCAAGTAGGAGGTTATGTCATATTGAAAGTTTCTCCCTGGAAAGGAGTGATTCGGTTTCGTAAATGTGGAAAGTTGAGCCCACGATTTATTGGTCCGTTTAAAATTATTGCTCATGTGGGGCAAGTTGCATATCGTTTAGAATCACCAGATGAACTAAACGGCATCCATAATACTTTTCATGTGTCATATTTACGAAAATGCTTGGCTAATGAAAGTATGAAACGACATATGTGCCATTGAATGACATTGAAGTGGATGATAAGCTTAACTCTTTGGAAAAGCCGGTGGCGATTCCAGATTATAAAGTTAAGCAACTTCGAAATAAAAGATAAGCCAAGTGAAAGTACAGTGGAAACATCGGCGTGATTCTGACACCACATGGGAAGCCAAAGACGAAAAGAGAAAATGTTACCCCGAATTATTTAAGGTATGAACAGGTTTCGAGGACGAAACCTAAATAAGGGGGAGAGAGTTGTAACATCCCGTTTTGTGAATGAAAATAAAATAGTTGAAACTTACAATTCAAATATGGCTAAGCCAGTAATACTGGGTTGGAGAATGTGTGAAGTGCTTAAACACGCATTTAGTGCTTAAACAAGCGTTTAGTACTATCTAATGTCACCTAAGTATAATACTAATAATAATGATAAAACAAAAGTGTGTGATGTAGGTGCATACGTTCAAAAGAAAAATGTTTGTGTATTATAACAATATTATAATAATATGGAGGATAAGTACCATGTTACTTATTCTAGAAGTCAAGTAACTTTTAACACAAATTTTGGGATAAAACCTTTCGTTTCTACACCGCCTCAACTTCTATATTTATCTAGCTCAGTAACATATTTGGAGATAGATACGAAGAACCCTTTAAAAAAATACAGCGACAAATTGGTTGGTATATTTCCAAGGGGAGGCTTAAAAGGAAGCTACGCCAGATCATTAACAACTTGAGTGTTGTCGCATAATTTTGGTCACAAATTTTAAAAGTAAGTACACAATCCCTTAAGATATGAATAATTATATCATTGTGTGCTTCATATTAGTTTGGATCAAATAGAGACCGGTGGTCTTAAAAGTATATATATGATTGTTAGTGGTCATATAAGATTTGAGTGATTTATATTACTACTTATTTGATATATATTTGAAATGAATATATACAAGAATGAGTTTAGAGACCGATGGTCTCAGGCAATAATATAGAGACCGGTGGTCTTGGACAAAAAAGTAGAGACTGGTGGTCTTGGACAATAAAGTTGAGACCGGTGGTCTCAAGAAATAAAGTACAGACCGGTGGTCTTAGGAAATAAAGTAGAGACCGGTGGTCTCAGGGAATAAAATAGACCGGTGGTCTGAGGAAATAAAGTAGAGACCGGTGGTCTCAGGAAATAAAGTAGAGAGCGGTGGTCTCGGGAAATAAAAATAGAGACCGGTGGTCTCAAGAAATAAAATAGAGATCGGTGGTCTCGAGAAATAAATTAGAGATCGGTGGTCTCAAGGAATAAAATAGAGACCGGTGGTCTCAGAAAATAAAATATAGACTGGTGGTCTCAGGAAATAAAATAGAGACCGGTGGTCTCGGGAAATAAAATAGAGACAGGTGGTCTCAAGAAATAAGATAGAGACCGGTGGTCTCAAGAAATAAGATAGAGACATGTGGTCTCAAGAAATAAGATAGAGACAGGTAGTATCAAGAAATAAAATAGAGACAGGTGATTTCAAGAATTAAAATAGAGACAGGTAGTCTCAGAGTATAAAATAGGAGACCGGTGGTCTCGGAGGATAAAAGGGAGAACAGTGTTCTTTGAAAATATATTAAAGACCTGTCATGTGGTCTTGGAGATTGTGTGAAGTGCTTAAACACGTATTTTGTGCTTAAACAAGCGTTTAGTACTATCTAATGTCACCTAAGTATAATACTAATAATAATGATAAAACAAAAGTGTATGATGTAGGTGCATACGTTTAAAAGAAAAATGTTTGTGTATTATAACAATATTATAATAATATGGAGGATAAGTATCATGTTACTTATTCTAGAAGCCAAGTAACTTTCAACACAAATTTTGGGATAAAACCTTTCGTTTCTACACCGCCTCAACTTCTATATTTATCTAGCTCAGTAACATATTTGGAGATAGATATGAAGAACCCTTTAAAAAAAATACAGCGACAAATTGGTTGGTATATTTCTAAGGGGAGGCTTAAAAGGAAGCTACACCAAATCATTAACAACTTGAGTGTTGTCGCATAATTTTGCTCACAAATTTTAAAAGTAAGTACACAATCCCTTAAGAGTATACATTATTACTAGTTGTGATTCAGTATATGAATAATTATATTATTGTGTGCTTGATATTAGTTTGGATCGAATAGAGACCAGTGGTCTTAAAAGTATATATATGATTGTTAGTGGTAATATAAGATTTGAGTGATTTATATTACTACTTATTGGATATATATTTGAAATGAATATATACAAGAATGAGTTTAGAGACCGGTGGTCTCAGAAAATAATATAGAGACCGGTGATCTTGGACAATAAAGTAGAGACCGGTGGTCTCAAGAAATAAGGTGGTCTCAAGAAATAAAGTAGAGACCCGTGGTCTCAGGAAATAAACTAGAGACCGGTGGTCTCACGGAATAAAATAAAGACCGATGGTCCAAGAAATAAAGTAGAAACCGGTGGTCTCGGGAAATAAAAATAGAGACCGGTGGTGGTTGAGACCGGTGGTCTCGAGGAATAAAATAGAGACCGGTGGTCTCAGGAAATAAAACAGAGACCGGTGGTCTCAGGAAATAAAACAGAGACCGGTGGTCTCAGGAAATAAAACAGAGACCGGTGGTCTCAAGAAATAAGATAAAGACAGGTGGTCTCAAAAAATAAGATAGAGACAGGTAGCCTCAAGAAATAAGATAGGGACCGGTGGTCTAAAGAAATAAAATAGAGACAGGTGATTTCAAGAATTAAAATAGAGACAGGTAGTCTCAGAGTATAAAATAGGAGACCGGTGGTCTCGGAGGATAAAAGGGGGAACAGGTAGTCTCAGAGTATAAAATAGGAGACCGTCTCCATCTCCCCCGTCCCCCACCAGATGCCCGGGACGAACCAATGGGGTTTGGGCATTTAATTTTTTCGATCGTTGTGGACTTTTTGATAGTTTGAAGCGGTCGATTTTTTTTTCTTTAAAAAAAGGTTATTTTTTTCAATATAAAATCATACCACTCACCTCATTTTTTTTATACCAAATACACTCTCTTCATCCCTTTTCTCTCTAATATTTTTTATAAACACTCCAATTTTTATAAAAAAAATATTATGGATTCATTCAACCCATTCAACCAAATAGCCCAAATCCAAACCCAAATCCAACGATGTGTTACACCCCGGTAATGGATCCACCATTCTCGCAACAAGTACCCCATTAACGGCGATCCAACAAATGCAACAAAACCCGGTCGCTTTCTCTCAATTCAACCCAATGTAATACATGCAAATGCAACACTTTATGCAAATGCAACAATCGTTTCAAACTAGCCAACAATTTTCTCCACAACCACCTCCCGCAAATGATAGTACAAAGGATAGTATAAGTCAAGAGTCGTTCAAATTTAATTCAGTGCACAAACGGTTGATCTGCTACGTAACTAATATATGATATTACCTAAACAACAAAACTGGATTTTATTATATTATAATTGTACACCTATACCAAACATACTTTAGCTTCATGCTTTCGTAAAAGTAAGATTCTTGGTGATTTGAAGTTTTATGTTTTACGTTTACATATATGATTGTTCAGTTGTTAACGACACCCCTGTGGTTGTTTTAGAATGGAGATAGTTGATAAGCTTGAATGATATAGTGAAGAACTCGGAGGCGGAGCAAGAAACTTTTTCCTATGATCTCATTTTGTTTTGATTTCGGGGTTTATAACAACCCGGAGTTAAAGTTTTGGGATCAGGACGGGCTGAGTTACATAATATATTGGAATATCATTATAAAAGTACAATGTCATTGGAAACAACAAACAACTATTTGAAATATACCATAATACATTTTATAATTGCTCCTTACATTGTTTTCATATTTGGAAAATTATTCATAACGTGTTATATTGCAATTTTCGCAAAGAACTATTTTTCAAAATAACAAATGTTAGCATCGTCACCCATCCGATTTCACAAGTCCGTCTTCACGTGCTTCATATAAGAAAACATCTCTCAACACTTGTGATTCAAGAGGCAGGGATTCACGCGGCCTATTATTTATGTTTAGTAGATGAATTAACTAATTTGATATGGACTATAATAGTTAGTGGGTTAGAAAAGTTAGAAATACATGGCCTTTTAAGTTTTAATGATTAATCTTTACTATTTAAAAATTATCTAATTGGGCTTAATTTTTAAAAAGTGAATTCGTTTATTATGTAATCGTTAAAATAAAACAATGGTGTCGCTCGTAAATAAAGAAAATTATGTTGCTAGTAAAAAAGCAATGGTATCATTAAAAAACTAATGGTTTCGCTCATGTTTTTTCTATTACTCATCCTTATTCCTTGATAACATGATCTGCGTATCATGTAAGATTTGACCATCTGAATCCTAAAGTAGCTAATAGATAATAGCTTACATAGTTGGTCCTATCCTATTGATTTAGCATTTTTAATCCTATTTGGTTGACCTGTATCAGAAGGTGAAAGCGCTAGCATTATCATATATAACGTAAGTTGCAGAGAGTACAAGAATCATTTAACATGATTGGTTGTAAATTAGATGCTGAAATTAGCATAATGGCTGGTACAATATATCATTTGTATGTAAGCTTAAAGTAATGATCATGAGAATGTTTAACCCATGTTAATTGTATAGTTGGCAGATCATCAAATTTAGTAATTAGAACCTTGAACTTGAGTATTATTAATGTATTAATTAATTATGAATTATGAACAATAAAGATATCTTTTCAGATAAAATTATAGGTTTGGCTATCACTAAGTTTTCTTGCAGCAAGTCCAGTACCAGTTTTTCCAGCAGTTGTACGAATTGTGAAAGAGGTTTTAACTGAAACAGAGGCATTGGATCCAGGTTTTGCTGAAGAGGTCTCTTTTGGAGGTTCGGTGACCTTGAAATCAAAAGGTCCATCAAAGGGATTAACTGTACGTATTGTAACAGTTTATATAACTCAGAAACTCTAGAGGTGTATTTGGCCCAATCTGTGTTTGTTTAAGAAAACTTGGGCACACCAAATTAAGCTCATCATCATCATCATCATCATCATCATCATCATCATCATCATCATCTTTAACTGATCATCCAGTGTCCATGAATTGAATCTAAATTGGTTGACTGACCTGAAAAGGTTAACAACTTACTTTATGCATTGCAGGGAAAAAGCAACTTAAAACAATACCTTTAGAATATATATATATATAACAATTAAAGAGGTTAAAAGAGTTGTATTGAAAACAAACCAAACCCAAAAAAATAAATGATAGTAAAGTAAGTAACAAAACAAGGTCCGGTCCAAATCAAAACATAAACGAGTCAAGCTTAATCTTGGTCATTAATGCTGTCATAATGCTGACATAATAATGCAAGTCCGTTGCTCGTTGATTCTTGTGTTTTAGCGGCCGGCACCTTCTTGGGGACACTTAAGTAATAATATGATGCAGGCTTCCTCTTCTTATGCTGCAGCTCGTCACGTCGCGATCCTTGGAAAATGTCAACCTTCGGTAATATTGGCTGCAGCATTAATGAATCCACGCATGTGCGTCGTGATCTTTTGAACATGTCAAGCTCCTGTTTGTCTTTCTCTTCTTCTTCTTCAAGCTCATGTGATCGCTGCTGCTGCTGCAAGGATTCAAAAACTGAATCGACACTTTGACGCGCACGCCGAGCCTTCAGGGACTTCAATTCATCAAGGCCAGAAAGGGTATCCATTTCTCTTTTTGAAGCAAGTCTTCGAATCTCCATGACATCTCCCACTTGTTCCTCCTCCTCCTCCTCATCTGGCTCGAAATTTCTTCGCGCTCCAGCCTCAACAAGATAACCTGATTTTTGAGGATCCGTCTTCAGAACGATCTCAGCGGAACACTCCTTGCACTTGATATAAAATCTGAATATCTCAATTCCAAGATATGTCTCCCCAAGCACATCTTCTTTGCGTGAATTGAACTTTGTACCCCTGTAGATATAGGTGCCACATGTGCCACATCTAATGCTTATTGCGAGCATGATCCTAACGTTAATCTGCTGCTGCTGCTGGCTTTTAGACCTTCGAGGAATTTTAGCGGGATCGAAATCAGGTGGATAGTATTTATTAACCACCTTTCTCTCTGACATTTTTCTTCTATATATGAATGAATCGCACCAAATTAAAATATATATAGTTTTTTATTGTGATCTGAAGAACGTAACTCAACGCAATACACACACGTACGTACGGGAATATTATGTTCAATGCTATGCTAGGACTCTCTCTCTCTCTCTCTTTTTGTTATGGAATGGAATTATAAGTAAGCTAGGCAATGAAGAACAAAAGAATCGTACCTGTTGTTTATGATCCTTCAATTCGATCTATGCTCGATCAAAGAACCCTAATCATATCATGCTTATGCTTACCTATATATAGGGATATATCCAAAGGCCCAACACGTAAATAATAAAACTTAACCCACTTGTTCAACACTAATTAATAGGTCCAGCCCTTATTTTTGTATGTATCCTATGACTTGGGCTTTAGGCCATGAAAGAATTATTTTTTATCTTCAAACAAAATTGATAAATACATAACATAAAATAGTCTTTTCTTTTCTGTGTATTTTTTTTTTTTTTAACTTCACTCCTCAAATAAACTAAAAAAACATAATCCTAAAAAAGTAAAAATTAAAACAAATAAACTTACCTGAATGAATTTGATCGGTATAAGTTCACTACAAGAATTGGAAGCAATAGCGCAGACGTCATCGCTATTGATCACAATCATAGTACAACCTTTTGCTTTTGGCGGAATGAATATTGACCATTGGGTGGCTTAATATAAGACGGATGGGGTTGCACCGTACATTAATTCGCTATGGTAAGGATTTAATGTAAATAAACTAAAAAAGCATAATAAGCCTAATAAAGTAAGAGTTAAAACAAATAAACTTACGTGAAGGAATTAATTTGATCGGTATATGTTCAGTTGGTGACATGTCGTTATGATACCGGCATCCGCTATAGTTGAAGTAATTTTAATAACTAATACATTAATCTATATTAAATAATCTACCACTGGTAATTTTGAATTGCTTAAATTAAAAATAAAAAGTTAAAACCCCTAACAAACTATCAAGAGCAGGATACAAGACAAGGAAGTATTCATTACTGAGCAACTTATTTGTGAAGAACTCCATTTTGAAGACTCATCCGATGATCCTATCACTTTTGATTCTATACTAATCCATGGCGGCTTTCTAACGAGGAAGTATAATGGGCAGGTTACAACAAATGAGATATTGCAAAAGGGAATATGTGAAGTTAGGATCAATTTAAATGGGAAAGAAACAATGATTGTGTGTGTTGTATGTTCTGAACTTGATAAGAATAAGTCTATAGCATTTATTGAATCGTAACTTCAAAGTAGAGTTCAAGGGTGATGTTTTGTGTGTTTTATATTTGTTTTTTTTTTTTTTTTTTTACTTTCTTTATGATCTCAAAAGGACTAATAGTACAGTATATATGGCTGGATCCAATGAACAAGAAAAATTAAGTTTAGTGAGTTGTATTAGAGATGCACCAAATTTTTAAGTCAAAGTTCAAGTCTAACTCATAGTCATGGTCATAGTGAAAGTGTTTTATTACTTTGAATTATAGGCTAGATTATGTCTTTTCTTCATTGTATATATATCTTGTATGAATTATGAATAAAATGTGGTTGATCATTCTCTCATATGGTATTAGAGCATTCTTGCTCCAACGAGTACCGATCCCTCTCTTCTTGAAACAATGTCTTATTTTTCTTAATCCAAGTCACAATTTCCATGCCAACTTTCAACCCCATCTTCTACTTTGCTTCAAAACACTCATGTCTTTCAATACATTAGCCACTTATGTGCTTCTTCATCTTCTACTATATCGTGATCACCACCACTCCTAAATTTCTTTAAAACATCCCCTACTATTTCTTTTAATCATCTCTCCAACCTCTCTAAACTTACATCTACCAACATCTTCAAAACTCTAATCTCATCCCCTCAGCAACATCAACCTACCTAACTATTACACTATGTTACTCCTTCAAAGTTCCTACATAACTTATTCTCCTTCCACCTGGTTTTGCAAAACCTAAAATCCTTTTTGTGCCACAACCTTTATGGTCCAGACAAAATGTACCTCTAATCTTCTATCACCTATTCTGTTTACCTTCTGATCATTCTTTGTGACACCCGGCAACTTTCGGTAACTAACTTTTTAAAAATCTAGTAAGTCTACCTTAGCGAGAAACGTTTATAAGCAAACTTAACTGGGTTAGTTGAGTCGGGTCAGATTAGGATTGTCCAGGGTCCAATGATCTGGAGGATCATTGGGAGTCGTTTTGAGAATACATTAGTACCGGGTCCCGTTGTTGGTGACATTACATGAATTAATTTAGTATATGTGTAGATTATGGGTCGTGTGGTGGATTGTATGCTTATACTTGCTTAAATGATGTACGAATGATTATACGTGCCTAAACATACTAAGTATAGACTATGGATGCATGCTTATGTGTTAAGATGTGTTAGAATGCGTTAAACACGACAAACTGGAAAAAGGTTAACATGTGTTAAAAGTGCTGTTAACATGTGTTAAAAATGTGCTGATGACCTGAATGTGGAACTTTTGGGCGAATGTGGAAATGGGGTTTGAAAAATGGGCGAACGTAGAAACAAAGTGGGCGAATGTGGAAAAGTTCCACATTCGACCACTAAAAAGGGGCGAACGTGGAAACAAAGTGGGCGAATGTGGAAAAGTTCCACATTCGACCACTAAAAAGGGGCGAACGTGGAAACAAAGTGGGCGAATGTGGAAAAGTTCCACATTCGACCACTAAAAAGGGGCGAACGTGGAAAAATTCCACATTCGACCACTTAAACTGGGCGAACGTGCAGACAGTATAAATACCATCCTTAGCCATTTTTCACCATTTCACAAACCCTAAACGCCTCCAAACACTCTCTATCAGCTATTATCATTGGGGAAGGAGTTTTTGAGCTTGTTTTTCATAACCTAACTCTCTAAATCATTACAAGTGAAAATCTAAGGTGTGTTCTTCATTACAAATCCTTTTTAAACAATTTTGACTTGTTTTAATCTAAACCCCAAGGGTCCAGATCTGATATCAACATGTTTTATGGGTAAAAACCTTCCTAATATCTTTCTAAATAAAACCTATTCATAAACAATGAGTTTTCATACAATTTAACATGTGTTTATGTGGTATTAAGCATTGTTTGATGATTATTTGTTATATAGATGAGATAACAACAACCTAGGGCTGTTATTAATGATGGGTTATGATTGAAACGTGTTACCTTTGATTGTTAATGGTGTTTTGATGATTAAAGGAGTTTTTAGTTAGATTTAGGGTTGTTTTTGGGATGATTATGATAAGGTTATGATAGGGGTTTCTTGTTCATGATGATCCGAGTATGATAAACTGATTATTAATCGATTTCAGAAAGTTTCCTAATTGGGTAATATTTGCATGCATGATGATGTGACATCTCCATAATTTGCTATTTTAGGAAACTTGTAAAACGGATAAATTTTGGGGTAAAATTGGTAGGGTTTCGTAGGAATATGTTAATGATGCTTGACTGCTGTAACTCATGATGTTTCGTGATGTTTTCGGATGTTTTTGGATGCGTTTTTGAGTAAACAACACAACAGGGTCGAACCTGGAACACCTTCGGCCAGTCGAACGGGCGAAGGTGGAATCCAGGGGTCGAACCTGGAAGAAAAAGGGGCGAAGGTACCACAAGGGGGCGAAGGTGGAAGAAAAAGGGGCGAAGGTGGAAGTTCGAACCCACATTCGACCAGTTCAAGTCACCTTCGACCACTTACAACTACATTCGACCCTGTGTTAACAAAAATGAGATTTTTGATACAAACTAAGTGTTTTATGCTTGAACCTTGCATGTAACCTATGTGTACTTGATTAGTTAGGGTAATGGGTCACCAACGGGATGTCGGGTCGGTCTAGTGTGTCGGTTAAACATTTAAACACGTTTTAAAACATACTTGGTTATGATCTGGACAATCGGGGACTAGATAACCTTATGGTTATTAGTCGGAATACTTATGTGAACATTTTGATAGATCTTCGGTAGAGGGATTGTCACGGGATAAACATCTTTACACATATTCGAGGAACGTTATCTAAGGTGAGTTCACGGCCCCACATTTTACAGTTTTTACTTTCGGGGTGAGAAACATGCTTACAAACTCTTTTATGACTTATGACTTGTTAAACTCTTATGACTTATGACTTGTTATCACGTTATACTATGGCTTACTTATCTTACTATACGGTTCATCGAAAATCCCTTGAAACCACTAACATGGGTATATGGCGGGGAAATATGGATAGCGCTATTGGGAACTGACAAACCCCACTCGACGGTTGGACCGGGCGGGTGCATATTGTCTCTAACAAAAACAAGGTCTACCGGCGATGACGGTAGCCCATAGGAACTAAGGGTAACACACGGCTTAGTCAGTAATGGTTTCACCCGTATGAGTATCTCATTCTGCGCCTGGTTTGGCGTTCTCACAAGCATAGTAGTAATTGTGATGGTAACATTTTTGAAGGATCACTGTAAACGTTTAATTAAAACCTGTGAACTCACCAGCATTATATGTTGACTCTTTTAGCATGTTTTCTCAGGTCGCTAAGGTAGCAGCATATGGATAGGCGCACGTGGTCGCACTGGAGTCGTCTCGTGTCTAGGGTTTCATCTGCACGTTTTGGGATTATGAACTTTTGAACTTATGTTTATTTATGCATGACTTTTGTAAACTTTAAAATGCTTCCGCACTATTGAATGTTGGTTTTAAACTTATGCATGGTTTTGTTTACGTATGTTTTTACATTTAGACGTCGTTTATTGTGACCGTTGACTTGGATCCTGGTGTGTCACACGCCTCGCGGTAGAACTCCGCAGGTGGAAATTTGAGGGTGTGACAGATTGGTATCAGAGCCAATGGTTATAGTGAACTAGGACTGCATGTAGAGTCTAGACTATAGCCGAGTCACACACACTAGACGGTCCTATGCATTTGAGTCATGTCTTTTGAGTAAACATACTAACCTTGTCGGGGTGTCGGTCTCCTTACTACACAGTGTCACATTACCTACCTTATCCTTGGTTATTCCTAGCCTCACTTTATTTTCTTCTCGGGGTTACAGCCGAGGGGATTTCTTTATTGATCTTTTAAGTTGGTTATATCATTTTGGGATGTGGGTATCGGGTGACTTGAAGTTCTAGCTCAGAGCACGCCTAGGGGACCATGTAGAGCGATTTGTTATTTCGGGTGCACACGAAATCATAAATCGAAATGCATGAAAATCTTGGTGGACTTTGTGTTCGGACTAATGGTCATGCTGGAACCGCATTCTGAGTTCGTTTGGTCACTCGTAGCTTGGTTTGTTTGTGGTACTGAGTGTCTCGTCTCATGTTCTGGCAGAACATGTCTGGTCGCGCTGGTGGACGTACAGGTGGACGCCGTGGTGGCGGAGGTGGACGCCGTGGTGGGGGTAGAGGTGGTGGTAACATTACTATGACGTATGATGAGCTCAATGAGATGATGCAGCAACAGTTGGGCGTTGCACTAGCTGCTTTTCAGGCAGCCCAGCAGACTTTCATGGGTGCTGCTGCTCCTCCAGTTCAGGCAGGTGTTGCCTATAAGCGGTTTAAAGATTGTCAGCCTCTCAGCTTCCAGGGTACGGAGGGAGCTGTGGAGTTACTCAGGTGGTTGGAGAAGACGGAGTCGGTATTTGCTTTATGTGAGACTCCAGCGGCGGATTGGGTGAAGTTTGCTTCGGGGACTTTTGTAGGAGCCGCCTTGACGTGGTGGAACTGCGTCACACAGACACTTGGTCTTGGGGAGGCCAACGCCATGCTTTGGGCGGATTTTGTGCGTAGGTTGAAGGAGGAGTATTGCCCACGTGAGGAGATTAAGAGGTTGGAACAGGAATATGGGAATCTTAAGATGATTGGTTCTGAGGTGGAGGAGTACACGATCAGGCACAACGAGCTAGCTGTGATGTGTCCAGGTTTGTCTACACCAGAGTATAGGAGGATAGAGCAGTATCTTGCGGGTTTGGTGCCAGAGATTGCGGGACTGGTGTCTGCTAGGGATCCTACTACCATGTTAGAGGCTGTGCGGTCGGCTACTAAGATGACCAATTTGAAGATTGCTGAGGGTGTCTTGCCTCCTAGGGGCTCATCTGTGAAGGCGCCGGCTGAGAACAAGAGGAAGTGGGAGAGCGTGGATAAGGGTTCATCGGGGACTCAGCGACAACCGGCAGCGAAGAAGACTGAGGCTTCTGGGTCAGCCTCGGACCAGAAACAGGGGGGCTATGCTGGGAAAAGCCCTAAGTGTGGACGTTGTGGGTTTCATCATTTTGGTACTTGTGAGAGCTTTCGCTGTGAGCGTTGTCAGAAGACGGGGCATCTTGCCAAGAATTGTAGGGTCAACCTCTCCGGGACGACTCAGACTGCTGCTGTTACTACCCCTGCTTCACAGGGGAACCAGGGTTGCTTCCATTGTGGGGAAGCGGGGCACTTCAAGCGAAGCTGTCCCAAGTTGACTCAAGGGGGCACAGAGACTGCGGGGAAGGACGGGGACAAGGACGGCGGTGGCCGGTGGACTCGTGCTCATGCTTATGTGATTGGTGCTAGGGAGAACCAGGCGGACCCAGACACTGTTACCCGTACGTATTCTCTCTTATCTCTTGTTACGCCTTGGTCATACTTTTATCCGCATTGTTGTGCGTTCGTGTTTCGGGTGTTTTCTTTGTGGTTTGGTCGCTGTTTCTCATTCTTTGGGTTGATGAGGGTCCTTTGGGGATGCTACTTGGACGGTACCAGTGGATTAGTTATACCGATCATAGTAGGCTCCAGTAGGCTTTCATCGGGGGTCTTTTGTCTCATACTCACATTGGGGAAAGTGGTTTCCCGGTTGTTACTGTCACGTTTGATTCATGACCTTCACTTGTCGTATTTTGGGGAGACGTTACTTGGGCACATAGGTCGACACACATTACTGTTGAAGCCGAAAGAATCTCGGGACGAGATTCCTTTCAACAGGGGGATGATGTGACGACCCGGAAAAATTTTTCTTCTTATTTATTTTTTCCTCCTCGACTTTGGGAAATTTTCGGGACGAAAATTCTTTCAACAGGGGGATGATGTGACACCTGGCAACTTTCGGTAACTAACTTTTTAAAAATCTAGTAAGTCTACCTTAGCGAGAAACGTTTATAAGCAAACTTAACTGGGTTAGTTGAGTCGGGTCAGATTAGGATTGTCCAGGGTCCAATGATCTGGAGGATCATTGGGAGTCGTTTTGAGAATACATTAGTACCGGGTCCCGTTGTTGGTGACATTACATGAATTAATTTAGTATATGTGTAGATTATGGGTCGTGTGGTGGATTGTATGCTTATACTTGCTTAAATGATGTACGAATGATTATACGTGCCTAAACATACTAAGTATAGACTATGGATGCATGCTTATGTGTTAAGATGTGTTAGAATGCGTTAAACACGACAAACTGGAAAAAGGTTAACATGTGTTAAAAGTGCTGTTAACATGTGTTAAAAATGTGCTGATGACCTGAATGTGGAACTTTTGGGCGAATGTGGAAATGGGGTTTGAAAAATGGGCGAACGTAGAAACAAAGTGGGCGAATGTGGAAAAGTTCCACATTCGACCACTAAAAAGGGGCGAACGTGGAAACAAAGTGGGCGAATGTGGAAAAGTTCCACATTCGACCACTAAAAAGGGGCGAACGTGGAAACAAAGTGGGCGAATGTGGAAAAGTTCCACATTCGACCACTAAAAAGGGGCGAACGTGGAAAAATTCCACATTCGACCACTTAAACTGGGCGAACGTGCAGACAGTATAAATACCATCCTTAGCCATTTTTCACCATTTCACAAACCCTAAACGCCTCCAAACACTCTCTATCAGCTATTATCATTGGGGAAGGAGTTTTTGAGCTTGTTTTTCATAACCTAACTCTCTAAATCATTACAAGTGAAAATCTAAGGTGTGTTCTTCATTACAAATCCTTTTTAAACAATTTTGACTTGTTTTAATCTAAACCCCAAGGGTCCAGATCTGATATCAACATGTTTTATGGGTAAAAACCTTCCTAATATCTTTCTAAATAAAACCTATTCATAAACAATGAGTTTTCATACAATTTAACATGTGTTTATGTGGTATTAAGCATTGTTTGATGATTATTTGTTATATAGATGAGATAACAACAACCTAGGGCTGTTATTAATGATGGGTTATGATTGAAACGTGTTACCTTTGATTGTTAATGGTGTTTTGATGATTAAAGGAGTTTTTAGTTAGATTTAGGGTTGTTTTTGGGATGATTATGATAAGGTTATGATAGGGGTTTCTTGTTCATGATGATCCGAGTATGATAAACTGATTATTAATCGATTTCAGAAAGTTTCCTAATTGGGTAATATTTGCATGCATGATGATGTGACATCTCCATAATTTGCTATTTTAGGAAACTTGTAAAACGGATAAATTTTGGGGTAAAATTGGTAGGGTTTCGTAGGAATATGTTAATGATGCTTGACTGCTGTAACTCATGATGTTTCGTGATGTTTTCGGATGTTTTTGGATGCGTTTTTGAGTAAACAACACAACAGGGTCGAACCTGGAACACCTTCGGCCAGTCGAACGGGCGAAGGTGGAATCCAGGGGTCGAACCTGGAAGAAAAAGGGGCGAAGGTACCACAAGGGGGCGAAGGTGGAAGAAAAAGGGGCGAAGGTGGAAGTTCGAACCCACATTCGACCAGTTCAAGTCACCTTCGACCACTTACAACTACATTCGACCCTGTGTTAACAAAAATGAGATTTTTGATACAAACTAAGTGTTTTATTCTTGAACCTTGCATGTAACCTATGTGTACTTGATTAGTTAGGGTAATGGGTCACCAACGGGATGTCGGGTCGGTCTAGTGTGTCGGTTAAACATTTAAACACGTTTTAAAACATACTTGGTTATGATCTGGACAATCGGGGACTAGATAACCTTATGGTTATTAGTCGGAATACTTATGTGAACATTTTGATAGATCTTCGGTAGAGGGATTGTCACGGGATAAACATCTTTACACATATTCGAGGAACGTTATCTAAGGTGAGTTCACGGCCCCACATTTTACAGTTTTTACTTTCGGGGTGAGAAACATGCTTACAAACTCTTTTATGACTTATGACTTGTTAAACTCTTATGACTTATGACTTGTTATCACGTTATACTATGGCTTACTTATCTTACTATACGGTTCATCGAAAATCCCTTGAAACCACTAACATGGGTATATGGCGGGGAAATATGGATAGCGCTATTGGGAACTGACAAACCCCACTCGACGGTTGGACCGGGCGGGTGCATATTGTCTCTAACAAAAACAAGGTCTACCGGCGATGACGGTAGCCCATAGGAACTAAGGGTAACACACGGCTTAGTCAGTAATGGTTTCACCCGTATGAGTATCTCATTCTGCGCCTGGTTTGGCGTTCTCACAAGCATAGTAGTAATTGTGATGGTAACATTTTTGAAGGATCACTGTAAACGTTTAATTAAAACCTGTGAACTCACCAGCATTATATGTTGACTCTTTTAGCATGTTTTCTCAGGTCGCTAAGGTAGCAGCATATGGATAGGCGCACGTGGTCGCACTGGAGTCGTCTCGTGTCTAGGGTTTCATCTGCACGTTTTGGGATTATGAACTTTTGAACTTATGTTTATTTATGCATGACTTTTGTAAACTTTAAAATGCTTCCGCACTATTGAATGTTGGTTTTAAACTTATGCATGGTTTTGTTTACGTATGTTTTTACATTTAGACGTCGTTTATTGTGACCGTTGACTTGGATCCTGGTGTGTCACACGCCTCGCGGTAGAACTCCGCAGGTGGAAATTTGAGGGTGTGACATTCTTCTCTATTTCTCTTGTATGGCTTTTAACCATCTCTGTTTCATCCATATAAGAGATGCAACAAATTCTCTTTTATTCATGTTCTTCACCTGCAATATTAAAAAAAACACAATGTATTTTCTCTTGATTCATCTGGTAAATCAAGTTCATCTTTCTTTACATCTTCAACTTCATCAACTTCTTATCTTGCTCAAACAATGACGCCATCTACTTCTATACAAGATTGGACTTATTTCAAGTCCGTCCATCTTGCGGGGGCATATTAGAGATGCACCAAATTCTCAAGTCAAAGTCTAAGGTGCTGTTTGTTTTTGAAGAGGTAAAAGGTCTTCAGTCTGCAGACCACATCTGCAGACATCTGCAGGAGAAGAGGTGGACCAAAGGTCTGCAGTCTGCAAGAAGAAGACTGTTTGTTTGTTAACGTCTGCAGGATGCTGAAATTAAAAAAATGATTTTTTAAATTAAACAATATTTTTCAACATTGAAATTTAAATAATACTTATACAACACTGAAATAATATTCATAAAACCGCAAATAACAATGTTTGAACCTATTTATTCCACATTTTGCATTAACTGCTCAGCAATTTCATCTCGTAACTGAGTCATGTATTCCCGATCCGATGCAGTACCATGTGCTTCAACCTCATCTTCAGTAGCATCAACGTGCACAGGACTATTTCTTAACGACACATTTGGTTGATCGTATTCAGTAAAGACTCCTTATGCAAACTCAAGCCTTTTCTACCAATTGTGCATACATCTTCAATGCAAGTCTCTAACAAATATACATACCAACAACTAATATCGATAATAATACCCATGATCCAAGTATACATTCAACAATTAATATAGAATAACAAGTATACATACCAACAACTAATAATACCCATCTTTTTGTGTGTTATGATAAATCTTGGTCTTTGCCCATTTAAAATTCTTGAAGTCTTAATTGCTATTTTTTTATATATAAAGCATGTGTCTTTTGTAATATTTGTTATAGGGTTTTACTTATCAATTTTCAGTTACAACTTTCAATATCCATGTTAATTTTTCTGTTAGAAACCTCCCTTTGACATCGAAAGTCAACGGTTAATCTTGATTCTTTTCTTGAAACTGCATACAGTATACAGACCTAAGTAACACCTTCAGTTTACAAATCAACAATAAAAACTATATATATATCAAAGAATCAAAGATCTGGAAAAAAATGCAACATATATATCAAAAAAGAAAAAAATAATAAAACAAAAAAAAGACCTAACCATCATCATAGCTTGATATAAAAAGAAATATAATATATATAAAAAAACGTATCTGAGCAGATCTGGGAAGATGGAGGACGACGCGGAGGAGGAGGGGAGGAAGACTCGGAGGAGGAGGGGACCGAGGGGAGTCGTGGATGCGTGGAGGACTCGGAGGAGGAGGACGCGTGGAGGAGGAAGAGGGTGGATGAGGAAAAGGGAGGAGGGTGGAGGAGGAAGAAGGCTGACGACGGTGGAGGGAGCTGGCAGATCAGGTGGTGGTGAAGGTGAAGGTGAAGTGAAGGAGGCCATTGTTGAAGAAGAAAGGAGATGAGATGGGATGAGGGTTTTGTGAAGTGGGAAGAGATGGAGAAGACTTTTGAAAATGTCTTCTAGGAGAAGAGGAAGGGCAGATGTTTGAAGAGGAAACATCTTCAAAAAAACAAACGCTCTTTTACACCTTAATGTCTGCCCGCGTCTGCCCGCGTCTGCGCGGAGCAGACAAAAGAGGTCAGGAAGAGCTTTTGTAAAAAAACAAACACAACCTAAGTCTAAGTCATAGTCATGGTCATAGTCAAAGTGTTTTATTACTTTTAATTATAGGCTAGATTATGTCTTTTCTTCATTGTATATATATCTTGTATGAATTATGAATAAAATGTGGTTGATCATTCTCAAATATGGATAAACAAAAGTTGCAGACCTACTTAGAAGGTTATTATGCTATCTAATCTCAATCATCCATGAGTCTTCGTTGCAGCCTTTGGGGTTGATCACATGGTAACCTATATCTTTAACCAAAGATCATGCGTAAACTTTATATTCGACACGAGATGAATCAAAAACAGGTAAATGGAAATTAAACAATGTTGACCTGTTTATATGAAGGTACAAGAACACTTAAGTATGGTTGCATCTAACCGGTAGAGAAGGCAAGGTCAATTTTATTTGCAGTATTAGATAAGTCAAAATCTAACTTAAGGTCAATATGACTATAGTCTACTGTCATTTGAAATCAATGGGAATAATGGATGGGTCATGTGGCAAACATGGTTGATGTGGCATCCTAATAGTTGCTATGAAAACTATCTGAGTTGCAAATATAAGAGAGTCAAAGGCACTAACCGGTCAAATGATAGCATAAATAAAATGCAGATGTTAGTCAATGGATGGAGTGTGCATTTTGATTCGGAAAGTCAACAAATTTCACTATCAACCATTGGATCAAAGATAAAGATATCGGGTCTGAATTGAATGTCATAAAATCTGGAATGGAACTCAATATGGAAATTATCAAATGGATTTGGTATTATTGGATCTTAGATATATAGGCTTTACTTAAATGACATAAAAGTCAACAAACAGCACAAATGATGTAAAATCTCAGGTTAATTGGTGTCAAAATAGGTATAATTAGATGTACATTGGCCTAGGGGCCATTGGATCAACCATGGACATCAAAAGGGCAACAAAAAATGGAGATGATATGACATTGTAGCTCTGATGTTAGTATAATGTTGCACATGTTTTTGTGCATGTAATATGTTTTGTAGCATAAGAGAAATAAAACTTATAGTGACTGTAAGTAGGCGTGCAAAGATACAAAATGAGTGATTGTAAAGTTTCTTAACATTAATGTATAATCAATCGTGTTGGTATTCATGTTCGCTTGATACGACACATGCTCGCGGGGCAACGCCCGCGGGCAAAATACTAGTTCATACATTATTTGATAATGTGGTAAGTTACTATTTGGAAGTCCTAAGAGCATCCACAGTCCATTCATCAAATCCCCTTTGTCAAATTACACTAAAAATCACTACTTCACTCCTAAATCTTCTCTCCCCTAATTAAAATAATAGTATTTTTCATACTTTTATCATTATATTTTATCTTTCCCCACTCACAACCACTTACAAAAATATTAAAATATATATAGGAGAGAACAATAGCTTTTCAAATATATGGGTGAATAGTGCTTTCACCAAATATTTTCTCTCTCCTCCACTCACACCTACCCCATGTAATTTGAGGAACCCTCATATAATTTGGTGGACGAGTTGTGAATAATGTTTTAAATCCTAAAGATTCTAAAACGAAATAACATCTATAACAGGAAGACATTAAATGTTTGGGTACTTTTTGGGTTTTTCAAGCCGGTTTGTCCGGGTTATGCATGTATGGTTTTTTTGGGTATTCCCTAATTCGGGTTTGAGTTCGGTTTCGGGCTTCACCATGCACACAACCCCCCCCCCCCCCCCCCCACACACACACACACACCAACCCTAATTGTTTATGGTTTATATTTGATTATGCTGCTTATTCGATTGGACAATGATATTCTCTTGTTTCGAATCAAACATTGGTTTTTAAATAATGCCATGGTTTTTTTTTCATTTGTATTTTTTATATGTGGAACATAGAAATGAAGTTTAGTGTTCGGTTTGGTGGTTTCGCTCGACTTGATTGGTTTAATTTCTCTGGATTTCTTTTTGTTGCTCTTATATTGTAACATTCGGTCCCTCTCATCACCAATATTGTCCGCTTTGCTCACCAAGAGCTCACAGATTTGTTTTTGGGTGCTCTGGTGGAAACTTCCCAGGATGTCACCCACCCTGAAACTGCTCCCACTTATGAACCAAGGATCTCTCCTGGCCACGGCCGATGTGGGATTTTCCTGGGGTGTCACATTCACCCCCCGTTAGAGTCTCATCGTCCTTGATGAGGTGTGCACCCACCATCCCGGACGGCACATGAGTGGCTCTGATACCATCTGTAACATCCGGCCCCTCTCACCACCAATATTGTCCGCTTTGCCCACCAAGAGCTCACGGATTTGTTTTTGGGTGCCCCGGTGGAAACTTCCCAGAAGGTCACCCATCCTGAAACTGCTCCCACCTAAGAACGCTTAACTGTGGAGTTCTCCTCTCATCCACTAACATTAAGCCTCAAAACGCGTTGGTGATTTAAGAGGCAAGACATTACTTATGAACCAATGATATCTCCTAGCCACGGCCGATGTGGGATTTTCCTGGGTGTCACATATATTTAGGTCGTTCTCGTTAGGGTTAATTTGAACTGTTCATGAGTACTTACCGAATGACATATTCTGTTCGTGTTCGTTTGTTAAGGAAATTAACATGTTCATGTTTGTTTGTTAAATTTAGATGTCGGATAAAAGCGAATTCAAACAATCACAAATGAATGAAAAGGAACACAAACAAGCATTCATGAACAAAACCGAACACAAACTAAAACATATTAAATTTTGAATAAAATCATCATTTGTCTGCACAAACATTACCCGCCCAAAGTATACTAATCACAATGTCCAAACATAATTAACATAATCTTAATCACACAATTAGCATAACATAATCTCATAAAACCACAAAATTATCATATTAAATTTGATTCTCGCGTTTAATACACCAAATATAATATTTAATCAAAATAAAATAGGTGAAGTAATTTTAATATCTAATACATTAATCTATATTAAATAATCTACCACTGGTAATTTTGAATTGCTTAAATTATAAATAAAAGTTAAAACCCCTAACAAACTATCGAACACAAACATCTAACATCTTACTTCACCCGCCAGAATCCCTCGACAAATGAGATCGAGGATATTTTGTTTGTTCATTCCACCTCGCACATATTGTGGCGTGCGTTCCCGCATGTGCTGATGATTGATGCGACCTACAAAACAAACGAGCATAAACTACCGTTTGTTCAAGTTGTGGGTATCACATCAACATCCAAGTCGTTTTGTGCCGCTCATGCACTTATCTCCGGTGAAAAAAAAAAGGATAACTACCTATGGGTGCTACAGAGGCTCAAAGAGTTGCTAGAAGATAGTACGGATCCCCGTGCTATAATAACTGATTGTGAGAAAGCGTTGATGAATGCATGCGACATAGTATTCCCAGCAGCTTCGAAGTTGTTATGCTGGTAATACATATTAGAGTAAAGATCAAATACATATAGTTTTTTTGTAAGAACTGTGAAAAATCAAAGGGGGTAAAAAAAAATATTTTTTTTTAGAATTTTTTTTCCCATGTGCTTAAACATTCTTTCTAGATGAATAATACAAAAAAAAATTAAATTTTTTTTAGTGTAATTACGTCATTAAGGTAAATACATTAGTTTACACTAGAGTAATTATGTAATTAGTCTACACGTAATTACTCTACACCAAATTTCTTTTTTTTTTTTTTTTTTAGTTTTCAATACTATAATACATGTTTAACAATATGAGAAAAAAAAAATTTTAAAAAAAAAATAAAAAAAAATACCCTCCTTTGATTCTCACAGTTCTTACCAAAAAAGCTATTTGTACCGGATCTTTACTCTACATATTATTATTATTATTATTATTATTATTATTATTATTATTATTATGCAGGTGGCACATTCAACAAAATATATTGAAGCACTGCAGACGAGCATTTGGAGATGAAGACTGGAAAATATTTGTGAAACCTTTTAAGTGACTCTGTAAATCTTCATCTCCGGAATTTTACGAGCACCGGCTAGACAGACTCTACAGACGACTATGTCAGGACAAACGATCTGATACATATTATATTAATTTAGTTTAAAACGCGTGCATACACACATTAACAATATCTTTGTTCTATTTTTTACATATGTTTTTGAATATTTAGAAAGGGTCTGGCTCAATGACTATAAAGAAAGGTTTGTTTTCGCATGGACAGACACAAACTACAACTTTGGTCAGTATACGATCAACAGAGTTGGGAGCCAGCATTCAAGGTTTAAGATACACATTAAGGGGCCTAACAACTCGCTCCATAAACTTGTGATGATTGTAGACGATGTGGTAACGTCACAACATATAGCAATAAACCACCCGTTTGAAAAGAGTCTGTCGGTAAAAACGGTGCACCATGACATACCGATTTTTGAGGACCTACTCGCACCCATGCAGCGATCGAGTTGTTGCTAACTGATTTAAAAAAAATATAGAGTAGTTGAGGTAGGGGTGTTCAGAATTCGATTTGGATTCGAAAAATTCAAAATTCGACTTAGTTCGATTCGATTACCAAGAATTCGATTCGATTATTAAGAATTCGAATTCGATTCAATTCGATTTCGAGTCCAGTAAATTGAATACGAATTAATGATTTAAAATTCGATTCGATTCGAAATTCGAATAAAACTGGACATGTATAGTTTTAAATATATATACACACATACACATTATTATATACACAAATATACACATTGAAAAAAATAACTTCTAAATTTTGATCAAACTCTAAGATTCTAAAGTCTTTGCAACTTTTACCATAACCATGTTTTACATATTTACATTATAAATCACAAAACTCCAACAAACTATATTCAGTACTATTTTTACTATTCTCGTATTTCACATATTGTTGTTTATCAATTTTGTCGATTTGCATTTTATATGTTAAAAATAATGAGTTTGTATTAGTTTTAAAACTAAAAGTAATTATTTATGGTGAAATTGAACTAAATAGAATTTATTCGAATTCGATTCGAATTTGAGTTTCTTATTCGAATCGAATACGAATATGAATTTAGGTAAGAATATTAAAAATTCAAGAAATTCGATTCGAATAATTCAAAAATTTGTTATTCGATTCATTGAACACCTCTAAGTTGAGGGAAAGAAGAAAGAGTTGTGCGTTATTCGATTCATTGAACACCTCTAAGTTGAGGGAAAGAAGAAAGAGTTGTGGTCACCAGCTTTTCACGAGTTGTGGGTTGCCGTGTGCATGTCGATTAGATTCGTATATAAATAAAGGAAATACCATTACTTTATTAATTATTGTGTGCATGTCGATTAGATTCGTATATAAATAAAGGAAATACCATTACTTTTTTAATTATTGTTATTATTATTATTATTATTATTATTATTATTATTATTATTATTATTATTATTATTATTATTGAATACATGAATAAAAATAAAGTTGTCCGAAGTAGACGTCTTCTGGACACGATTGAATTATCAACCGGAAGTAGTTGGCGGGGAAGACGACCTTGCGAGTGAGTGGGAAAAAGTCAAAGAGACACCAATGTCTCAATCACCGCGGGTTCAAAGAAATATGTTGTCAAAAATAATGTCTGTGGTGAATCCAAGTATGGCTGACCATCAACCTCCTGAGATACAAAAAAATACTCACGGGCGCCCAACTACAAAATCACAGAAAAAAAACAGGAGGAGGATGCGAAAGAAGATGTTAGTATTCTTCTTATTATTATTATTATTATTATTATTATTATTATTATTATTATTATTATTATTATTATTATTATTATTATTATTATTATTATTATTATTACTAGGTTATGTACCCGTGTGATACACGGGTCAAACAATTTAAATTATATATATATATATATATAAAATTTAAAAGTATAACTAAGAATTAGATTACAAATTATATTGAAATATAAAAATTGTATTTACAACCGAAAAAGGATTTTCAAACTTTTCAAAATAGATCTTTCGTACCATGGTTGTTCCCTTGTAGGCTGCAGGTACAACAAAACAAAAAAGCAAAAGTAATAACAATAAATCAATTTAGGCTAATATATAACAAAATGAAATTAATTTTAAATTACCTCGCCATCCGTTAACCATGCCAATTGAGTATCGTTCATTTTGGAATTTGACATCAAGTTTCTTCCAAAGCCAAAGTATTTATAACCTTGATTGTAAAATCATTTTTTTCTAAGATAAAGGTTGTTAAAAATAATGACATTTAATTCAATTTGACTGTAATTATATAAGAAAAAAGATTGCATGAATTATTAGCATGAAAATAAAGATTGAAACAAATTAGTAATGAAAAGACTGCGACAACTTACATAGATGTTACATTGCTCTGTTGGAATAACTTGAAGAAACAAAGTCAGAATAACTTGAAGAAACAAAGTCAATGAAAATTTCAAACACTGATTTTTCATATATAAAATGTATTTTATATATTAAGCTATTATAATACGGAAATAGCCAAGCATATTTAGTTTTGTATTAAATCAAACATTAAAAGTAATGTAGATTAATTTTTGTTATTTTATTTGTTTAGAACATTATAAGAAATATAGTTTTAAACTTAGAATGATAGACCAGATATTAAAAAATATGTTAATTTAAGGTACACGATTTATATTTAGATTTAATAACATATAACTACGCTATCTTTAAAAAAATGATTTTTTTAATATACTTGACTTCACTTAGTTAATAAACATTTTCAAGTTATGTCTAATAATTTATTTCTAATTTTGTATCAATATATAATTTAATTGGTTTACAAAAACCTAGTGTGTGTGTATTAAACTGAATTTTAGCAATTATATTAATAGTTACAGTTGTAACCAATAAAAACCGAATAAATGAATTATTAAATAAAGAAACAAATTAAAATAAATGTATTGTTTGAAATAATAAAATGAGATGCTTTATAAGGGAGTTCCATATGCCCCATGTATTCTCTTTTATTAGTAAAGATAGAAAAGGATTAATGTTGGTTGGTTTATTTTATTCATTTGTTCAGAATAATATGAAAGTCTCACAAAAGCTTAACTAATTACATTGTGTTAGTTAATAAACATTTTCAATGTATGTTTAATAACTTATTTCTAATTTTGTATTAACATATAGATTTATTAATTGATTTACGAAAATATAAGATAAATATATATTATATTGAATTTTACTAATTATATTAATAATTGTAGTTGTAACAGAAATCATTAGTCAACAGTTTGAATGAAAATATATCTATATTAATAACAGAATTTATTCAATCGGTTTTTAATAACAGAATTTAGGTCGTTCTCGTTAGGGTTTCAACTGTTCATGAGTACTTACCGAACGACATATTCTTTTCGTGTTCGTTTGTTAAGGAAATTAACAAGTTCATGTTTGTTTGTTAAATTTAGATGTCGGATAAAAGCGAAATCAAACAACCACAAACGAATGAAAAGGAACACAAACAAGCATTCATGAACAAAACTGAGCACAAACTAAAACATATTAAATTTTGAATAAAATCACCATTTGTCTTCACAAACATTACCCGCCCAAAGTATACTAATCACATCGTCCAAACATAATTAACATAATCTTAATCACATAATTACCATAACATAATCTCATAAAACCACAAAATTATCATATTAAATTTGATTCTCGCGTTTACAACAAAGTCTATGCACACATATAGAGTAAAAATGCAGTCTAGTCCTAAACATGAAATGTACCTGTGCCAACATGTTACTCTTGCCTTGCTCCTATCACAAATGCTCTACCACGAGGAGGGCTGAGATTGACATTGGCATTAGCATTGGTATTGGCATTCTGGTCCTTCAATTTTGGACAGGCTCTCTTGAAGTGCTCAGTACTGCCACACTCATAGCATTCCCAGCGAGCTTCCTGGTCCGTGCAATGCTTGGACAGGTGGCCTGGTTTTCTGCACTTGTGGCAAGTAAAACTTTCACATGTTCCCTTATGGTGAAAACCACATTTGTCACACTTAGGATGCGTTCCTTGGTACGGTTTCTTTGCCACTGCCGCATAGGCATTCACAACTTCCTGCTTCTTGTTTGAATGGTTGTCGGACTCCTTGTCGTCCAGCTTTCGTTTCTCACCCATACCCTTCTTGACCAAAACTCCAGATCGAACAGCCTCGTCTGTCAGGCTATGTGCCAAAGTCACAACACTTTGGATAGTGGTAGGTCGTGAGGACGTCACCATGATTTGAATTTGAGGTACAAGACCCAAATATACCTCTCGATCCTCTTGAACTCGGGCGTAACCATGTGCGGGACAAGTCGAGAAAGCTCGTGAAATCGAGTGGTGTATGCTGATATTTCCGCTCCGACCATGGCCAAGTTCCAGAACTCGGTCTCAATCTTCTGCAGTTCGTTGCGAGGATAGTATTCCGCCAAGAGCATGGACTTCAGATCGTTCCAGGAAAGTTGATACGCAACCTCTCTTCCCATTGTCTGGACTTGTAGATTCCACCACGTCAGAGCTTCATCCAGGAAGGTGCAAGTAGCATACTTGACCTTGCAGTTCTCAGCACATTCACTAATGTCGAGCACGGACTCCATCTTCTCAATCCACCGAACAATCCCTACTGCTCCTTCAGTACCGTTGAAACTACGTGGATTGCATGCCAAAAATTCCTTGTACGAGCAGCCTTTCGACACATTCTCAGTCTCTGTGCCGCTTCCGGTCCTAGCGCCATCTCCACTGGTACCGCTACCTCAAGCGCCACTACCGGATCCTCCACTAGTGCCATTGCGGACAACCTCATACTATGCAATAGCAGCTGCAACTTGTTGTGAAACCAACTGTGCAATGTCTTCAGGGGTCATCGGGTTTGCTTCTTCGGAGTTGTGAGTAGACCTTGTTGTTGGTGCCATGTCTTCTTCCAAAATGACAAAAGAAAACAAATAGGACCATGTATCCAAAGAAATCACGTATAGAAGTGAAGCAATGCACAAAGACTCCTAAAGTATAAATGAGTGGACCTTAGGTTATAGTCTAGGTATTCTCTCCATGAGACCTAATTCTCTATAACCAATGGCTCTGATACCAATCTGTCACACCCCGCCTAAGGCGGAAACGCGAGGTGAGACGAACATGGTGATCACAAACATTGTTTACGTGAGAATACTAATGACATTTATTTCATCAAACACATAAGTCACGTAGTCGAGTACAAGTTACAAATCCTAACAAGTGTTTCAAAAAGCTACGTCAAAACTACAAAACAAGGCCTTCTTCATGCAATCCTAAACTTGGATCCTTAACGTCCTTACTTGGTTTCCTGAAAAACATGCTTACAAGTGTCAACTAAAAAGTTGGTGAGTCCGTAGGTTTTGTTGACTTGATAAAACAGTTTTGTTTCTCAGAAAGTTTCGTTGTCTGTGTCCATGCAGAGTATAGTTACCATGAGCACCATAACCAAACCACGACGTTCATGTTCACCCCGCCCCAATGCCTTATCGCGAGACATTGTAAAGTATGGATAATATGCATTCATATGTGTTAGCACGACTAACAATGAAAGGGGGTGTCAACCCAAATAGTACTATTCATATGATCCATGGCTTATTTCTAAGCTAATGGTTATAGTTGTCCGGGGAATTTTGTTGATCTGCGATAATTGTGGGTCTAACTCATGTAACACATATTGTTGTCATGTACATATGTTGATCTGTAGCATGTTTCTCCCCCGAAGTTTCAAAACAATAAAACAGTAAAAGGGGCCATGAAACTCACCTGATAGTTTTACGTGTGGTCTAGCAAAGCAGAAGTAATTACTGTTCCGACAAAAAGTGCCCTATAACGTCAAAGACATCTTAAGTTGTGTGTACTTGTTGTTTATCATACAAGTTGTTCACCCGACTTATGGACCCTCGTATCATGTATATGTGGGGCTATTGTAAGTGCACGTGACAATTACTACGTATCTTAGGGAAATTGTGTATAGCTATCCTCAAAATGTGGTGTGGTTTTGAGTATACATATGTTTTGATTCAAAATCGATTGCTTAACAACCATTAAAGCCGTGTGAGGTTTATAAAACAATGATCATGATGTGGGTGTATAAACTTGTGTTGCATAAGTGTGTGAGTTATATATGCGATTGTATAAATGTGAGTGATTGAAATTAATTAACAATAGATAAGGATATACTTACGAAAATTATTAACTTATGCGACTAGGGCCGATTACTCGGTGTTTTAGAGGTCGAGGGTCGGGTAACAAGAGGGTCGAATGATGGTCGGGTAGAGGTCGAGTCATAAGAGTAACAAAGGCGAAATGGTGATCGAATAACATACCTTCAAATGTGGGTACAAGAGCCGATTGTTTGGAACTTTCAACACTTGAGCTCCTTGGGTTCTTGGCCAAGAGTGATAGTGAGGTAGAAAGAGATGTATTAGAGAGGTGTTGGTGCAAGAAATGAAGGTGGTGGTGAGGCTCCTTATATAGTGGATTAGATGGCAAGTTGTCATTGTCTAGGATGAAGCTAGTTAGTGTTAGATTTCCAAAATCATGCATGCTTCTTAGTTGTCATGAGTTGGAAAGAACATGTGAGTTGGTTTTTGGTGGATTGCGGCCAAAGCATGCATGGAAGGAAAAGGGACTTGTCTAGTGATTAGCTTGTCTTATGTATAGGATAGTGATGTTTCCTTTGTACTCCATGATTTCGATTGGTGTAGGTAGTTTTAGGAAGGTTCCAAATGTGAAAATGAAGCTATCCTTAGTTGTTCTTACTAGTTAGATGTAATCTTAGGTTAATCATGTGTGAAAGGGACATATCATGGAAGCTATGGTCAAATGATGTGAAGTGTCCTCCTTGTTTCTTTTCTTCGGCCAAGGACTAGGAAAGAGACAAGTGTAGGAGTGTGTTTTTAGTCAACAATGGAAGTGAGAGCTTAATGGTGATTGGTGTTTCTTGTTTTTGCTAGATAAGGAAAGGGTATGAGATAGGGACTTGTCATGGAGACCCATTGTTTGTCTCCTACTTTTCGGCTCAAAGAAAGAAAACAAAGCATCCACTTGTGGCAAGCCTCCAATACTTGTATTGAACCATGACTTTGTGAAGGCCTATTCTAGTGTAACTTGGTTGTCAATTAAAAGGATTTTGGTGTCATGTGTGTTGGTACATGGCCGATGACAAGAAGAAAAGGACAAGAAGCAAGTTGGCATTATATAATCTAATTTGGGTAGTCAACATTCCTAAATCTTGGTGTGTGTATAACTACTTTAGTGTAAGTTAATGTTTCATGACAATTCATCCTCACTATATACGTTGCATGCACTAGTGTGTGTTCATTTGAGATTATTATCTATTTCATTAATATATATGTACGCACACATTAGAGAAATAATAATATAACATATGAATAACGTGTCATATAAATAATAAGTTGTCATAAATGTCACCATGTGTTAGTCTAAAATAAATATATAGGTGGGTACTAGTATGTGTTCGCCTAAATCAAATATACATGACTTTAGAATTTAAGTTGTCGCCAAAAGTTTAGGGCCATCAAGTATTACATAAAATGTCGCTATTGTTTTCTATACTTTGAACTACACGTGCTCACAATGGTTTATATAAAAATATAGCCTGTTGTATGCATATAAAAATTTTCATATATATATGTTTCGTTTGTTTTCATACTTGCGTTTTGATCGGCAAGTTGACGGTTGTCACACGGGCCGTAGAGGTCCCCATATATTCTTCTTCCTTGTCTTCTTTTCTCAGACGACGAAAAAATTAAAAAAAAAAACTGGTAGTCCTAAAATCCGATCAATACCAAGCTACCACGATGTCTTCAGGGCACTTCAGTAATGTTTCGGAAAGCCTTTTTGGACCCGTGGTGAGGATGAGGTTAGATCCGTTGTTCACTATGGTGATGGGAAGGCGCTACCCGATTTGAACCAGCTGCCCGATTTAAACCAGGAGTACGTAGAAGAACCGGAGTCATTTGACGTGCTGCCAAGTCATCCACAATACGAATACGGGACTTATCATTCGCACGAGGAGGGTGATGGCAGCTTCAAGGATTCGCACGAGGAGGGTGATGGCAGCTTCAAGGATTCACACGACGGAGGTGATAACGGTGGCGAAGAACCTGGCCCGGATGTTTCGTTTGAAACAAGTCAGGTGTGTTTATGTATTTACACTTGTTTATAATTTAGACCCGTGTATATTTAGTAGTGTACATATTTAGACTCGTATATTTAGCCCGTACATAATTTGTTTTAGGGTTTGTGAGATTTAAACTCGTATATGTTTTGACTCATACAGATTCGTATATAAATTTTGCATGTATTCAGGTCTCTTAAAGACCTAACAGATTGGGTTTTCGAAAAGGCAAAAAATAACGATTATATCACCATATTCGGATGTACTGTTTCAGACGGCATGGGGCCGGATAGGAGGATAAAGACGGCATGGATACAATGTGACCGTAGTGGCGAACATCGTAGTATAGCCAGAGTTCGAAAGACGGGCAGTATAAAATGTAATTGCCCGTTTGAACTAATAGGGTGATACAGTTCTAGCTATGATGGTTGGAATTTGGAGGTCAAGAACCAAACACATAATCACAAACCTTTCCAACATATCGAGGGTCACGCGTATGTTAGGAGTTTGGGTTCGAACGAGATAAAGTTGGTGGATACACTTTATTTTCAAAACGTTACGCCAGCAAACATACATTCGGCCGTCAAAAAACAAAACCCGGATAGTCCCTGGATTTTACGAGACATACATAACACAATAACCAAGTTTAAACATTTGTTATACGGCGGCAAGACTCAAATGCAGGTATTATTATTGTTTATTATTATTATTGCTATGCAGGTACTCAAAAGCACATTGGTTGAAAAAAATTGTTTCCTTCACCCGTCAGAATCCCTCGACAAATGAGATCGAGGATATTTTGTTTGTTCATCCCAACTCACACATATTGTGGCGTGCGTTCCCGCGTGTGCTGATGATTGATGCGACCTACAAAACAAACGAGTATAAATTTCCGTTTGTTCAAGTTGTGGGTATCACATCAACATCCAAGTCGTTTTGTGTCGCTCATGTATTTATCTCGGGTGAAAAAAAAGGATAACTGCCTATGGGTGCTACAGAGGCTCAAAGAGTTGCTAGAAGATAGTACGGATCACCGTGCTATAATAACTGATTGTGAGAAAGCGTTGATGAATGCATGCGACATAGTATTCCCAGCAGTTTCGAAGTTGTTATGCAGGTAATGCGTATTATTATTATTATTATCATTAATATTATTATTATGCATGTGGCACATTCAACGAAATATATTGAAGCACTGCAGACGAGCATTTGGAGATGAAGACCGGAAAATATTTGTGAAATCTTTTAAGTGACTCTGTAAATCTTCATCTCCGGAATTTTACGAGCACTGGCTAGACAGACTCTACAGACGACTATGTCAGGACAAACGATCTGGTACATATATTATATTAATTTAGTTTAAAACGCATGCATACACACATTAACAATATCTTTGTTCTATTTTTTACATATGTTTTTGAATATTTAGAAAGGGACTGGCTTAATGACTATAAAGAAAGGTTTGTTTCCGCATGGACAGACACACACTATAACTTTGGTCAGTATACGACCAACAGAGCTGGGAGCCAACATTCAAGGTTTAAGATACACATTAAGGGGCCTAACAACTCGCTCCACAAACTTGTGATGATTGTAGACGATGTGGTAACGTCACAATAGATAACAATAAAACACTCGTTTGAAGAGAGTTTGTCGGTGCACCATGACATACCGATTTTTGAGGACCTACTCGCACTCATGCAGCGATCGAGTTGTTGCTAACTGAGTTAAAAAATATAGAGAAGTTGAGGTAGGGGTGTTCAGAATTCGAATCGGATTCGAAAAATTCAAAATTCGACTTAGTTCGATTCGATTACCAAGAATTCGATTCGATTATTAAGAATTCAAATTCGAGTCCAGTAAATCGAATACGAATTAATGATTTTAAATTCGATTCGAAATTCGAATAAAAACTGGACATGTATATTTTTAAATATATATACACACATACACATTATTATATACACAAATATACACATTGAAAAAAAGAACTTCTAAATTTTGGTCAAACTCTACAATTCCATAGTCTTTGCAACTTTTACCATAACCATATTTTACATATTTACATTATAAATCACAAAACTCTAACAAACTATACTCTCTACTATTTTTACTATTCCCGTATTTGGCATATTGTTGTTTATCAATTTTGTCAATTTGCATTTTATCTATATTATCTTATTAAGGAGTAGTGATGGCTACGATAGTCATTTTCATTTCCGTACAACTTAACAAACAAGATGTACAACATGTTTAAGCAAAAAAATTAAGGGTATTATTGGCATACTTGTGACTATTAAGACACTTAGGAGGGTAGATTAGTAAATTTAACATAATCCAATACCTCACATCCTAAAATCTTATCCCAATTATGCCCTTATGTCCAACTTTTAAAACACAAAATACAACCTAACCTATGATGCATCTTAAATGTGAGACCTTTCAACCCCCCCTCTATATTATTATATATACTTCATTATAATCAATTTCTTGAATGTTAATAGTCTTTTCATAACCCCAAACAAAATCTTAGAGCTAATTTCATGTTTTGAAACATTGTTTTGTCCAAAAAAAACTATGTCTTCATTAGATGAGAAGAGAAAAAAATCAATGAGAAGTTAAGACGCTTGCAAGAAATGGTACCCGGATGCTACAAGGTATAAAGATATGAGTTAATCTTTATATACATATATACATTTTTTTCTACTTGTTCATATGTTCTTTGACAATTACAAAAATTTATCTTTATAATATATCATTGTTTTGCTCCATTTAAATTTAGTTATTTTCTATAGACAATGGGAATGCCAATGATGTTGGATGTAATAATCAACTATGTTGGATCGTTGTAGAATCAAATTGATGTAATTTAATTGTGCAACTAACAATTAAAACAATAAACAAACAATATTATGAATTATTGATGAGAAAATATTTTTCAAAATTAATTAGTGCAGTTTTTTCTCTTCTTTGTGCATTTTTAGCTTCTCTCCATGAAGCCTTTCAGAAGCAAGCATGTTCTATGACCTATTGACTACAACTCTACTGAATTGGATGATATGGCCCCTATGAAGGGGACATATGGCTTTCCCAACTATCCTTGTTAAGAAGTTGTGTATCTTGAGTCATATATATTGTTAACTAAATAAAACGGACAAAATTATAAATATAACATTCTAGATTTGCTAATATGTTTCTAAAATATTATAAATATTACTTCCACTTACTGCATGGGATGAAAACTGATGTTGCAGGGAACAAATGGATATGAAGGATAGATGATGGAGAGGATGGTTGGAGAAGGGTATGGAGACTTTCCTCAATTTCAATCAACATGGCCTCCTTGAACGCCATGAAATAGTTAACTCGATCTATACGTAAACTATATTTGTTCTAAGACTATTAAGGTATTTGTTGATCTATTTAATGTTCTTGTTAAACGTTGTATGTAGTGTGGTTCGCAATATTATTTTGCTTTCGGCGATTGTATATTGTTTAAGTTCTAATTCTAATTAATAAAATAAATTAAACACTAGCATAAAGAGAAAACAAAAACTTAACTATGTGTTAATTACTTATGTTATTTGTGTTAAGAAATAAGAAATCAAAAGGCTATAATTATGCTCACGCTAATGAATCAACCCGAATTTTATCTTCTATACTATATTATAAAGCATCAGTGAAGGATACCTGCAAAATTTAAGTAAATACAACCTTTATTTTGTTTGTATCAATGTTATAGTCTTATAAATAGTGGGTAAAATTGTCTTTCTACTTAAATATTAAATTGTTGAAGAAATTAATTTAAACATAATTATAAAATTGATGAGGAAATTAACAATGGTGACTCTTTACATTCATAACCTCCATGTCTTTATTATGTTTGTATCAATGTTATAGTCTTATAAATAGTGGTCATGTATTTGTTATATAAATAATGTGGTGACTCTTCACATACATAACTTACATATCTTTCAATGTTTATAGTAAATAAATTACATCATATATTATGTATTTATATATTCTTTTTAAATTTATGTGGTTGCAGGATGGTATGATGTGACACTTTTGCACACAAATGAATATGTAGGCTTGAAGTTTGCCAACACACCCAACCCATGACACGTTTCAACCCATTAAAGTGAGCAATATATGTAGGCTTGACGTTTATACAAGCAAATATGGTATAAATACTTCATGAGCAATGTCATTATCTTCCTCGATGGTTTTTTTGTTTTCTCTGCTACTATAAGCTTCTAGGAATAAAATTTTAGTTTCTGATCTCACGAAGTCACCAATTGTTTACATATCCAAAAGAAGACAAGTTCTTATCAGTTGATTTGGTAGTTTTAACTATATTGATTACTAATTTGTTTGGTCAATTATATTTGTTACGGCGCTTGTCAAACTAACATAAAACGAGAGTATCTATGCAAATCATTGACTCCGCTGCATCTCGCGGGTGCCCTAAAATAATAGAAATATGCTGGACACTACAAACTGCATTTTAGTAATTACATCACTTCCACTACAATCTTATGGTCATTAAGAGATACAACGCCACTTCACTATGCTAAGCACCGCTCTACGATGGCATACTTATCTGCCTTCGAGATACATAAAAGGGTCCCACCAAAGGACGTGGGCCAATTTAAGGGTGTTGCAAGGAATAGTACGGCTTATTGTTATGTACCCATTTAAAATTTTCAGAAGATATACTTATGAGTTTCAGTTTTTAGTAACATATATTTTATACATCGTTGTTTTCTATTTCATCATAACGAATAACCAACAAACACGATGCACGAGGGGCAAAACAGATGCACCCGCCGCAACGCGCGGGCATTCCTACTAGTATGTTAAAAATAATGAGTTTGTATTAGTTTTAAAACTAAAAGTAAAACAATTTATTATTTATGGTGAAATTGAACTAAATAGAATTTATTCGAATTCGATTTGAATTTGAGTTTCTTATTCGAATCGAATACGAATCAAATAAATTGAATTTTAAGCGAATACGAATCGAATATGAATTTAGGTAAGAATATTAAAAATTCAAGAAACTCGATTCGAATAATTCAAAAATTCGTTATTCGATTCATTGAACACCTCTAAGTTGAGGGAAAGAAGAAAGAGTTGTGGTCACCAGCTTTTCACGAGTTGTGGGTTGTGATGCGCGGTTGCAGGCATCATGTTTATTTGCCAGTTTTGTATATTTTTGAGTCGATTAGATAGTATTTTTATTAGTATTATGGCTTTACTCTATTATTTTAGTATTGTATATATTTTATTACTTTTTGGTTGTTTTTACTATTAATGTATTTATTTTATATTTTTGGTAGGTGGTCGCATGGAGCGGGACTAAAACAGTGCAAATTATATTCGAGACCCGAACACTCGTGTTAAGAGCACGAGGTCATAATTCCATTTATAATAATAGTATATTAAATAATAATAATAATAATAATAATAATAATTAAAAAAATAAAAGAATTAAAATGTGACATAGTGTCACGTGGCCAAAGTAAAAGAAAAGTCAAAGAAGAGTTTTATTATTTTTAGGAAAGATGTCACACAAAGAAGAAAGGAAGTTGGTGAATTTTTTTTTTGGAAGATTATTTTCGGACAGTCACATTTCTTGGACAAAAAGAAGAGAATTAAAAAGGAATATTATGTTTTAGAAGGAATCAATTTTCTTTGAGGGAGAGAGATCGCATATATTTCTTGGACAGGGGATTTGAATGCATATATTTTTTGGACAGAAGTTTTTGACAGCATATTATTGAAGATTATATCTTGAAGGGGTCGCACATTATTGGGGACAGAGGAGATCACGCCAATTAACAGGGAAGAGAATTATATTCTTGAATGGGGGTGCGACAAAGGTTGGGAGAAAAATAGAGAGAGAGGATCGCAGATTGATTTGGAGGGGGACGCAAGAAGGAAAATTAATTTAAGGAGACAAGAAGAGCCAAGATCTAAATTTTGAAAGAGCAAGCTCCATGGCCATGCTTGGCTAATCCTTTGGTATCACATTAGGGATGTAAACTTTTGAAGATCTAGGGTTAAACAAATTGGGTATTGTTCTTAAACTATTGATTATGTTTTTGTGTGTTTGAATTAACTGTGTTGAATTGTGATTAACCTTATGTTGAACTCATTTTAGTTAATTGATCTTGTGCCAATTTCTAATGATATGAACATGGTTCCTTGCTTTAACACAAACATAGGATTGTATGTTCTAGGTAATGAAGTATAGTTTAATCTATCTTTGATATTGATAAAACTTGATACCTAAGCCTATTGAACAATCACTCCGTTAACACCAATCACATTATTATTGTTTACCCAGTTGTTGAAACCCTAGTGTTCAATTGTTGAACCCTTAGTGTGATCTTTTTAATTAAATTGTTTACAAACATCCTTACTTTTTATTCTTATAATTTCAATTCAAGTCTAGTATAATAAACAAACTCTTTTAATCAATTCTTAAATGAACCTAGTACAATCTTCATAAAGTTTCTAGCATCTTCATAAAAGAAAAACACTGTTTAATCAACTAAAATAATATCCATTAACCACACGCTCCTCTGGATTCGATACCCTACTTACCCTAGCTACCTAGGTTATTTAGGTTTTGTATGACCCGTGACGACCGGGTCATCAAATGGCGCCGTTGCCGGGGAGCTAGTGCGCTTAGTGTTTAGTTTTTAGTTGATTATTGTGATTAACTATTTAATTTGTCTTTGTTACTTCTTTTTGTTCGTTTTTACGCGTGGTGTGTGAAGTGTGCAGGTGACTAGATATTGCATGCATGCCACTTGTGTAAAATCTGAAGATTGGGAATTTAGCAAGACTTGATCGTCATCATCACAATGTATTGGGAAGATGATGATAATACTTGTCCTTGTTGTGGGAGCCCATATCATTTGTGGCGAGATTGTGCAGTGGCCCGTAAGAAAATGGAAGCATTCAAAAAACGACAAGATCGTATTATTTTTGGGCTCGAAAAACCTCGAGGTTCACATTTATCTTCTTCACATCGTCAGTCACGCTATTCAAACTCCCAAGGCTATTATCAGTTAAATAACAGGTATCAAGGGAGTTCATTTAGCCAAAGGACGCAACAATATCGAAACCATGAGGAATATGATGACTACTATACTAATAGCCCTCAACCGGCATATGAAGAACCTCAAAACTCACTAGATTCCAAGTTTGATGCTATCATAAATATGATGAAAGAGTCGCAACAGCGAAATGAAGTGAGAGACAGAGCTCATGAAGCTTTGGTCATGCAGGTTCATCAACTAGCCGAGGAATTTGCCCAACTTAAACGTGAGCGTGATGAGTTGGCTAGTGGTGTAGTGGTAGATGCTGATATAGATGAAGATACTGCAAGTCTTTCTGAATGGTTAAACCCAACTGAAGACTTAGCACCTCATGAAGATTTGGTGGCTAAGGTGAAAGTTCATCACGAATCGCATCCCGTGTTGATTAAGGCACCCAATAAAGAGGAGGATGAAGGTTCAAAGATGAAGAAGAGGAAGGTGAGCTGGGAGGACATTGGGCAATTTATTGTAAAACGGCCCCGCAACAAGAATGACTCAATTCTTATGCCAATAACTTGGAAGCAATTGTGGATTTGGCATGTGAACTACCGAGTGTATGTTGGAAACTCGGTAGGAAAATGTGGGATAAAACCTTCATGCTTGCACTCGATGGATAAGTCGAAAGAGATTGAACAGATTGGGGCATGGAAGGTAAACTACCGAGCATACATTGGAAACTCGGTAGGCAAATGTTCTTTGAGACCACCATGAATGAACATCAGGTACGATTCTTGTACATTTTGTATATTTATTTATTTTGTTTTATTTTTATTTTATTTTTAGTTAGTATTTTGAGTATCTTTTGATTTCTGGGAATGCTTTGAGTTTAACTTGCAATCAGATAACTTGCCTGTACTCAATCTCCATTCAGGCAGGGTAAATCTGTACACCATCGGTGTATCATGCATCCCAGAATTTTACGTTTTTATTTTTCTTTGAGTCTTAGTTCAGGTTTGTCTATCGGCCGCGAATGAAATGCTATACGGTTCGATTGGGAGGAATTCCAGAGACTCATACGCGCACTGCCTATATCCAGGGGAGTCTGTTCCTTTTACTGTTGTATTTTATTTTTATTTCTGCTTTATTTTATTCCTAGCTCACATTGAGGACAATGTGTCGTTCAAGTGTGGGGGTGGGGAAACTTCGTTTTTATTTACTTTTGTGACGTAAAAAAAAAAGAAAAAAAAATTGTGTCTAAAAAAAAAATTTGAAAATGTCTTGAAAATTGTTCCTAAAAAAAAAAAGCATTCTCATTAGACATAAAAGCAGTTTTTTCGGTACCTACCAGTTGTTTCTTGATTGTTTTGGCAGTAGATCTTTAGTCATGGTCTAATTTGTGGAAAAGTAGTATGAACCGTTTTCAGCAGGTGTTTTTAAGAAAAAAGTTTAGAATTGTCTGACTAGATTTAACAAGCTATTGGTAATAAATGATGCACACATCGGTAACCCATTTCCCCACTTTTGTGAGATCTTGAGCCTACTAGTTGATAGATTGAATTATATATTTTCATTTGTGAGAGTAGGCCAGATGTTTCTCTGTTGCAGAACTTGTGTGGTTTGATACATGCCGAGGTTGTAGACTATATATGCACATAGATGATAAAGGCAATTTAGGATTACCCTTTTCGTTTGATACCCGTGTATTTGTCTACGTGATTAACCTGTTTACCAACAATATTACGCTTAGTAGCCATGTTGAGCCTTTACCTATTCGTTTGTTAAACCCAAATCAGTTTCTTAAACCGACCTTTTGTGTCACCAGTGTTACTTGACAATCTAAGTGTAGATATTATGATGTTTAGTATTTATACGCTGAAAAAAAAAATCAGTCAATTCATGAGGCCGATATACCAAAGTAGGCGACTGAAAAAAAAAAAGAAAAGAAAAAAAAATTGTGAGTATTATGTAATACGGGTCGAAAATAACCCGCGGTTTAGTTATTGTGTTTAGTATGAATAAAAGATTGTCATGGGTCGGTACCTGTCTTCGTTTTAGCCACTTATTAGCCAAATATATCCGACCTTTACCCTAAGCCCAAAACCCGTAAGTCCTTTAGATATGTGCATTGCCTACAGTTGAGGTGTGATTGTCATACAAGCCTATGATAACAGAGTTGCATACTTGGTTTTTGAGTGATTAATATTAGCGCATTACATGCTAGTCCAGATATTAAACCGAGTGGAGTGAAAAATTGTGAGGGGTGTGTTGCATGAAAATAAAAACCAGAAGCATGTTAGATTTAGTCGGGTAAATTCTGTTTTTAAATGAAAATCAATTTAACTTGTTGAATTAACACATCTAATGCTGATCTGTAAATGGGGTATGACTTTGGACCTTAGCTAAGGTATGATAGGGCGACTGGGGTGCTAGTCTGTGATAATGTCTTGAGCAGAGTGTATATAATTTTTTCGAGACGAAAAAAAGATAAGTGTGGGGTGTGATGCGCGGTTGCAGGCATCATGTTTATTTGCCAGTTTTGTATATTTTTGAGTCGATTAGATAGTATTTTTATTAGTATTATGGCTTTACTCTATTATTTTAGTATTGTATATATTTTATTACTTTTTGGTTGTTTTTACTATTAATGTATTTATTTTATATTTTTGGTAGGTGGTCGCATGGAGCGGGACTAAAACAGTGCAAATTATATTCGAGACCCGAACACTCGTGTTAAGAGCACGAGGTCATAATACCATTTATAATAATAGTATATTAAATAATAATAATAATAATAATAATAATAATAATTAAAAAAATAAAAGAATTAAAATGTGACATAGTGTCACGTGGCCAAAGTAAAAGAAAAGTCAAAGAAGAGTTTTATTATTTTTAGGAAAGATGTCACACAAAGAAGAAAGGAAGTTGGTGAATTTTTTTTTGGAAGATTATTTTCGGACAGTCACATTTCTTGGACAAAAAGAAGAGAATTAAAAAGGAATATTATGTTTTAGAAGGAATCAATTTTCTTTGAGGGAGAGAGATCGCATATATTTCTTGGACAGGGGATTTGAATGCATATATTTTTTGGACAGAAGTTTTTGACAGCATATTATTGAAGATTATATCTTGAAGGGGTCGCACATTATTGGGGACAGAGGAGATCACGCCAATTAACAGGGAAGAGAATTATATTCTTGAATGGGGGTGCGACAAAGGTTGGGAGAAAAATAGAGAGAGAGGATCGCAGATTGATTTGGAGGGGGACGCAAGAAGGAAAATTAATTTAAGGAGACAAGAAGAGCCAAGATCTAAATTTTGAAAGAGCAAGCTCCATGGCCATGCTTGGCTAATCCTTTGGTATCACATTAGGGATGTAAACTTTTGAAGATCTAGGGTTAAACAAATTGGGTATTGTTCTTAAACTATTGATTATGTTTTTGTGTGTTTGAATTAACTGTGTTGAATTGTGATTAACCTTATGTTGAACTCATATTAGTTAATTGATCTTGTGCCAATTTCTAATGATATGAACATGGTTCCTTGCTTTAACACAAACATAGGATTGTATGTTCTAGGTAATGAAGTATAGTTTAATCTATCTTTGATATTGATAAAACTTGATACCTAAGCCTATTGAACAATCACTCCGTTAACACCAATCACATTATTATTGTTTACCCAGTTGTTGAAACCCTAGTGTTCAATTGTTGAACCCCTAGTGTGATCTTTTTAATTAAATTGTTTACAAACATCATTACTTTTTATTCTTATAATTTCAATTCAAGTCTAGTATAATAAACAAACTCTTTTAATCAATTCTTAAATGAACCTAGTACAATCTTCATAAAGTTTCTAGCATCTTCATAAAAAGAAAAACACTGTTTAATCAACTAAAATAATATCCACTAACCACACGCTCCTCTGGATTCGATACCCTACTTACCCTAGCTACCTAGGTTATTTAGGTTTTGTATGACCCGTGACGACCGGGTCATCAGGTTGTCGTGTGCATGTCGATTAGATTCATATAGAAATAAAGGTAATACCATTACTTTATTAATTATTATTATTATTATTATTATTATTATTATTATTATTATTATTATTATTATTATTATTATTATTATTATTATTATTATTATTGAATACATGAATAAAAATACAGTTGTCCGAAGTAGACGTCTTCTGGACACGATTGAATTATCAGCCGGAAGTAGTTGGTGGGGAAGGCGACCTTGCGAGTGAGTGGGAAAAAGTCAAAGAGACACTAATGTCTCAATCACCGCGGGTTCAAAGAAATATGTTGTCAAAAATAATGTCGGTGGTGAACCCAAGTATGACTCACCATCAACCTCCTGAGGTACAAAAAAATACTCGCGGGCGCCCAACTACAAAATCACATAAAAAAATAGGAGGAGGATGCGAAAGAAGATGTTAGTATTATTATTATTATTATTATTATTATTATTATTATTATTATTATTATTATTATTATTATTATTATTATTATTATTATTATTATTATTATTATTATTATTATTATTATTATTATTATAGACAACTTGTGTTGATCATTAGAATATATAATCTGTTTGGGCATTTCTTTTGGGAAACTTGTAGCATGGGAAACTCTGCCCATTTTTTTTATAAAATCTTTGATTATTATTATTATTATTATTATTATTATTATTATTATTATTATTATTATTATTATTATTATTATTATTGTTATTATTAATTATTTATTGTTATCCATTGCAGGAGGACGAGCCAGTTAGAAGACGTAGGCCATCAGATCCAGGTAAAGATAAAATGAGAGTATGTGATAAAGATTTTCCACTATTAGTGGGGGACAGGTACATAAATAATCATTTATACATACATACATACATACATACATACATACATACATACATACGTACGTACGTACGTACGTACACACCCCCTAATCATAATTTCCCACTGTTTGGCGGTGACATGTATAAATTGGTGATCAAAAATTTTAAGCGTTGGTTTCATCCCCTTTATCGACAGTTTATCACGTACATTCAAGATGTTCAGCCGGACGGTAACTGTGGGTTTCGATCTGCAGCTGTGTCTTTATATTTCGAAGAGGAAGACTTGTCTTTGATCCGCCAACTTGTTCTAGGAGAGATGATGGGGAATACAAAGAGGAGTGGTTGATGGTTCTCAACAGATGGAGAGATGGCTGGTATGACAACATATACTCGACCATAGATTGGGCGGGAGTGGGGGATGCGCCCAACTCAAAATGGATGGATATGCCTAGCACTGGATTACTGATTTATTAGGCATTTGGTGTGGTTCTTCAAGTCTTCTCTTCTAATGAAACGCGCACTTTCTTCCCTTTGTTCACTCATCCTGATGACCTACTAGAAAATCGTATCATATCGATAGTCTATGTGAACTCCAACCACTTCATCATGCTTAAGCTAGTAGAAGACGCTCCAATGCCACGTCCGAATGGAGCATGGTTGACTTGGGTAATTGAACATCAAAACCCATGGTTGGTGCTATATAGGGATTGTCTAGATCAGGGACGTAGGCTATATCGAAGTAATACAAGCAGTGAAAGAGAGTGGTTTGACTTAACTTGTAGTCCTGGTAGTCCGGTGTAACGTTGTTTTTATAATATATACTGATTTATTAAGTAAAATTTGTTGTTTATGTTATTTTACCTTTACAATAAGAAATAAAAAAGATTTTTTTATAAAAAAAAACTCATACAACATTCTTAAAACTAATAAAATGCAAAAAAAAAAAAAAAAATCATTTACGGGCCCGTAATGCTCCTTACGGCCCGTAGGTATATGGAGAGTTAGTCGTAGAGGCCATCTATGGGTCGTAGAGACCCTGGTATCTATGGCCCATAGAGCCTCTACGAGCCGTAGACAAAAGAAATTATTTTTTGTAAAAAAAAAAACTCAAATATGTATATAACAAATAAAATAAAATTAAAACATTTTATTACGGCCATAAAGCCCTCTACAGGCAGTAGATATCTTGATCGTAGAAGGCATCTATGGTCATAGAAGACATTGGGGAAACACAGACTTAATCCCTATAATTTGGGGAATAAGTATGTAAGTGTTATATATTTTTTTTTTTCAATAGGGAAACCAAACGCTGGTAGTCAGATGGTCCCCATATTTCCCATAAGTATGATATGTGTGTGTGAGTTATAATAGACCCATGATTGAACCATGCCTAAACCGTTTTAATTTTTTTACACCTACGGCCCGTTGAGGCCTTTACGGGCCGTAGGCAAAACTGAAAAAGTTTAAATCGATCCAAGTCTGGTCTGTTTCCCCCCTTCTCTTTTCATTTCCCCCAAACCAAAACCCTACCCCTTCTCCCTGTTCGATCCCCACCGTCGTCCACCTCCACAATCCGCCACCATCTTCCACCACCAAAACCCTACCCCCCCCCCCCCCTTCGATCCCCACCGTCAACAACACTCCACCATCCTTCACCACCACCACCACCGGCTTCAACACCACCTATAGGTTTGAATTTTTTTTTTTTTTTTCTGTTTATTTCTGTTTTTTTTTTTTTTTGGGTGGGGGGGTGGGGGGTGGGGGGCTGGTGTTATGGGATAGGATTAGTGCAGTTTGGAAAGTATTGGATAATCTATTTCAATTACTGGATTATGAAGATGTTATGCTCTGAAGTAGGATTATTATTTTGTTTGGGCCAGTTATGGGATGGTGATTATGTATTGGGTTGGGATATTATTATTTCTTGAGTTGATAGTCATGAGGAATTGATGCAATTGTTTATATGGTATAATGGTCTTGTGAAGAGGGATGATTTGGTTTTGTGTGTTGGTCTAGTTTAGTCATTTTTAGAGGTTTAGGATGTTATACTATGGATCTATTTTTAGAGGTTTAGGATGTTATAATATCATGATATGGTTTGATACAAGGCGTCTTATGCACTGTATTAACAGAGTAGTAGACTTAGTTGGTCTAAAACAAGTCTTGTGTTGTTTTGTGGATTAGATTCATCCAAATCTTATCTATTACAGAATGGTTTTGTTGAGACGTTTCTTAAGTATATTTGAGGCGTTTCAAGTATATTTGAGGCGTTTCAAGTATATTTGAGGCGTTTTAAGTATATTCGAGACGTTTCAAAGGAAACGCCTCAACTAATGTTGAGGCGTTTCCTTTGAAACGCCTACACCTCAACTATAATATTTGAGGCGTTTCTTAATAAACGCTCAACTATAATACTTGAGGCGTTTCAACTATATTAGTTGAGGCGTTTCAAAAGAAACGGCGCCTCAACCATAATATTTGAGGCGTTTCTTAATAATAACAATCACTTTTTTCATTTTTTTTTTCTGTTTTTTTTTTCAGTTTTTTTCTCTTTTTTTTTCCAGTTTTTTTGTGTTTTTTAAGGGTTGTTGAATAGATAGTTTTGGCGTTTCTCTTGAAATTTGTTAATTGTGTGATTAAACATATAGCTTTGCTTAAATGTTAATTGTGACTAATATAGTTTAGCGTTTGTTTTGTGAAATTTGTAGACAACTTGTGTTGTCTGGTTTGCACGAAAACAAGGAAAACTCTGCCCAACTTTTTATAAATTCTTTGCTTTTACAATTATGGATCCTTTTGATGAGGAACAGGAGGAGCAGGAGCCCGTGGTCCAGGGGGCCCACCCCATGCAGGGGAACCTGCACGACTGGGAGCATTGCAGATTCCAGCGATTTGATTACCCGCAGAAATGGTTTCAGAGGTTGAAGGAAAAGAAGATTTCTAAGTCTAGGGGGATTTGTTAGGACTCGCTTCGTGCCACCAGGGGGTGCAGAGGAGATGGCATGGCAGTGGATCCCAGTAGGTAGCCCATGGGACAGGTTACTTGGCGACTGCAACGCGCCGTCCCATCGGCCGTTGGCGATAGAGTTCATATCCACCTTTCGCCTTCGGCCACTAAAGGCTGGTGACGATCATCAGCGGATTGCGGAATCCGCTGGTTTTCCGTTCTCGGCGTTGAGTATGGCTATTCTTCGGATGCGTGGGCAACGCACACCCGGTGATACACTGAGGAGGAGCTTGCAGAGGTATTATTATTATTATTATTATTATTATTATTATTATTATAATATATTCTTATTATTTTTGTTCTTATTCTTAATGTTAGTGTTAATGTTAATGATAATGCTTAGGATGTCTACACTAGAGCTGTCACTATTGTTGCCGATGATGTGTTGTTTGCGTGGTGGCCCACCATCGGTAATTATTAGCCTTCGCCATTGAGCAAACAATAATATTGCTCCTTCTTTCTCCATAAATACACACTTGCTCTTAACTCTGGGCAATCGCTCTCAACGTGCCCCGACGTATAGCAATCAAAGCATAAACTGACTCGACTAGAGCATTGGGATGTCTCATGCCCAATCCTTCCACACTTGTAACAAGCTGAATTCTTATAATGACATTCCCCTAAGTGTCCTTTACCACAGATGCCACAATTACGTATTTCATTCCTTGCCCCATCTTTGTCATCTTTCCTGATATCTTTGTCTTCTTTGATGGTGTAGCCACTGTTGGGGTCTCAGCCTTTCTTTTCTTGCCATTCTCTATCTGCCTCTTTATCTCCATTTCTTTTTCACAAGCCCAATTAATAAGGTCAGATAACTTTTCACACTTTGAAGGAGATACAAACTCTCTTATTTCTGCCTTCAAACTCAGATAGTAGCGATTTAACCACATACGTTCTGTGGCTATCAATAAAGGACAAAAATTTGGCTTTATCAAAAAATTCTGCTGTGATTTCATCTACGGTCTGGCGTGTTTGCCACATATGGAGGAATTCTTCAGCAATTCGGTCCATAGCTGACCGTGAACTAAAATATTCTAAGAATATCACTTTGAACTCACTCCACGTCATTTTTCATATGACCTCTTTGCCCCTTGTCCACTTCAACCATATCTCACTAGTCCTTTGCCCCTTCACGAAGTTGGCCTGTAGCAAAGATCACCTCGTCACTTTTATCACAACGACTTCTATCGAATATTCTTTCCATCTCAGTGATCCATCTGTGACTGATCAGTGGGTCAATTTCACCTTTGAACTCCAAAGGTTACACGCTATAAAGTCTTTATAAGTACACCGGTACTTTTCTTTTTCTTTACATGATTCATCATGTTGATTTTCTTTCTCAGGGGTATGTTATTCGTGAGGACTCTTAAATTTTGATAATTCATCTTCAATCAAATTCCTCACCGAACTTTGCATTTCTGTAAGAACAAACGGAATATTGGCTTGAAACACCCTCCCCACTTTAATAGCCATTTGATCTCTTATCCTTTCAGACAAAGGATTTGTCTCGCGTTCACGTCTCATAGAGAACTCTGCTCTCTCTTTGTTACTGTCAGACTTTTCGTCACCAGAGTGGTAACATTGCTCTTCTTAATTAGCCATAACTTATACTAAAACATAGGCTCTTATTAGTGTGCGTTTTACCCTATGGCATTGCTAGGGTTTTCCTATATACATATATATTTCCACGCACACTTATATGCATTCTTATCCTACATGCTACATGCACGTATACAGGTTGATGCATATTTTCTCATTCCTCCTACTCCTCGTTATTATCTAATACCAAAATGATTATTACAAGAACACACTAGCACCATATGTATAACATTACATTGGCCAGGTGTAATCTTATACATACGAACCCTATGTTTTCTTACAATTATCATATCATACTTCAAATAACAAGTTTCAGCCCATTACATTATCCATAACCCTCTTTCTATACAGGTTTCTTATAATGAAACCTTTAAAATTTCCCCCTTATGGTACTTACTTAGACATGTTTTGGACCATCTTCAGATAGAATTTCACCTTTGTTCATCTAGAGCGCTAGAAGTCTGAGTCTAAGTATCCATACTGAGTACGTAAATCCCTCAAACCAGTGCTCTGATACCAACTTGAAACACGCCAATTATTATTATTATTATTTTTTATAAAACTTTCACCATATATATCAGAGTCGGTCCCAGTTTACATCCAAAACTAGTCGCTCAAGCGACCTTTTTATATTATAACATCTCTTTTACAACCAACCGTTTCCAAAAGAGATTACACAAGTACTAATTATACTAAGGTGATTTTCATTATTTGATCCGATTCCGGTCTCTAGTCCTCGTCCATTTTCTTTCCTGAAAGTATACATGAATATCATATTAGCCATAGCTAAGTAAGTACACATGACAGGTCTTTAATATATTTTCAAAGAACACTGTTCCCCCTTTTATCCTCCGAGACCACCGGTCTCCTATTTTATACTCTGAGACTACCTGTCTCTATTTTATTTCTTGAGACCACCGGTCCCTATCTTATTTCTTGAGGCTACTTGTCTCTATCTTATTTTTTGAGACCACCTGTCTTTATCTTATTTATTGAGACCACCTGTCTCTATCTTATTTCTTGAGACCACCGGTTTCTATTTTATTTCCCGATACCACCGGTCTCTATTTTATTCCTTGAGACCACCGGCCTCTATTTTATTTCCCGAGACCACCGGTCTCTACTTTATTTCTTGAGACCACCGGTCTCAATTTTTATTTCCCGAGACCATCGGTCTCTACTTTATTTCCTGAGACCACCGGTCTCTACTTTATTTCCTGAGACCACCGGTCTCTATTTTATTCCCTGAGACCACCGGTCTCTACTTTATTTCCTGAGACCACTGGTCTCTACTTTATTTCTTGAGACCACTGGTCTCTACTTTATTGTCCAAGACCACCGATCTCTACTTTATTGTCCAAGACCACCGGTCTCTACTTTATTGTCCAAGACCACCGGTCTCTATATTATTGCCTGAGACCACCGGTCTCTAAACTCATTCTTGTATATATTCATTTCAAATATATATCAAATAAGTAGTAATATAAATCACTCAAATCTTATATTACCACTAACAATCATATATATACTTTTAAGACCACTGGTCTCTATTTGATCCAAACTAATATGAAGCACACAATGATATAATTATTCATATACTGAATCACAACTAGTAATCATGTATACTCTTAAGGGATTGTGTACTTACTTTTAAAATTTGTGACCAAAATTATGCGACAACACTCAAGTTGTTAATGATTTGGCGTAGCTTCCTTTTAAGCCTCCCTTTAGAAATATACCAACCAATTTGTCGCTGTATTTTTTTAACGGGTTCTTCGTATCTATCTCCAAATATGTTACTGAGCTAGATAAATATAGAAGTTGAGGCAGTGTAGAAACGAATGGTTTTATCCCAAAATTTGTGTTAAAAGTTACTTGTCTTCTAGAATAAGTAACATGATACTTATCCTCCATATTATTATAATATTGTTATAATACACAAACATTTTTCTTTTGAACGTATGCACCTACATCACACACTTTTGTTTTATCATTATTATTAGTATTATACTTAGGTGACATTAGATAGTAATAAACGCTTGTTTAAGCACAAAATGTGTGTTTAAGCACTTCACACATTCTCCAACCCAGTATTACTCGCTTAGCCATATTTGAATTATAAGTTTCAAATATTTATTTTCATCCACCAAACGGGATGTTACAACTCTCCCCCCTTATTTAGGTTTCGTCCTCGAAACCTGTTCATACCTTAAATAATTCGGGGTAATATTTTCTCTTTTCGTCTTCGGCTTCCCATGTGGTGTCAGAATCACGCCGATGTTTCGACTGTACTTTCACTTAGCTTATCTTTTATTTCGAAGTTGCTTAACTTTATAATCTAGAATCGCCACCGGCTTTGCCAAAGAGTTAAGCTTATCATCCACTTCAATGTCATTCAATGGCACATATGCCGTTTCATTAGCCAAGCATTTTCGTAAATATGACACATGAAAAGTATTATGGATGCCGTTTAGTTCATCCGGTGATTCTAAACGATATGCAACTTGCCCCACATGAGCAATAATTTTAAACGGACCAATAAATCATGGGCTCAACTTGCCACATTTACGAAACCGAATCACTCCTTTCCAGGGAGAAACTTTCAATATGACATAACCTCCTACTTGGAATTCAATTGGGCGTCTACGCTTATCAGCATACGATTTTGTCGATCTTGAGCAGATTTCAAATGTTCTCTTATTTGATCAATCTTTTCATTAGTCACTTGGACTACTTCTTAGTTTGCAAGTTCTCTTTGACTAACTTCTCCCCAACACACAGGAGTACGACATTTTCTACCATAAAACATTTCAAACGGGGGCATCCCAATGCTTGAATGGTAACTATTATATGAGAACTTTACCATGGGAAAATATTTATCCCAATAGCCACCAAATATAATAATACAAGCACGCAACATATCTTCGAGAGTCTGAATCGTTCTCTCGCTTTGCCCATTTGTCTGTGGGTGATATGTCATCCTGATTAATAATTTAGTATCCAGTTCTTTCTGAATTTTTCTCCAAAATCTTGAGGTAAAACGAGTGTCTCTATCAGATACAATAGCTACTGGCACCCCATGCCTTGACACTACCTCATTGGTATACACCTTCGACATTCGTTCAGACGAATAATTTTCACCGATGGGTATAAAATGAGCACTATTTTTCCAACGATCGACAATTATCCATATCGCGTCATAGCCTTTGGCCGCTTTGGGGAGTTTTGTCACCAAGTCCATTGTAATGTTCTCGAATTTCCATAAAGGTATTTCTAATGGTTTCATTTTTCCATACGGCTTTTGATGTTACACCTTGACTTGTAAACAAGTCAAACACCTCTCTACGTACTTAACAATATTTCTTTTCATACCGGGCCACCAATACTCCCTCTTCAAATCATTATACATTTTCGTCACACCTGGATGAATTGAGTATCTTGATTTATGAGCCTCATCCAGAACCATTGTTTTCATCTTACACGTCAATGGAATCAAATTCGTCCAAAGCGAACTTTAATTCCTTTATCATTCTCTTCTAATTGATGGATTTGCCCGATGATTCTGTCATGCCTTAGATTCTCATCTTTCAACGCTTCTGTTTGCGCAGTTTTAATTTGATCAAACAAGTCTGGGTTTATAATTAATTTATATGACTTCACCTTGATTGGAGTGTAGTCCCCCTTCCGACTTAAGGCATCTGCCACAACATTAGCCTTACCCGGATGGTAAAGTATTTCACAGTCATAATCTTTTACGAGCTCCAACCATCGTAGTTGCCTCATATTCAAAGAAATATAGATAGTGCACTTCGTTACATATAACTAATGCCTCCAAATCTTTAGTGCAAATACTACTGTCGCCAGCTCAAGATCATGGGTCGAGTAGTTCGCTTCATGTGACTTCAACTGTCGTGAGGCATAGGCTATTACCTTCTCTCTTTGCATAAGGACACAACCCAATCCAACACTTGAGGCATTAGAATAGACTACAAAATCTTTTGTCAATACCAGAGTTTTTGGTCAACTTTTCCTTTAATAGTTCAAACGACTTTTCTTGTTCTGACTTCCAGTCAAATTTTGAATTCTTACGAGTTAGCTTAGCCAACGGGCAGCTATCTTTGAAAAATCTTGAATGAAACGTCGATAATAATCCGCTAAACCCAAAAAGTTTCTGACTTAAGTTGGAGTTTTCGAAGCTGACCACCGCATAATAGTCTCTATTTTAGTAGGATCTACTAGAATGCCTTGTGCATTCACCACGTGACCCAAAAATTGTACTTCCCAAAGCTAAAATTCACATTTAGAAAATTTTGCATACCAATACACGTCCGCATGCAACCGTCTTTCTTTTTAACAAAAAGGATAGGTGCTCCCTAAGGTGAGACACTTGGGCGAATAAAACCTCTATCAAATAGGTCTTGGAGTTGGAACATCAACTCTTTCACTTCATTTGGCGCAAACCGATACGTAGATTTGGCCACTGGTTTAGCCCCGGGAACTAGATAAATTTTAAATTCTACTTCTCTTTCAGGTGGAACACCTTGTAACTCATCTGGAAAACATCAGAGAATTCATTAACTACAGGGACTTGAACAAGTTCCTTTCCTTTTGTTTCTTTATTAGTCACATAGGCTAAAATGCTTGATGCCCGTGCCTTAAGTAATTATTAGCCTTCGCCATTGAGCAAACAATAATATTGCCCCTTCTTTCTCCATAAATACACACTTGCTCTTAACTCTGGGCAATCGCTCTCAACGTGCCCCGGCTTATAGCAATCAAAGCATAAACTGACTGGACTAGAGCATTGGGATGTCTCATGCCTAATCCTTCCACACTTGTAACAAGCTGAATTCTTATAATGACATTCCCCTAAGTGTCCTTTACCACAGATGCCACAATTACGTATTTCATTCCTTGCCCCATCTTTGTCATCTTTCCTGATATCTTTGGCTTCTTTGATGGTGTAGCCACTGTTGGGGTCTCAACCTTTCTTTTCTTGCCATTCTCTATCTGCCTCTTTATCTCCATTTCTTTTTCACAAGCCTAATTAATAAGGTCAGATAACTTTTCACACTTTGAAGGAGATACAAACTCTCTTATTTCTGCCTTCAAACTCAGATAGTAACGATTTAACCACATACGTTCTGTGGCTACCAACAAAGGACAAAAATTTGGCTTTATCGAAAAATTCTGCTGTGATTTCATCTACGGTCTGGTGTGTTTGCCGCATATGGAGGAATTCTTCAGCAATTCGGTCCATAGCTGACCGTGAACTAAAATATTCTAAGAATATCACTTTGAACTCACTCCACGTCATTTTTCATATGACCCCTTTGCCCTTTTTCCACTTCAACCATATCTCACTAGTCCTTTGCCCTTTCACGAAGTTGGCCTGTAGCAAAGATCACCTCGTCACTTTTATCACAGCGACTTCTATCGAATATTCTTTCCATCTCAGTGATCCATCTGTGACTGATCAGTGGGTCACTTTCACGTTTGAACTCCAAAGGTTACACGCTATAAAGTCTTTATAAGTACACCGGTACTTTTCTTTTTCTTTACATGATTCATCATGTTGATTCTCTTTCTCAGGGGTATGTTATTCGTGAGGACTCTTAAATTTTGATAATTCATCGTCAATCAAATTCCTCACCGAACTTTGCATTTCTGTAAGAACAAACGGAATATTGGCTTGAAACACCCTCCCCACTTTAATAGCCATTTGATCTCTTATCCTTTCAGACAAAGGATTTGTCTCGCGTTCACGTCTCATAGAGAACTCTGCTCTCTCTTTGTTACTGTCAGACTTTTCGTCACCAGAGTGGTAACATTGCTCTTCTTAATTAGCCATAACTTATACTAAAAGATAGGCTCTTATTAGTGTGCGTTTTACCCTATGGCATTGCTAGGGTTTTCCTATATACATATATATTTCCACGCACACTTATATGCATTCTTATCCTACATGCTACATGCACGTATACAGGTTGATGCATATTTTCTCATTCCTCCTACTCCTCGTTATTATCTAATACCAACATGATTATTACAAGAACACACTAGCACCATATGTATAACATTACATTGGCCAGGTGTAATCTTATACATACGAACCCCATGTTTTCTTACAATTATCATATCGTACTTCAAATAACAAGTTTCAGCCGATTACATTATCCATAACCCTCTTTCTATACAGGTTTCTTATAATGAAACCTTTAAAATTCCCCCCTTATGGTATTTACTTAGACAAGTTTTGGACCATTTTCGGATCGAATTTCACCTTTGTTCATCTAGAGCGCTAGAAGTCTGAGTCTAGGTATCCATACTGAGTACTTAAATCCCTCAAACCAGTGCTCTGATACCATTTTGAAACACGCCGATTATTTTTTTCTTTCTTTTTTTTTATAAAACTTTCACCATATATATTAGAGTCGGTCCCGGTTTACATCCTCGTCCATTTTCTTTCGTAAAGTATACATGAATATCATATTAGCCATAGCTAAGTAAGTATACATGACAGGTCTTTAATATATTTTCAAAGAACATTATTCCCCCTTTTATCCTCCGAGACCACCTGTCTCCTATTTTATACTCTGAGGCTACCTGTCTCTATTTTAATTCTTGAAATCACCTGTCTCTATTTTATTTCTTGAGACCACAGGTCCCTATCTTATTTCTTGAGACTACCTGTCTCTATCTTATTTCTTGAGACCATCTGTCTCTATCTTATTTCTTGAGACCACCTGTCTCTATCTTATTTCTTGAGATCACTGGTCTCTATTTTATTTCCCGAGACCACCGGTCTCTATTTTATTTCCTGAGACCATCGGTCTCTATTTTATTCCTTGAGACCACCGGTCTCTATTTTATTTCCCGAGACCACCGGTCTCTACTTTATTTCTTGAGACCGGCCTCTACTTTATTTCTTGAGACCTCCGGTCTCTATTTTTATTTCTCGAGACCACCGGTCTCTACTTTATTTCCTGAGACCACCGGTGTAACATTTCGCATTAAATACTATATACGTTACGTCATAAAACGCCGAATTTTTATCAATATCGTGCCCTATAAAAATTTTTCGTGACGCATTTGGACCCCTAGTATCATACTATAAAGTTATATTATATATATATAAGAAATAATAGTCAAAAATGTTTGCATGAGCCGGGGTTCGAACCCGAGCCCATGGCCAAGTCAAACAAGCACCAAACCAGCTGCTCTACACAGGTGTCTTGTTCCATTTCCAGCTTGTAATATACTTAACATGACCCAAACCCTTCACAATTGACTTGGGAAAGTCAACTGTGACAATTAGCTACCATAATTAACCCTCACAAACGCGTAATTGATCCATGAAAGGAATGGTTACATGATCACCGGCCCTCATCGAGTCAGCACACGACCAATTAGCCATCAATTCTTACCAATTTTGTGTTTTTGACGCGTCAAACATTAACGACTCGGTCAACAATTTCCAAATCGAACACCGAGCCATTTCCCTATAAATTGAAGACCCTCTAACCTGCTACATTCGCCGAAAATCTCAATTCAATCTCCAATTTTCCTAACTAAGCTGCTGTTCATGTGTTTTCGTCGATGTTTGACTTTCGAGCTTGACCGAGCAACGTGTTAACAATCGTATCAGGTGATACTTGACACATTTGGGCAACACACTATTTTTCAAGAGATAACATTTTGCTAAGGTGAGTTTTACATAGCCCCTTTTCTATTTATCACCATTTTTGGGGTGAAACATGTTACAACATTATGTATGCAATTCAATCATCAATGTGTCTATGTGTATTTCTATGTTGCATTATGTCTTGAACATGACTAGGGTAAGCACAATTCTAGCATAAACATTCATCAGCCAAACGGTATACATTGATAGATCTATTGGACTGACAATCCCACCCGGATACGTACCTCCTACAAAGGTAGCGTGGGTGTTTGTTACTGCAATATAAACGAGTGAACCATGAGCGTATGGGATGTACCACAATACAACAGTCACAAGGTTGATTATGCACTCGATTTACTTCTAGTATGTTTTCGCATATGGACTAGATTGCCATGACACATGAATTGCACAACAATTTTATTCGATTATCAAAACCTATGTAATTCTCACCAACTTTTGTTGACCCAAAATATTCTCAACTTAACACGTTTCAGGTTCTACTTGCTTGAAGAATTGAATTGATGCTTGAAGATGTTTGCATAGTTTTATTCAATTTGATGTACAAATTCTTAGAACAATTGTATGTAACTTATTTAAATTATTTAATAAAATATATTATTCACCATGAGCTACTGAACAATCATCAATACGTGACATCCCGATGTTTCCGCCATCGGTTGGGGTGTTACAGATTGGTATCAGAGCCATGGTTATAGGGAATTAGGTTATTAGAAAAATAATCTAGTCTATAACCATAGGATTTAACCAGTACTTGCTTCTTTTACTTGCTATACTCTATCTCCCTCCTACTTCTTATCCCTACTTTCATCCTTACAAGAAGGTTGCTCTCCATCACTGGATCCACTCTTAGACTAATAAGGCAAAATCCTCAGGTTTAACCTGAACCACCTTGAGATCTCGTCGAAGTTCTAGATTTTAATAACGAACACGTGCAATCTGGAAGGGTGAACGCCTGTATTCTGAGTCTTCTGTCTAGGCTGGCATTGCGCATATATCCCAATCAGACGAGGGACCCGGATGCCTACATGGGAATTCTCGGGATGAGTGTTCACTTATAGGCTAAAGCATGTCTTCATATGTTATTAGAATTTAGAATCTTTGATAAGTCAACGTTTTCGTTTATTCGTTTTAATTAATGAATAAATGATTACATTCCTTGTTTAACCTCATTCATTTCATTGTGTCTCTTACAGATCATGCCTCCACGTCGCAGTGCTCGTCTTAACAGTGGTGACAATCATGATGAAGGAAGTAGCAATCACAACCACAACCACGATACTAACCACAACAACAACAACAACAACAATAATGGTGTCGATGCTCAACTGGCTGCAATCATTTCTCAACAAATGGCGCAGCAAATCGCAACTCTGGTTCCCAACTTATTAGCTCAAGTCATCCAATTGAACGGCAACGGGAACGGCAACGGGAATGGAGATGGAAACCACAACGGGAATGGGAATGGACTTCCAGCCTGTACCCTTAAACACTTTAATTCTTGTAATCCCCCAAAGTTTAGTGGTGAAGAAGGAGCTACGGGACTCCAATGGTTTGAGGGTATTGAGAATACCTTCATCAACAGTGAATGCCCCGACAACTTTAAAGTCCGTTATGCCATGAGTGTTCTTCACAAACGAGCACTCACTTGGTGGAATGAAGAAAAACGCACTCGTGGGGCTGAAGCTGCACTGGCCTTAACTTGGGATCAAGCCAAAGACATTATGAAGGCAGAGTTCTGCCCTCGTAATGAAATCAAGAAACTGGAAGATGAGTTTCATGACCTTGCTCAAGATAGTGGGGAAAACCTTGCTTACAACACTCGTTTTCACGAACTTAGCTTACTGCTACCCCACAAAATCACCCCTTTGCCCATTGCGATCGAAAAATACATTGGTGGCTTACCGATGCAGATTCAAGACACGGTGTGGGGAAGGAACCCTGCTACTTTGGAGGAAGCAAAGCGTTTGGCTGCCACCCTAACAGATAACCATGTGAAGGCAGGAACCCTGACTCGTAAAGGGGAAAAGAAAAAGGATGCTCCCCAACCTGCCGTTGATATCAAAACTGAGGCCTCAACCAACGGGAAGTGTAAGGTCAGGAATTTTGCAATAGACACCACTGCCCCACCCAACAAGAAACAATACAACGGGAAGCTACCTAAGTGTGACACCTGCCAGTATCACCATCCAACCCAAGTGTCATGCCGTCAGTGTACCAATTGTCAAAGGTATGGGCATCTTGCGGATGCTTGTCGAATTCCTGCTACAAACGCCCTCGCTGCTCCAAATAATCCCGCTACTTAACAACAAACCCCACCACTTGAATGATGTCTACTTTTAATTCTATGTATTGACACTTTTTGATTCAAATAATAAATTCGAATATTATCATAACATCTGAGTGCATGCTTGTTTGAATGTGAACTAATTGCTATATCTATAATCATACTTGCTTACTTGTACAACAATTAGTTGACTACCAAACAACCTGCTTAACGATAGGTAGAGGTCATCATGTCTTTCCAACAGTCGGGAGAGGCCCTACCACCTGCTCAACGACTAGTGGGGACTATCAGACCTGCTCAACAATCGGTAAAGTCATAAAAGGACGCAAAATCCTAATGTAAGGTAAATTGGTAATTACGATCCGGAACGTAATCATGAATTTACAGGTACATTAAGGTAGTGTGAAATTTTATCAACGTTTTAGGTAGTTGACCAATTGTAACCTGATATTTTTCTTTTAACTTCGGGACGAAGTTCCTAAAAGTAGGGGAGACTGTAACATTTCGCATTAAATACTATATACGTTACATCATAAAACGCCGAATTTTTATCAATATCGTGCCCTATAAAAAATTTTCGTGACGCATTTGGACCCCTAGTATCATACTATAAAGTTATATTATATATATATAAAAGAAATAATAGTCAAAAATGTTTGCATGGGCCGGGGTTCGAACCCGAGCCCATGGCCAAGTCAAACAAGCACCAAACCAGCTGCTCTACACAGGTGTCTTGTTCCATTTCCAGCTCGTAATATACTTAACATGACCCAAACCCTTCACAGTTGACTTGGGAAAGTCAACTGTGACAATTAGCTACCATAATTAACCCTCACAAACGCGTAATTGATCCATGAAAGGAATGGTTACATGATCACCGACCCTCGTCGAGTCAGCACACGACCAATTAGCCATCAATTCTTACCAATTTTGTGTTTTTGACGCGTCAAACATTAACGACTCGGTCAACAATTTCCAAATCGAACACCGAGCCATTTCCCTATAAATTGAAGACCCTCTAACCTGCTACATTCGCCGAAAATCTCAATTCAATCTCCAATTTTCCTAACTAAGCTGCTGTTCGTGTGTTTTCGTCGATGTTTGACTTTCGAGCTTGACCGAGCAACGTGTTAACAATGGTATCAGGTGATACTTGACACATTTGGGCAACACACTATTTTTCAAGAGATAACATTTTGCTAAGGTGAGTTTTACATAGCCCCTTTTCTATTTATCACCATTTTTGGGGTGAAACATGTTACAACATTATGTATGCAATTCAATCATCAATGTGTCTATGTGTATTTCTATGTTGCATTATGTCTTGAACATGACTAGGGTAAGCACAATTCTAGCATAAACATTCATCAGCTAAACGGTATACATTGATAGATCTATTGGACTGACAATCCCACCCGGATACGTACCTCCTACAAAGGTAGCGTGGGTGTTTGTTACTGCAATATAAACGAGTGAACCATGAGCGTATGGGATGTACCACAATACAACAGTCACAAGGTTGATTATGCACTCGATTTACTTCTAGTATGTTTTCGCATATGGACTAGATTGCCATGACACATGAATTGCACAACAATTTTATTTGATTATCAAAACCTATGTAATTCTCACCAACTTTTGTTGACCCAAAATATTCTCAACTTAACACGTTTCAGGTTCTACTTGCTTGAAGAATTGAATTGATGCTTGAAGATGTTTGCATAGTTTTATTCAATTTGATGTACAAATTCTTAGAACAATTGTATGTAACTTATTTAAATTATTTAATGAAATATATTATTCACCATGAGCTACTGAACAATCATCAATACGTGACATCCCGATGTTTCCGCCATCGGTTGGGGTGTTACAACCGGTCTCTACTTTATTTCCTGAGACCACCGGTCTCTATTTTATTCCCGAGACCACCGGTCTCTACTTTATTTTTGAGACCACCGGTCTCTACTTTATTGTCCTAGACCACCGATCTCTATATTATTGCCTGAGACCACCGGTCTCTAAACTCATTCTTGTATATATTCATTTCAAATATATATCAAATAAGTAGTAATATAAATCACTCAAATCTTATATTACCACTAACAATCATATATTTACTTTTAAGACCACTGGTCTCTATTTGATCCAAACTAATATGAAGCACACAATGATATTATTATTCATATACTAAATCACAACTAGTAATCATGTATACTCTTAAGGGATTGTGTACTTACTTTTAAAATTTGTGACCAAAATTATGCGACAACACTCAAGTTGTTAATGATCTGGCCTAGCTTCCTTTTAAGCCTCCCCTTAGAAATATACCTACCAATTTGTCGCTGTATTTTTTTTAAATGGTTCTTCGTATCTATCTCCAAATATGTTACTGAGCTAGATAAATATAGAAGTTGAGGCGGTGTAGAAACGAAAGGTTTTATCCCAAAATTTGTGTTAAAAGTTACTTGGCTTCTAGAACAAGTAACATGATACTTATCCTCCATATTATTATAATATTGTTATAATACACAAACATTTTTCTTTTGAACGTATGCACCTACATCACACAATTTTGTTTTATCATTATTATTAGTATTATATTTAGGTGACATTAGATAGTACTAAACGCTTGTTTAAGCACTAAATGCGTGTTTAAGCACTTCACACATTCTCCAACCCAGTATTACTCGCTTAGCCATATTTGAATTATAAGTTTCAAATATTTTATTTTCATCCATAAAACGGGATGTTAGAGTCAACCACCGTAAACGTGTGTTTTACGGTGATAACCACATAAACCCACATATTTTCCAACATTCTTTTCCCCAACACATTTAAGTATATTTTTTGTCAACTATCATAAACTTGTGTTTTCTAACAGTGAAAACCACATTTTACTTATTTTTCATGGTATGCCACATATATTGACAGTGGCGAGACCGGGTGAAAACACATGATATAACCAGTTTTTTATACTAAAGCTTTTGTCAACCCCCGTCCCACCTTTTTGCCCTCCGTCCCCGCCCCAACCCGTCTCCGTCCCCCATCCCTCCCGAGACGCCCTGTACGGGCCAATCACAAACACCCTCTAAAAAAAAGTTTTTTATATATACAGGGGAGAGAAGGAGGTGGCTATCGGTGGTGGTGGTTTTCAGGGAAGAGGAGGAGGTGGGTATCGGTGGTGGTGGTGGGTTTCAGGGGAGGGGGTGGTTTCCGGTGGTGGTGGTGGTAGCAGTGGCGGATGCAGTGGTTTCCGGGGGTGGGTTTCAGATTTGCAGAGGAGAGGAAGGAGACATGAAATTTGTATTCTTTGCACTACAAATTTATTAAGAAAATTATAGGCATCTTATTAAGAAAATTAGCCGGTGTGTATTATTTGTCGCTGGGTCTTATTTAAACCCCGCAACAACATGCGGGTAAACCCACTAGTATATTTTACATTAAATCCTTACCATAGCAAATTAAACTTAGTTTTTGGGTTTCGTTTTCGTTTAATATAGCGGATGCCGGTACCATAACGACATGTCACCAACTGAACATATACCGATCAAATTAATTCCTTCACGTAAGTTTATTTGTTTTAACTCTTACTTTATTAGGCTTATTATGCTTTTTTAGTTTATTTACATTAAATCCTTACCATAGCGAATTAATGTACGGTGCAACCCCATCCGTCTTATATTAAGCCACCCAATGGTCAATATTCATTCCGCCAAAAGCAAAAGGTTGTACTATGATTGTGATCAATAGCGATGACGTCTGCGCTATTGCTTCCAATTCTTGTAGTGAACTTATACCGATCAAATTCATTCAGGTAAGTTTATTTGTTTTAATTTTTACTTTTTTAGGATTATGTTTTTTTAGTTTATTTGAGGAGTGAAGTTAAAAAAAAAAAAAATACACAGAAAAGAAAAGACTATTTTATGTTATGTATTTATCAATTTTGTTTGAAGATAAAAAATAATTCTTTCATGGCCTAAAGCCCAAGTCATAGGATACATACAAAAATAAGGGCTGGACCTATTAATTAGTGTTGAACAAGTGGGTTAAGTTTTATTATTTACGTGTTGGGCCTTTGGATATATCCCTATATATAGGTAAGCATAAGCATGATATGATTAGGGTTCTTTGATCGAGCATAGATCGAATTGAAGGATCATAAACAACAGGTACGATTCTTTTGTTCTTCATTGCCTAGCTTACTTATAATTCCATTCCATAACAAAAAGAGAGAGAGAGAGAGAGTCCTAGCATAGCATTGAACATAATATTCCCGTACGTACGTGTGTGTATTGCGTTGAGTTACGTTCTTCAGATCACAATAAAAAACTATATATATTTTAATTTGGTGCGATTCATTCATATATAGAAGAAAAATGTCAGAGAGAAAGGTGGTTAATAAATACTATCCACCTGATTTCGATCCCGCTAAAATTCCTCGAAGGTCTAAAAGCCAGCAGCAGCAGCAGATTAACGTTAGGATCATGCTCGCAATAAGCATTAGATGTGGCACATGTGGCACCTATATCTACAGGGGTACAAAGTTCAATTCACGCAAAGAAGATGTGCTTGGGGAGACATATCTTGGAATTGAGATATTCAGATTTTATATCAAGTGCAAGGAGTGTTCCGCTGAGATCGTTCTGAAGACGGATCCTCAAAAATCAGGTTATCTTGTTGAGGCTGGAGCGCGAAGAAATTTCGAGCCAGATGAGGAGGAGGAGGAGGAACAAGTGGGAGATGTCATGGAGATTCGAAGACTTGCTTCAAAAAGAGAAATGGATACCCTTTCTGGCCTTGATGAATTGAAGTCCCTGAAGGCTCGGCGTGCGCGTCAAAGTGTCGATTCAGTTTTTGAATCCTTGCAGCAGCAGCAGCGATCACATGAGCTTGAAGAAGAAGAAGAGAAAGACAAACAGGAGCTTGACATGTTCAAAAGATCACGACGCACATGCGTGGATTCATTAATGCTGCAGCCAATATTACCGAAGGTTGACATTTTCCAAGGATCGCGACGTGACGAGCTGCAGCATAAGAAGAGGAAGCCTGCATCATATTATTACTTAAGTGTCCCCAAGAAGGTGCCGGCCGCTAAAACACAAGAATCAACGAGCAACGGACTTGCATTATTATGTCAGCATTATGACAGCATTAATGACCAAGATTAAGCTTGACTCGTTTATGTTTTGATTTGGACCGGACCTTGTTTTGTTACTTACTTTACTATCATTTATTTTTTTGGGTTTGGTTTGTTTTCAATACAACTCTTTTAACCTCTTTAATTGTTATATATATATATATTCTAAAGGTATTGTTTTAAGTTGCTTTTTCCCTGCAATGCATAAAGTAAGTTGTTAACCTTTTCAGGTCAGTCAACCAATTTAGATTCAATTCATGGACACTGGATGATCAGTTAAAGATGATGATGATGATGAGCTTAATTTGGTGTGCCCAAGTTTTCTTAAACAAACACAGATGGACAGATTGGTGTGAACACGCTTAGTCATGTTGCGCCACCTCAGCTCCAACACCTCACGCTTTGAGTATGTAGATTGTGTTCTCAAACTGTGGAGACAGGTCCAGGTGGTGTGAACACGTTTGCGCCACCTAAGTCGTCCACTTTCTTTGCAGAATATGGAAGGGATGGTGGTTTCTCCAAAAAAGTAATCATGTCCAAATGATTATAAGATGAACCCTCCACAAACAATCTATGTATTACATTTTAAAGGCTTATTTCATATGCTTGATTTCGTATGTTGTAATGTAACTCAGTTTTTAGAATTAAAACATAAAGATAACAAAAACTGTATATTCTATTCTTTAATAACAAAACATAAGTTTTGGTAGACGGATTGGCAGGTGACACAATCTGCAAGATAGCCGCAACATATTGTCACGACATTTAACATTATGTCGATCGCCCTCAGGCCTCAATCATATTGCCCATAAGGATTCTACATCTCTTCTATTAGTTATGAAAATCGGAAACAAGGAAACATGTCGTTTATAAACTTTTTTTACCATCTAACCCAGACTCTCTATATCCTACTTCTATATCAAAACCTTAGTCCGCCATGAGATTTAAACTCTCAACCTTATAAAAAAAAGGACATCCATCGCGCCTTGATGCTACAATCACTTTAGTTGTCCCTAAGATGTTATTTGAATAACATTCTAACATGTTTCAGGTCTCATGTTTTTTTTTTTTTTTTTTTCATTTCATATTTTCACGCATGTTTACAAGCTAGGTTTATTGAGTTTTTTCTAGAGTAAATTGATCACGTGTTATATGAAGAAAATAATATCTTATCCATATCCTTTCAAGACTTTTTTGTTCCTTTTCATATGTTTACAAGGTTTATTTGATCACGTGTTATTCAATTTGATGAAATACCATTAACTACACAAACTACTAAGGTTGGTTTGCATCATAACTTGGATCAACTGAAATCACACAGCTTAAAAAATACAATATTCCACAATACTAATTATTTTTAGGATGCTGAAAACCAATGGTACATGGGATATAACTAGGCTCTCATGGAATATAGCCACCATGACCGCCACCCGCCCCATTTCCGCCACCACCACCATATCCACCGCCTCCATGTTCGCCACCACCGCCGCCTCCTGACCCACTACCACCTCCTCCGCCATAAGTACCACCTCCATATGCCCCGCCTGCACCACCACCTTCTCCACCACCACCTCCATATCCACCTTCTCCTCCGGCTCCACCACCTCCCCCACCGTGCCCACCACCACTACCGCCACCATACCCACCACCATTCTCACCCCCTGCTCCAAACCCACCACCGCTACCACCTCCTGCCCCTCCGCCAAAACCTCCTGCATGCTCCCCGCCACCTCCATAGTATCCACCACTACCACCACCGCTACCACCTCCTGCACCACCACCGTAACCTCCTGCATGCTCCCCACCACTACCACCACCGGTGCCGCCTCCTGCACCTCCACCATAACCTCCTCCATGCTCCCCACCACCTCCATAGTATCCGCCACTACCACCACCACTACCACCTCCTCCACCTCCACCATACCCTCCTGCGTGCCCCGCACCACCCCCGTAGTATCCACTGCCGCTACCACCTCCTGCACCACCACCATAACCTCCTCCATGCTCCCCACCACCTCCAAAGTATCCACCACTACCACCACCGCTACCACCGCCTGCGCCACCACCATAACCTCCTCCATGCTCCCCACCCCCTCCATAGTATCCACCACTACCACCACCGCTACCACCTCCTGCGCCACCACCATAACCTCCTCCATGCTCCCCACCCCCTCCATAGTATCCACCACTACCACCTCCACTCCCTCCACCACCTCCATATCCACCACCATGTTCTCCATACCCACCACCACCTCCACTACCACCTCCGCCTCCTCCTCCATAACTCGGAACATGCTCATATCCCCCTCCACCACCATGTCCCCCACCACCACCACCGCCACCATATCCTCCTCCATGTTCACCTCCTCCTCCATATCCACTACCACCACCACTCCCACCACCTCCTCCATATGAACCATACCACGGCATTACATGTTCACCTCCACCACCACCACTTTCATAATTGAAAAGCGATCTAGCGGCCGAACAAACGCCAATGCAGAAAAAGAAAAAGAAAACACTAACAACAACTTTCCAATTAGCCATTTATGGAAAGTTGATCGAGTAATTAACAACGAAGAACTCGAATACAATTTATAGGCATTTCCATTGGGTCTAAAACAATAAGTATTAGGCAATAGTGAGTGTGCACATGACAAAAGTGTAGTTGGGTTTGACAAAATGAACCCCATATTTGGTCCAACGCACTAAGCCTGCCGCCTGCGTATCAAGAGTGCACCATAGCTCGTAGGTTTGTGTATGTAGCCAATATCTACTTATGGTGCATTTTTGCTGTCACCAACATCTTCAAACCATTCATTACCCAACACACTTCACAACTTTGGATGGAAATTAAATTGGTTTACTTTTGTATCATGCTAAAAATTGGATAAGATGATAACACTCGATTTAAGTTATTTAATTATATCATCATACCTAAAAAGATTTCCTTTTTATAATAATCATAATTCATGTTTGACTAATACATTAATGGAACTCAAGTTAAAAGTTTTTAAGGTTATCGTGATGGACACTGTTAAGCTCCGTTTCACACTTCATTTGTGCTTATAGACAACTTATCGACACGTCTTCGGTCCTTCTCTTTTGATACATTTGACTCACTTACTCCCGAAGTTGTTAGGTTTCTAGACAGAGTGTCGAGGGACGTGCATAGTGATATCTCGTCACTAAAGAACCAAAATTATATTTTCAGTAGGAATTGATTTGTCATTCAAAAAGGAGTGACGGTGCTACTAGAGTACTAGTTGCCCCTGTCTACCTGTTATTCTAATATAATTCTTTTTTATTTTAATGATGAATGACAAATGTATTTAGTTATATGTGTTAACCAAACTTTTTATCATTATATTTTGCTTACATTCAGATGTAGATAATCTTTATTAGCCAATTTCAGCATCCAATCTAGCTGATTTTATACAACCAATCATGTTATATAATTATTGTATTCTATGCAATTTATGTTATACATTGTGGTATACATGATAATGCTAGCCTTTCACTTTCAGATTAGAGTCGAGTAAATAAAAATTTAGAAATGTTAAATTTATGGTATAGGACCAAGTTTGTAAACTAATTGAACTCCTATTATTTGGGAATGGGGATAGAATTCGCTTGTGGAAAGATGTTTGGTACGGGGATACTCCTTTATGTTGCAGATGGCCGCTGTTGTACTCACAAGAAAAAGATAAACAGTGTCTTATTAGTAACAGGATCTGGAACGATGGGACAGAATACAGGACTGCAGATAGCTGGGTCTTCGAAGGGAACTCGGTAGAAAGTATTTCGGAGATACAGGATTTGCGGCATATGCTGTCAACGATTCAGCTAAAACACTGCAGTGATACCTGGATTTGGGATAACAATTCCGGTGAGAACTTCTCTGTCGCTAAAGTGAAAGAGATGATTAGAAAGAACCTATATACAGCCCCGGTACAAGCGTTTAAATGGACAAATTGGGTCCCGAGTAAAATCAATATATTGGGCTGGAGAATTCAATTGGGCAGAGTTCCTTCTCGAGTGGAGTTAATAAGAAGAAATGTTGGATTACCAAGTGCTCTTTGTCCGATGTGTAATGCCGAGCCTGAGGAGGTCAAACATTTATTTTTCTATTGTGTCTTTGCTCTTGAAGTTTGGCATAAAATTTGGACATGGTGTAAACTGGATGTTGCTAGTCTTACCTCCTTCGAAGAAGTGCTGCAATGGTTGAGAAGTAAGGCAGGTCCCAAGGAAACAAACAAGATTGTGCGTGGTATTGTGCTAATCACTTTGTGGGCGATTTGGAAAGAAAGAAACAATTTGGTTTTTCAAGGAAAGGCTCCTAAGGCTGTGGAAGTGGTGGCGCTAATTAAGTCTATGGCTTTCACTTCGCTCAAGTTTAGATCTAATTGTAATAGGATTGATTGGAATTGTTGGGGTAAATACCCTATGTATATGTTGTAATTGGTTTTGTGAGGGGTCCTTTATTTGAGGTTCCTCTCGTTTTTTGAATGAAGTTAACTTTCAAAAAAAAATTGAACTCCTATTATAGTATTATCTATTAGCTACATTAGATTCACATGGGGAAATCCTACATGATACATCATCTCAAGGACGAGTGTTTATATACATCATCCTAAGTTTGTAAACTAACTTGTGCTTCCTTGTTTTGAATTGGCTTTCTTTTATGGTCATCTTACTTTTCAAAATTCTTTAGAGCACACAATAAAGATGTTTTTAGGGGGTGTTTTTTTATGTAATATGTCACTTGCCCAACCAATAAAATTGTCTCTCTTGCCCGACACACAACACCTAAAAACATCACATGCTCCCTCTTCTCACCTCTCTTCTAATTACTCTCACATAAACGTTTTTTTTTCTACATACATGTTTTTTCTAGTTCTTCAACAAGAACAAAAACATGTCTCTCCTCCATGTAGGCACATCACTCCTAGTGTCCTACATGGCATCTAAAAACACTATTTTTTTTCCTTATTGCATGTGCTTTTACATAAAAGCACTTTTTGGCACATTGTTTTAAAAGAAAAGTAAATTTATTTTTTACTAAAATAGTATCAAAGCAAAATAATATTCTATGCCTATAATATATTTTTGTTGTTTTTGTTATTGTGCCTTGCTCTTCTCGGATATGCATTTTTGTTATTTCACTTGGCACACCTTTAACTACCATGGATAATATCTTTTCAATTGATCAATATGTATAAACCGAAACAAATGGATATTAGTTAATATCATTAAAAAAATTAAGAAAACCAAACAATTAATAAAGAAAAGATGCATAGTGTATATTGCTTTCTTTCTTGTGGTAGGAAGCACAACGTATACAAGACATCAAAAATCCATTTGCATTGTGGGCACTTCCTACCACTCCCATGTGATGCACTCGAATATGGGATTGCTTTCATCGAAGATGTCAAGTCAACTATGCACACACACTTTTATCTACCCCTACAATTCTACAAATCACCGAAATATAAAAACAATGTTATACACTATTCCATTTTCCTCTTCTCTCACATCTCTCCTAATTACTCTCGTATTTCATGCTCGAGCTCGAGTCAAGCTTTTAGCTCCTTTTAAAATTTTCTACAATCATTACGAGCCGAGCTCGAGCCCTTAGGTTTTACTTTCGAGCCGAGTTCGAGCTCAAAGTATTAGGCTCGAACCGAGCCGAGCTCGAGCCCAGTCAGGCTCGGGAACGGCTCGACTCGTTTACACCCCTAATTATGCACACTATGCATCTTCAATCACGTATTGTAGAAATTGAAGTTGGGAAAATCCGTAAGCCCCAGGCTGATGGCCAAATCCAGCTTAATCACCAGCCCAGTCTATTACCCGAGCCAAGCTTAATCCCTAAGTATAGATACAAGTGAGACTTATTCCGAGGTCAAGTCTCAATCGAATAATCGACCTAGCTCACCATACAAAGATGCCGACCACTCGACCAACCAACCCATAGGCTCAAATATAGCTTTCCACAGCTCTAGTCCTATCTTGAGCCCAAGACCAGTTTGTAGGCCTATGCTTTTGACCTAGAAGCAAGTTAGCCACATACAGTATCAGGCTAGGCCTGAGTCCTTAGGCCCAGCATGACTACTAGGCCCATTTCAGTGACTTAAAAAAAGGTTAACCCAGTCTAATCTCAAGGTCCATACTCCATACACAAGTCCAGATTAATCACTACACCTAGACATCAGCCGGTCTCATCTCCAAGCCCATACTGAACTCTAATTCAAGCATCAGACCTAGTCACCTAGATGCATATACCAGCCCAAAATCCCTTCCAGGTCTCTGGAAGAATCTAAAGGTGAGTATGACAAATATAGTGGGAGATTAGTGGAGATTTCCACTTCACTTTTATGATTGATTACAGGTTGGGTTATAAGTTATATCAGCCGCATAATAAAAATAAAAAAAAAATAAATAAAAACAAGAAGAAGAAGCCGGTACGTTACACTAAAAAGTTGAATATGACAAATTCTCCAATCAAAGCTAAGTGATTATAAATACCATAAGACACAATAGCAGATTCAAGAAAATAGGTTTTCTTGCCAAGTATGGAGTCTCAAAGTGTGAGCCAAACTTCTCCCAGGTATTCCTTATTCATTTAAGCTTTTCATACTACTTGCAAATTTCTAATAGGATAAATCCATGGTTGGCATGTATTGTATACAACTGACTAACCAATACCTTGTTCACTTGTGCAGCACTGATAACAAGCCAAACTGCAAGTGCTCAGAAGGATGGAAATGCACCGTAACCAAAACTGAGCCATCCAAGGTTGGCAAACCATTCGCAAAATGTGGTGGCAGTGGTTGCACATGTGTCACGTATGTTCCTAATACCTACAGTTTGTTTATTTACTAAATAGAACTAAAAACTCTATATGGTGTTGCAGTGAGACAACTGTTGTGCAGAAGCCATTGGAGATCTCTGCAGCAGCCAAAGCATTCTGTGAGTGTGGTGAAGGTTGGTCTTGTGTTGTAACCAAAACTGATGGCCCCGAAGCCGGCAAGACCTACTTCGAGTGTGGTGAAGGCTGCATTTGTTTCATAGATGAAACAAACACTGTGAAAGTTGTACGTGCCTGAGTTGCATCATGTCTCCAAATAGTTACAACCTCACATAAAAAATACAAATATGCTCAGTTTGCGTTATTAAACTACATCCAAATATTGTGTTTGTCCTAAAATAAGCATGTGAGATTTCAGATTTGTATTAAGCAACTATGTGTACGTGCTGTAATATATAAAGTTTGTGTATAGCTGCTACTTGTGCACCATATGAAAACATGAATGGCTGTCAATGAACAACTCGATATTATGGATTTGCAGATATATATATATATTTTCATGCATACACGGATTCTTACTACATTTCAATTAAGTTATCATAACATCAGGATACAAACTTGCCACTTATCAAGATATGGATTAAAAAACCTAAGTGTGGCATCTATTTCAGACTGCTAGTAAAGGATGTCCACAGAAATACAAACCAATGAGCTTATTTCAAAGTTTCCAATAATAAATACATACTTACACTGTAATCTGGCTGTGATTTTACATCACATGATAATACCATGAACCATCAATGCTGAAGCTTCAATGAAGATTAATACAGACCACTTAGCAACTTCAATTGCTCCTTCGGTCCTACTGTTCGAAAAGACATTAAATTACATGAATAAAACATTAGTGAACCATTTCCATAAGCATTAGTTTATTCCATTCCAAATTACTAAAAGTAGTTCAAATTCTGATTCATTAATAGGAAATGGAGCACACTCTAATCATATCTTATGATCTTGGTTTAAAAAAAAAAAAAAAAAAAAAAAAAAAAAGCAAGAAGCGCACAAAAGCAACAAGGCCTAAAATCAAGGCACGAAGCACTCAAAAGCAACAAGGTCTAAAATCAAGGCGCAAAGGACAAAAGCGGTGGTCTTTTCGTACCTGAGGAACAAGGTGATTATACAGCTTTTTTCATATACCCTATATGTTTTTAGCATCCCTAATCCAAAACTTAGCTCTATATAAGGTTCATATAGGATTTTACCTACACGTAAGAGCCAAAAACCCTATTTACAACAGTATGATGCATAGAAACACCCAAAATACAATAAGTGCAAATCCCCAAAAACATGTGCATTTGGTTTTACTCGCGCCTTAGCTATGATTACTCTAATCTCTTAAATTTATGATCCAAAACAACACCTAACACAATCAATTCATATAAACAACTAATAGTGTAATACAACAACGATAATCAAATAATAATCATCCAATAATGTAATCTCAAAACTAAACCCCTAAACAAAATTCAAAATTAATAAGATTAACACAAACAATAACAGCCGAAATCAAACCTTTAGATTCCAAGGCTAATTCGATGAACAAAACAACGTAATCTGCTCCCGAAAACTCCGATCCTTAGGCCTCAAATCTCTCCTCACATAACCTTTAGCCACTTCATGATTAAACGACTCAAACCCTACCTCTCCACTCCTCCTCCACATATCCTCAGCAAAATTCCTATGCGCATAATAAGCCTCAGCCTCAACCACCACATCACCATCACCCTCACCTTCCTTCCGTACAACAATCGGAAGCCGTTCATAATGTCCTAACGTTATACCTTCAAGCACATCAAGCCGTTGAAGTCCGTTATCAGAGACAGAATAAAGCTCACCACGGACACGGTGGCGAGAGGCGTCGGGAAGGTTTAGAAGGAAGGGAACGCCGTAAGGGCCGCGGACGAGAGGGAGACGACGGTCGGTGACGTAATTGCCTAGGAAAACGGCGTCGTGTTGGGAGATTAGGTCTTGGATTAGCTTGTGGTTAGAGAAGCCTTGTTTGAGTGTGCCGTATGAGAATATTAATGTTTGTTTTGAAGGGTTGGGGTTGGTGGTTGAGATCGTCATTGTTTTTGTTTTCCGGCGACTTTATAAAATTTTTGATGATTGCATTGGGTATGTAGCGTTAGATTTTGGAATCAGTTATGTACTTATGTTAAGTGTTATGTTAAGTTATTAAAAAATAGAATGGTTACTTACACTCACTACTTGCCTACTTGGGCTAATGAAGAAGAGACCAATGGGCTTATGAAGAAGAGACCTAAATAGAATGCTATAAAATTATTAATGCATATTTTTTTATTTTGAATAAAAATTCTGAATTTTTTAATATATATATATATAGGGGGCGGTTATTCTACAAAGTAAAAGAACCGTGCGAATGATGCGTAAGAACTTTGTACATGATAATTACGTAATGTTTTTGTATGTTCATGAAAGCATTACGTAATTATCATGCACTTTGTACATGATAATTACGTAATGATCATTCGCATCCTTCGAACGTTTGTATTACTTTGTATTTGAACCTGCCCTATATATATATATATATATATATATATATATATATATATATGCGCTAAAACCTCAATTACTAGAATAATGTATCACACTCGAAACTGAACGCGATCTGTAAACTAAAACCGACCTGGAACTGACCACTAATGTGTTCTGCTTTACAGAGGAAAGTAGGTCCAGCGCTACTAGAGAAATCAGTGCCCAAGAGAGGGCGATTTGACGAATTGAGAATTGGATATAGGAATGAGCGGTTTGGTACGAGTTAAAGGGCCCCCCCTCTTTCGAAACTGGTTAAACCCGAATCGGTCAAAATCTGAAACCGATTTGGAACTAGAACTGACCTTGTTCCTATTGGAAACTAGTGGAGAGCCGAAACCGATTTGAGTAAAACCTGGCTTTGACTTCTGTCAATGAAATTGAGTCGTTTTTCACTTCCATTGACCAAAGTCGAACCGGTTTGTGCACCTCTACTTTGGCCTATCTTATATGGTGTTAAAATTATCAATTTTAACATTTTCGCATATTTAAAATGTTACATCTTTAAAAGTTGACAAGGTAAAGGGAACAACAAGTCTTTTTTATATAAAAATGATACATTCGTATGTTAAACAAGTTCGTTTTAAGAAAACACAATAAGGATATTATCATATTTTTATAGAAGCATAGAGTGCCCAGAAATTTTGAAGGGTCAAGTTTGTGGCTATTTAGTTACGTTTTGTTTAATTAGGCTTCTTGAAGAGTCAAATTGAATATCATTCTTATTCTTAATCTATAGCACATAAACAAAAATAAATGAATTCTATATTTAAACTACTATAATATTAAAATTGGTTGCGTTTAATACTTCCTTTGGTGTATTGCTAACATCGGGTCACGATGGTTTGTTTAGGGCTGGCATATCAGGTTAGACATGACCTGTTAAGACACGAAAACGATAATATAGGAACACAAAACAGATAAACACGAAAACGACACGATAACTTATCGTGAAAGTGTATATAACATGTTAACATGATAAAACACAATAAGACACGATAAGACATGAACTTGTTTATAAACATTAACCCTAAAAACATATCCACAAACCAATGAATGAAAGTCTGAGCGGCGCTAGGGTTGAGAAGGAAGACGGGTGATGTGTGACAGCCGACGGGAACGGTGGACGGGTAACGAGGACGGTGGAGTTGAGAAAGAAGAGGATAGATGACTAAGAGGTGCATATGTTCGTACTCTGTGATTTAAAAATGAAAATTATGGTTCCTTGATATTTAATCCGCATATGTATAAAGCATACCCACCCCCCTTATATAACTTTTTTTAAATAAAATTGTTAACGTGTCTTAACGGGTGCTTAACATAAAAACAGATCGTTAACCTGTTTAAACACGAAACATGTTAAGGCCTTATCGTGTAGATCTGTTTAAAACATAAAACCTATTAAGGTCAAGTAGGTTCGTGTCGTGTTATCTTGTCCATGTCTAAATTGCTAGCCCTAGGTTCGTTTGGCTAGTTCGGTTACCAGCAAATTTGGCACAAATTAATGATTACACATTTTTTTATGAACATTCAAGCAAAACCAATCAAGGCCAATGAAAATTGCCAATACTTGAATCGATTGAACCGACGTTGTGGGCCGTGAGTGAACTTGGTGCTCACCCCAACCACAACAGCCTCACGCAAACAGTTGTGGCGCGAACATAGGTGATGGTGGTTGCGTGCGTTAACGGGAGAAAGTGAGCTTTGGTCGCGCCAGTGCTCACCCCCAGCTACAAACGGAGTCAAGTGACCGGGTTACTTGAAAGTGGAGTCGGTGGCTCGCGCCTGCTCGCTTGCGGCCAACAACGGATAGTCTTAGTTGAAGATTTAATTGGCTAGATCCAAGGTCCCGTTTGGTTGCATCTGAAAGCTTTTGACTGAGGCGCATGTCTGATTCGGTCAGACGATGGTGTGTTTGGGCGAAGACGTCTGAACGAGAAACGATCTGACCCATGGTCTGACCAATGCCTTATCCGGTCAGACTTGAAACAAAGTCTGACTGATTCAGAGGAGCTCGTTGCTGCTGCTGTGAAGCGTAGGAGAGTTGAAGGGAGGTTGTCGGACGACGGAGAGGAGTGGTGGTGGGTGGCAGAGAGGCCGGAGAGGAAAGGTTGTCGGATGACGAGATGATGAGTAAAAGATTGAAAGGATCTTTTTTTGCAAGAAAGTTTGAAGCTTTTTTTTTTTTTTTTTTTTTTTGTGGTTGGATAAAAAAAATGAACATTGAGTTTGAAGGTGAAGAACTTTGCTTTATGGGACTTTGAAAATTATATGATTTGAGAGACATATTAAGCAGTTAGGTTTTAGGAATTTTTTATTTGTGTTAAGGTGTTAGGGAGAGGGGCAATACCCCTAAACATTTTCAACTTTACTGAATTATATCAATCATGCATTGCCACGTAACTTCACTGAAACAATTTTTTGAAGGCAACACTCCACTGATTCTTTACCCAACAATATAATAATAATAATAATAATAATAATAATAATAATAATAATAATAATAATAATAATAATAATAATAATAGTTGTTTGCAAGCAAACTAAGATGAGGTGTAAAACTTTGCACACGTGCAAGCAAACTAAAGAAATGTTGTATTAATTTGCAATAGTGTTTTATACTCATAATAGATCGTCTTTTCCACACTCTCTCTCACTCCCTCCTTCCCTCCCTCCCTCCCTCCCTCTCTCTCACTCTCTCTACCAGTGACCACCACCACCCTCACATCACCAGTCACTAAACCACCCACTGTCTCCGCTGTTGTTGATGATGACGTCATCGCTCCAAAATCATCCAATGATCGAGATCTGATATATGTAGTGGTGGTCAACGGACGGTCAGCAGAGAGAGAGAGAAAGAAAGATTGGATCTTTGCATTGAATTCAGTGCTTACCATGCGGTAAAAAGAACCAGCAAAATGGTTCATGGGACCACTACCAGCATGGGTGGCGGCGGTGTTACCGTGCTGGTAGTGGGTACCCGTGACCAAATCGGTAGGCGCCCTGTCCCCCCTTAACCATTTAGATATCCTCATGTCCAACCAAACATCACTTAATGATTCAATACTTAGGTGGTGTTTGTTTTTCTCCTAGAAGAGCTTCTGACCACTTCTGTCTGTGCCGCGCAGACGCGGGCAGACGTTTGGGACGGGCAGACTATTTGTTTTTCGAAAGACATTTCACTCCAAAAGCTCTTCTGACCTCTTCTTGGTGCAGACTTGGACCAAAGTCTTCTCACATCTTCCCACCTCTTCTTCACCTTCTCCTCCTTTCCTTCATTTTTTTCCTTCTCCTCTGTACATTCTTCTTCTTCTTTTCTCTTTTATTCTCCCTCTTCTCTTCTCTTCTCTTTTCTTTTCTTCTTCCTCCCTCCCTCCCTCCCTCCCTCCCGCTGCCGCCGCCCTCCTCCCTCCCTCCCGCCGCGCCGCTGCCCTCCTCCCCTCCCTCCCCATCCCGTCGCTCCCCTCCTCTCCTTCATCCAGGTCAAAAGCTGCAGTAGGTATGTTCAGATTTGTTTAGAAAAATGCAATTAATATGTTTTTTTTTTCAAATTTGTTATTTGTTTTTTAATATGTTTTTTTTTTTTTCAGATTTGGTTGGTTATGGTGGTTTGTGGTTATGGTGGGTTATGGTTATGGTGGGATGTGGTGGATTGTGGCGGTTCATGGTGGTTACGTTGGGTTATGGTTGGTTGTGGTTATGGTGGGTTGTGGTGGTTCACAGTGGTTATGGTGGATTGTGGTTGGTTGTGGTTATGGTGGGTTGTGGTGGTTATGGTTAGTTATGGTTGTGGTTATGGTTATGGTAGGTTGTGTGGTTGGTTATGGTTATGGTTATGGTTATGGTTATGGTGGGTTGTGGTGTGTTGTGGTTGGTTGTGGTTATGGTTAGGTTACGCAGACATTAACAAACAGTCTTCTTCTTGCAGACTGCAGACCTTTGGTCCACCTCTTCTCCTGCAGATGTCTACAGATGTGGTCCGCAGACTGCAGACATTTTGGCTCAGAAAAAACAAACAACACCTTAACCATTCTAACACTTTTTACATGGGAACAGTGGCGTAGCTTATAAAGGGCGGGGAGGGGCGGCCGACCCCCCCCCCCCCCCCCGAATTTTCGCTCAGAAGTTCCGATTATATAGTATTCGTATAGAAATTTTTTGGAACATACAGTTTCGACCCCCCGAAATTGGTTTTCGACCCCCCGAAACTAGTGATTTTCGATCCCCCGGTGACTTCTGACCCCCCGAAGTTTCGGGTCAAGCTTCGCCACTGCATGGGAATCAACTACTTAAAGATCTTGGCTATACGTTTTGTTTTTCAGTCATTGGACAAATTGTAGAGTTGATGTTAGAGTGTTTATGACGTTAAGTTGATATAAGGTAAAGAAGCCTTTTTCGAAGGAAAATAAGAACAAGTTGACCCTATAAAGGGGTGTGAGCTATGTGAGATAGTAAGTGAGCTCTAAATAGGCTATATATTCATTCTAAAGAACCAGTACTATATTTGGTTAAATGTTTTATGTATCTAGTGAAAGTATGTATACATGTAATATCATTAAATTAGGTTGTGTCTTTTTGTCGTGGACAAGGTTTTGTACTTATTTATAGCATTGTTTGCGTCTGATTATGATCTACCGTACGAAATAACATTTCAAATAATTTAATTTGGCAAATGTTATTGTTTCCGATGTCAAGGCTTACACCCCAAAATCACGTGAAAATGAGAAATTACAAAATACAAATTGAACCGGATACAGTTAGTTGTTAAGCTCACAATCTAATCCAGATTAATTACTAGATGAGTTCAATTGGTGAAAATTGGGGGAGATAGAGTGGAGGTCATGTGGATGTTGAGGGTTCAATTTTTGTTGGAACCATATTTATCACATGTGGGGGTTTCACCTGGAGACCCCAATCCAGGTGGAATGGATAATTAGTACAGGCTGGCCAAGGGTGTTAGCCAGAGCTCCACCGGTTGCACCACTTGCCGTTCAAAAAAAAAATTACTAGATGAGTTAATTACAAAAACCGTCCATGTGGTTTGAGCCAATATGTCATTCCAGTCCAAACTTTTAAAAATTGCTTGAACAGTCCCTGACTTTTGAATAAATGGGCCAAAACAGTCCAAACACTTAACCCATTTAAATTTTTGACGTTAAGTCAGGGGCAAAATCGTCAAGTTAGGGCAAAATTATCTTCTTCCCAAATTGTCTTCTTCCTCATCTCATCTGCAACCACCACACTCCACCTTCTACAACCCACCTTCATCATACCCAGTCACCTCATCCTCATCCCCAAATTCATCATCACTATTCAAATCACTCGCAGCGGCCAACGCCGAAACATCGAAATCATACGACAAAGCCGCCTGATTCACATCATCCCTAGTATACAAAACCACAACCCTATTATTTCCATCACTAAGATTATGCAAATGAATTGGACGATTGATGAGCCGGTCGTCACGGTTCATACAAAACCTAATTAACCTAGGTAGATAGGATAAGTAGGGTATCAATCCAAGGAGCGTGTGGTTAGTGGATATTATGTAGTTGATTAAACGGTGTCGCTTATGAAGTTTACTAGAGACTTATGAAATTGGTAATTGGTTTATTTAAGAATGTGATTGAAAAGGGTTTTGTTGTTATATTAAAAACTTGAATTGAAATTATATGTGAAAAATAATAAAGTTTGTAAACAATTTAATTAAAAGGATCACACCTAGGTTTCAACAACTAAAGTCTAAGGTTTTCACAAATGGGTCAAACAAGTGTAGTGCAATTGGTGTTAACGGGGTGATTGTTCAATAGGCTTAGGTGTCAAGTTTCATCAACATCAAAGATGGACTAAACTACACTTCATTACCTAGAACATACAACTCTATGTTTGTATTAGAGCAAGAAAACATGTTCATGACACTAGAAATTGGCACAAGATCAATTAACTAAAATGAATTCAACATAAGATTAATCGCAATCTAATACAATGATTCAAACACACAATCACACAATTAAAAGTTTAAAGTAATACCCAAATGTTTAAACCCTAGAGCTTCAATTGTTTACTTCCTAGGCGTGATACAAAGATACTAGCCACTCATGGCCATGGAGCTTGATTCTTCAATGATTGGGTCTTGAATCTTGAAATCTTGAATGATAGGAGGAATTGGTGTTCTTCAATGATATGGAATGATAAGGATTTGATAGGATGGAATGGTTATGATAGAGATGAAGTATGAGGGATGATGAGAGATTACTCTCAAGACTTCATTATATAGTCTCCATTGTCAAACTCCTCTTAATGACCATTTAGTTTAGTCAAAGTCTTGGTCAATAGTCTTGGTCAAAGTCTTTGGTCAAAGTCTTTGGTAAAAGTCTCGGGTCAAAGTCTCTGGTCAAAGTCCCATTAATTTTCCTAAAAATATTGATTTCTTTGACTTTGACTAACAGCGTCCGTCAGCGACAGGCCTTAAACTTCGTTTAGCTCCGAAATACACCTTAAACTTTGTTAAACCTACAAAACGCAAACTTTATCAAAGTAGTGTGTCCAAAACCATAAAATTGCATAAAAATATAATCTTAAACACGAAACGACTAAGATTTCCCCCCGCGTATCAACGATGACTATCGACAACAAAAACCCGAGCAACAAGCCCTAACTCTAGAACCTTCCTTAAATCCCTATGACAACCCTAATTAATTAAAAGTATAGTAACAGGATCATCAGTTGAAGAACATAAACTAGGGCCAACATATTTATGAATCTCCTTAAAACTAGAAACTAAGTAACAAGCATACCTAACGGAATCTGATTCCAACACGTGTCCTATTATTTTTAAGGCACATAGAGAGGGTGTAAATAAGTGAATGGACAATTTTGCCCTTGACTTAACGTCAAAAAGTTAACAGGGTTAAGTCTTTAGACTGTTTTAGCCTATTTCTTCAAAAATCAGGGATTGTTCAAGCAATTTTTAAAAGTTTAGACTAGAGTGTCATATTGGCCCAAACCAGAAGGACGGTTTTGGTAATTAAGTCTTCCTAGATTTATCTCAAGTTGTCAACTTGGAGCCAAATCATCTAATCTACAAATTTGAGTAATGTATTTGTGTGTATGTATATTCAGGTATTGTGGAAGGATCGAACAAAAATGGAGTAAACATGAAAACGAATTTAAGTTTTAAAATTGTTTTCAGTGGTGGCTTTCAATAAACCAAACCAATAATATAAAAATATTATTAAAATAGAATGTGATTGTGTGAGAACACCTGAAAAAAGAAAGGGTTGGGTTAACAGTCAACGTCACGGTGAAATGGTCACGTTTGGCGTGCCGTAAGTGTTGGGGTCAGTCAACTCAAATAGACCAATTCTTTGTTCTCACTCATTTTTATCTCTTGAAAATTTCAAAGAGCAAAATACACATTTTTTTATGGGGTGGACTAAACGTACCCCTTGTTACTTGTCATACCCCCTCTCTGAAAAACCACTTTAAAATTTGTCAACTTTCCCCTCTAATTTTTTCAGATTTATCAAATCGTTTAGGCCACAAATGAATATCAATTTAACGAATTTATCAACTCAAATCTTGTGTTCTCATGATCCATCAAAACAATTCTACAATTTTGTAATATATATAAATTTAGATTATATCTTTGAAATTATGAAAAATGATCTTGATAATCTTTATAAAATTATATATATATATATATATATATAAATTCAAAGGATTATGGAATAAAGTTTAGCAAAAAAAGAAAGTAAAAGGTTAAATTTGTATTATACAAAAATTTGAAGGGGATAGTATATTTAGTAAAAATAATATAAAGGAGGGTACGTTTAGCAGCCCCCTTTTTTTATTTAAATAGTTTTATTTAATTGTTTTTATTTATATTTGTGAATACCTTTTCAATTAAAATTTTGTTGTAGTATTTGACACCTTTTCTGAACAAGCATTGTTATGTTCAATTAATATTATTAGTAGTGAATTCATTTTACCCAAGGCATTATAGCCTAGTGGCATCTTGGTTGTGAGATAAGACTTAGGGGTCATAAGGTCCTGGGTTCGAATCTCACAAAGGGGGTTTTCTTATAATTATGAGTTTCCTCCTGAATTGGTAACTTGGTGGTGGAATATGATCGCGTGGAAACAATGGTGACACGATGATACTCCAGTGTTCCGTGAGTGATTCCAATTTGTTGGCCTTTAAAAAAAAAAAAAAAAGTAGTGAATTCATTTTACGGATTCCAACTACGTTCTAAAAGGTGTAGTTGTGAATTCATTGCAAAATATGTGATGCTTGGCAATTGGCATGTCACTATACTTTTTCAGTAGACACTTCGTTAGTTGAATTTGGTAATTCTAATTAGTCTTAAGATATTTGTTATATTCAGCTGGAGACTGTATTACCCTTCGTTAAATGCGGGGTAGCCCACTTGGTAGAGGCTTATACCTCTTATACTGTGTGTTGTGGCTAGAGGTGACCGGTGTCTTCATCGAATAATATTTTGCCACATCGACGCTTACATGGCACTGGCTCACGGCCGCGAGTTGATCACTTGATCCCGTTGTGGGTTAAGGTGAGCGGGTGTTTTTTTACCAACTATCTTAAATATTTACCACACATTTTTTTATAAACATTAAGATTAAATAAAAAGAAAAATACATTGCATTATTAAAAAAAAAAAACATTACATAAAAAAATTACACTAAAAAAAAGAAGATTACACTAAAATAAAAAATAAAAACATTACATTTAAAAAAAACCTAACGTAAGGTTGAGGTTGAACGTAACATTTGCCACGCCGAAACGTGGTGAAAGAGTCGTGCCCAACCTCCGACAAGAGTACCAAACTCGGCTAGGACTTTGTGCCACTGCGGTCCGCGGCTACAAGACCCCCGGCTTGATGAAGCACCGTCACCATGCACTTGGTTGTACGCGATGATCAGTGCTAGTTCTCCATCCTCGGTCCATTGCACCATGATTGAAGTTGGTTTTGAAGATTAAGGGTTTAGGGTTTGAGAATTGTGAAGAAGAAGAATAAGTAATATTAATAGGTAAAAATTAATTTTTTTAAAATTTAAACCGTTTCCAACCCACTAACGGACGCGAGTTGGCTCGCCCACAGTCACTCGCGCAGGCTTTCACATGGGGGTGTTGTCGTGGGCGCTAGCCACGTGGATCAAATTGTGGCTTGAGGCATCTCGTTCGCGGGCCACAACACACAGTCTTAGAGGGATGGCCTACGTTCAAATCTAAGAAAGGGTGTATTTGATGTAAATATAGTGGGAGTGTAACATTAGCCGTCCGAAATTTTTTTTAACACAACCTATCACCCTTCTTCATTCCAAGTTTATATAACTCCCAAAGTTATATCACGGCATATGTGAAACCAAGGGAGGCTGTTAGGGTGGTTCGAGGGGACCTACGACTAGGACCCGTTGTATTCGGGGACACATTTTTCTATAAAATTATTATATGTGTGTGTCTGCGCACAAAAAACTTGTACCTAAGAAAAATACTCGAAATCAGTTATTTTTTGTACCCAAGTATTTTATACTGATATACATTTTGAGCTCAATACGAGTACGCGATTTATACCCGGAACTGGCTATACCCTACACCCGAGTTTTTTTAGTACTCGATAGAATACCCTAATTTTTAAAGTATAATTTTATATTTACTTTACAAATTTTATATATAAACTTTTTAAAATTGCATATTATATAACAAGTAATTCTGTACTTGGGTGAATTTATGTTATTTTAATTTACTTTAGTTATCTTTACAAATTATAAAACATATTTACTTTTTAAACGAATTTAGGGGCTGTTTAGTAGGCTCTTAATGAGACTCTTAACCATTTAGTGCTGAATGATTCAACATTCAATGCGTTTGTTTTAGCATCTGAATGAAATGGTTAAGGCTAAATCATTAAGACTTGAGATGTTGCTGAACCATTAAGCACTGAATCATTAAGCACTGAACTAGGCTGAACCTTAATGAAACTTTCATATCAATGTGGGACAAGAAAACTAACCATTAAGAGGTCCAACTTAATGATTCAGCACTTAACCATTCAGACATCTTAACCATTCAGAGCTCTTAATGATTCAGCACTTAATCAACCAAATATCCCCTTACTTTTGTGTAAAATGATTAAAAAAATTTAATTTTTAATAACCATGTATTAATACCTGAATCCATACCAAGTTCCAAAACCCATAACTGTTTTCTTAACCAGGTATTAATATACAAAATTATTTATAGACTTATTTTTATCTTTAAGGATTTTTGCGGTTTAGGAGGTGGTGGGATGGTTTACCTATTTAGGTGGGGTTCATATCCGAAAAGTCTCAGGTTCGATTCCTTCTGTGACCGAAAAATATACCCATCACATTGAAAAGGTCTGACATGTGGGAGGATTCGATCCTGAACAACAGGGTTATAACAACAACGAGGTTACCATTGTTTTAGCCTTTAAAAAAAGTAATAGCTCAAAAACAATACATCCACCAAAATACAATTCAACACCCATACATGATAGATGACATGTCAAGTCAAAGCAACACCACCGATCTCACTTTAAGCTTTGTTACTTATCAATTTATCACACTTAAAGTTCAGACACACTAGAGAAACTTATATCAAGATGTAGTCATTAGTTCTTAAATATTCCTAACTAGCGATTGGTTTAATCTTTAATGATGCAGTTCTCAATATAATTCTAGACATATAATATGGTTGTAATTGTTTCAGAATTTAATAAAATAGATTTTTATAAAAGAGAATATATAGTCACTTAATTACTTAAAATGGGTCATGGGCCATGGCAATAATGGTGTTAGTCAACAACGTTCTCTTTTTTTCTCGGAATCATTTAAGTCCGAAGTTCAACTTGCACATCGATGTTTCTTTTAGCTGATTTCTTTGGTGAAATAGTCAATAACCACCTTCGAAAGACAACCACCATACGTTATATTACCATACTACCCTTAGCAACATTTAGTCAACAACCACCCTTGTAAGAAACACTCACTCTACCCTATTGTATAATTGTCAAAATCTTCTTACAAATTATTATCGTATATCTTTAAACTCACAACTAAATTTAAACATAAAAACATGTTTCTCCATAAGATTTGTTTTGGATACATTTGGCAGTTGTAAACCGTTTTCTTAACATACCGTTTCAATATTAAGTTTTTGCATTCTATTTTTACCTGATCTTTTCAACCCAACTTGCTTTCAACCTGATGAAAATTTGTGGGTACACGGTACACCATTGTCGACCCACAAAAAAGATATGTGACTCTAGTCTATTCTATTAGTCCCATTTCGTGTTTATCATAATTTTTTTCTCATTTGCGGATAGGTAAACTAATCATAAGTTTGATTTTCAAGTTTTTGAAGATAGTTTCTCTATTGCATATGTATTGTTGAATAATTAGATGAAATTTGTAACTAAAGTAAGCTAAAACTAAGGTGTGAAAAAAAACCTGAATTCCAATCCAACCCTTGTAATTGAACTTGATGTAAAGCCATAATGTGTGCCTAACAATATTAAAAAAGATATTATAATGGCCAATAGAGGGCATGAGATGCCACTTTAAATCATGCTTACTTTTTTAGTGGATGGCTATAAATATACTTTTTAACTACAAAAATCCCATTAATTTTTATATGCTCCCTACCAAGTTTTTAATTTGTTTTTCTAATGGCAGTATTTGTTAATCCCTTCCTTTTAGAAATACAACAGCTTTTGTATATATATATTTTTTACAATAGTTATATGGTTCTGTTCTTCGGTATCAGGTCTCATACTCAATTAAAGAATAATGTTATACATCGGTATTCGTTTTGGTACTGATGTGAAATTGTACCAGCTCAGTAGTCCGCGCGCCACGTTAACCACTAACCGTGTGCGTGCGTCCCACCACGCATACCAGGTAGGACGCCACCTGGTAAATCCATACGGACCCGAATGTCACTTACCTGGTCTTCCGTCATGTGCCAGACTATGCGCACAAGGTAAAAAATATAAAGGAGGGTCGCGGCGTTGCGAGTGTGCAAAGTGCGTCAACAATGTGGGACATGTTGACAAAATCCATTTTCTCATCTTTGGTTGTTTCAACTTATAACTTTCTAGCTTCGATATCTCATTCAACTTAGCTCTATTTTGGACGTGGTTTGGTTCGTTGTGATATTCTCACAATGTAGTACACAAACCCGGAAATAATTATCTATATAACGTATATATATAAATACATTTATTTAAGTCCAAAATTAATAAAAAACAATCATTTCACTACCATTTTTCTAACACTAAAATAATGTATAAATAACTAAAGCTTATCATAAAAATAGTTGTTAAGGATCATTCGGTATCGTTTCCACTTGTTTGGAAACTTTCAATTTAAAATCTAATGAAGTATTGAGGTTATAACTAAAAATATACCGTGAATTTATGTATAATTAAGAAACATATTTGCTTTTGATTTAGTTTTTTTATGTGATTAATAATTTTGTATTGTTGAACAAGTGGTTAACCTACTTGATATATGCCCCATTATCAAAGTATTTGTTTATTTATTTTTCCAGAATGTTATGGTTGTGAGAAACAAAATTAGATGCGAATACACCTGTTGCTTGTTGTTGGTAGCATGCATAATTTTTCGACAATATTAAGTAATTTTTTTTAGGAGATATTGTTTAAAATTTATTACTCTTAACATGATTTGCATATCATCATACCACTAGACAATTATGTCATGGCTATATACATCACCTATTTGTCGAGACATATATTTTGTAATACGAATTGATCATTTCAAACAAATCTTTCATTTGAAACTCTAAATACAAAATAAAGGGCCCTTTCTCTTTCACTTATGTATAAAAAGTGCCTAATTTGGGGGTGCATTTGGACAAAAAAAAACTAAGTTTGCTTTCAAAGGAAGAAGTCCATAATTTGGGCAACTTTTAACAAGACAACCAAGAAACAAACAAAGCAAATGAGGTGAAGGTCATTATTTAACCATATATTTATTGTAACATACACACTTAATAGATAACTTATATATAGTATGATTACACTGGTGTGTATTAGTCGGTTCCGGTACAAAATGGTTTTCGCCTAAGAAGCGTAGGAAACAATGAGGTGGTGTTACATGCACCTGATTGGGGGGGGGGGGGGGGGGGGGGGTATAACAACATCATTACAATTGTTTAACTGCACCTTGTTAATTCGTAATCAGACCCCATTTTACATATGGGCATGTAACCACACCTTGTAAAAGGTATAACCAAACAATCCTTTGTTTTTTACACCACATGAAGATTTCTAACCCCTTCCTATCCAGAATATTTCTCACTCTCACTCATTTTACAAGACTATTGTCTAAAAAAGTAGCACATTATTCAAATCGATGGTAGGGTATATTAATCGAAGGATATTGCTAAAATCGGATGACCCAATCATAGTGTAACGAAAACATTTCTCACTAGGTACTTGGTCAAACTATGCATTCATATGTCATCATTATCATCATCATACTCAGTTAATCCTATCTATAATGTTCATTTTTACTGCAAAAAAAAAAAAATAACGTTAGAGCATCAGCATCCACAATGCTAGCCCCAACAAACCATTCTAAACCGCCCCGTCATTATGTCACATCATTTCAAACCACAACACGCTTTTTTCCTCCAACCATAAACCATTTCAAACCTCTACCTCATCACCTAATTTTCCTTTTATTTAAGAGTAAACTGCACGGATGGTACATGTGGTTTGCACGAATTGCACAGACGCCCCCATATATTTTCAATGGCCCCCAACGTTGACATTTAATTTGGTCCCTACTAGCTAACTTCGTTAAATTTTTTCAGTTAAGTCATGTAAAATGACCAAACTACCCACAAGGACCATCCGAGCAATTTAATCTTTTATATATATTTTTTCTTAGAGCACCACCACTACCACCTCCTCATCCAACCACCACCGCCACATTTTATTATTATAATAAAATAATAATAATCAATGGACATCAGTTCTACCCCCTTCAACAATCATCTTAACCGGTTTGTCTTATCAAGTCCCCAGTTCTAACATTGTATCAACAATTATCTTAACCAATATCAATATAGTCACTTCCAATAATATACCAACAATTGTTGTTATGCCTTCCATTGTAACCCAACACCGAAACACCAACATCTATCCTATGCTCGAACCCAATTCTATTAATCAAGCTATTGAGTGGTCACGCGTCGGAGAATGGGGACGCGCCGCCATACGCACTGGCCGGAACCCTTCTGCTCCGCCTTCTGTCTCTCTCTACTTCCCTTTTCATTTTCCGATCGTCTCTCTCTCTCTCTCTCTCTGATCTGTTCTCCTAGTTCCTTCTTCTCTATCCTGAATCTCTCTCTCTCTCTTGTATGGATATATGTGTGTGTGTGAGGGTGGAAGATTGTGGTGGAAGGTTTGGGAAGATGGTGGTGCTAGATAATTGGTGTTAGTGGTAGTTGGGGGAAGATGATGGTTGCAGTTGGGGTTGAGAGACAGAGATAGAGATAGAGATAGAAAGAGAGAGGGAGAGAGTTTATAAATATGTTTTATTTTTATTTTCTTAAAAGGGTATTTTAGTAATTTCACATAGGTTTAACTGAAAAACTTAACCTCCATCCAAGTCAGGGACCATCAATGAAACAAAATACAAACCACATATCCCATTGTAAGGCCCTCAGCCAATTTACAGAAAACGTGCAACGGAAATACCAACCGAAAAATTCATTTCTTTTAAAAATAACCTTGGATGTTTAGAACCCAAATCTACTAAGCATTTTAGGTATTACATCTTTTAAATATGTTCTATTACATTAAACGTGACCCATCTATATCACGTTATGGGGCCGTGTCCTCGTACAATCCGCCTCCTTGCTCGATCTCCATCCTTTCCTTACTCTATTAGGTAGACAAGACAACCTGCGATCACCAAATAACCGTTTCGTTAGTTCATTTAGTGACTTAATGCACACTACTCAAAATGCGGAGATAATATCCATAGATACTCCATGATCTCGTTCCAACGCCTTTTTGCAAGTTCGGGTGTGGTACCCCGAGCCGAACCTACAAGTCTCATGCATTCACATTTATATACCTGCATCGTCATTACCATTCACATAACAAAGGTTAATAACCCCCCCAATTCATACAAATATACAATTCCCTCAATACCCCACAATACATACAAGCATACAATTCCCTCATATAACCCCATAATACATACAAGCATACAATTCCCTCATATAACTTACTTTGACCCGTCATGTTACTCTTTCTTCGCCAATCTTTAAGACAAATATGACGTTTCCAATCCTATACTCAATCTACACATAACTACCAACCCTTACATACATGAAACTCTCTCTCAAACCCGAGCATGAGTACACATATGTACTATGAATGAGTTTTGGAGTTGCTCGGGCAAGGTACGGAAACATAAACAAGCTGAAAAATCAACATCCAAGGCCAAAGGGGGAGTTGGCGTAGGGTACGCCAAAAGTGGCGTAGCCTACGCCACTTGCGTAGGCAAGGAGTCCCAAGGTGGCGTAGGGCAGCAGGTTTTTGCGTAGGCAAAGTGACTTGGCGTAGCCTACGCCAAAACTGGCGTAGGGTACGCCAACATCTGATTTTGGTCAACATTTTCCTTTTTCAAGCAATATCTTTCATGCCATTCTCACCCACAATTTCCGACATTCTAGCAGCTCATTTACTAACTCTCCCACCCATCATTCCACATATACCTTGATCAAGTCTCGGATCGAATGCACGCCCCTACGAGCTTCCGGTTTGAGTTCAAGTGCCTAATATACTCGATTCGCTCAAACCTTGGCGACACTAGTTACATTTACAAAAGACAATGTCCAAGTTAGCTACCATGTGAATCTTTGACCCATAACCAAAACCATGTACTTCTTCAAGATTCCCATTCTATGTGAACATAATTCAATATCATAGATGCGAGTTAAGTTCGGGAATCACTTACCTCAAGTCCTCCAAGTTCATGCTTGTTTATTTGCCTCCCCTTGACCCATTAGCTTCCCATGGTTGAGTCCATCCTTCCTATCCTTTCATATCATCATGTTCACATCATTGTTAGCATACATGATCATAACACACTAACAACCATTCTCAACCAAATATCACATTGACTTTCATTAGTCAACTTCTATCATATCTAAAACATACATTCACAACCACATTTATTCTCACATCATGTAATACCACTTATTATCATATATGTCTCATAGTTTTAACATGTTATGCGTCACATAGTGTTTCTAATCACACAATCAGGTTTGGGAGCCTAACCATGTTATTCTACACTATTTGCTTGGCGGAAAGTCAACTTTCAACCATTCAAACTTTCTAGTTAGAACATATATCCATACTAGTGTACTATACCATATGAACTTCACCATAACAATATTCTCATATATTTCGGAACACATACAACCATATGATCACAACGGTTGTCATATACGTTCATACATTTCCTCACATACATACTAGGGCCTTCATATTCTCTAACTAGCAACATAGCCCAAGAATACCTCATAACACTAAATCCTTACATGAATGCTCCCTAGAACACAATTCTCATGCTAACCCACTTTCAATTATATTTATTATCATACTACTTTCATACTTGTCCAATCTTGCCTACAATTTCCCAAGTTAGACTAATTTAGGCATTTCATCAAACACTTGGTGTGCATACAACATTTAAAACACAATGTACAAGCATTTCATGCATACTTTCATAGCTCATAACATAAATCATCATATTTCTTCCCTACATTACATACCATTCATTCAATAGTTATCAACATAGCAAATCATCACTTTCTTTTCAATGCACTCAACCATTAACTAAGAATGGTCTTGGATTACACCAAGACCAATACCCACTTTCATCATAAGTGTAAAACAATCTAACTAGTACAAGAATCAAGCATAGCCTTATGTAGTATCATGAATTATGGTTCCTCTAATGTCTATCAACATCTAGACACCTCCATTCTTCCTTGATTCACGTTTTTATACACACCCTAGGTTTCATCAACTCCAAAATTAACCTTAACATCAAAATCTACCAAATAGAAGGTACCTTTGGGTTTGATTGACCTTAAATCATCCATTTCTGGCTCATGCAACGATTTTTCCTTGATTTCTCACTAGATTGATCTTGGTAGTTGGGTTGGGGTTGAAACCCCTTTTTCTCCTTCCCGATAATCGACCAAAACACACACTTGGTGTGTGTTTTTGGTGTTTGCCTCTTATTTAATAATAATAATATGGACTTTGGGTATTTGGCAATTTCCACCCTACAACTTATAATCCCTTGATTCAATATCATTTTATTAATCTCGTCTATCAACGTCTTTAAATGAAGCAGGTTTTCGGGGCGTTACACCCATACGTGTAATTTCAAAAGGCTGATGAGCAGAGTTTAAATTTGAGCAAACCACATGAATCATCCCTGTAGTTTACTCTTTATTTAACTTATACCCACAAAAAAAAAAAAAAAAAAAAAAAAAACTTTTTTTTATAATATAAAGTACAAATAGGGACCCATCCCACCTCAATGGACTGATCCGGTAGAGCGCCCCATTCCAAACCAAACCAACCTCTACAATGCTAAAATAGAAGTTTTGTGGTCTGTCCCTTCAGAGCAAACCAAAACAAACCTTGCTTTGTGAATGCTCTTGTAATTATTCATCCAATCACCTGTATTTACTATTTTACCCCCACATCTATTTTTTATTTATTTAATCTGTAAAATAATATTAATAATTTAAAATGGAAATTTGAAAAGGAGCATGAAAAAAGGAATATGAAAAAGGACAGAAGGAGGTCGGTTCCTTGCACTAGATGGTCTCTTAGGTTGGGTTTTGGTTATATGTTCGTAATTAGATTCGTAATTAGGTTCGGATATAGGCATGTAAATAGGTTCGGGAATTGTCTACTCCATTATACATATTTCAAACTCTTCACTTTATGTGTGCGGATAAGAACGACCCACTCACTCCTCCCTCTCATTTCAACTCTTTTGCTCCGATCACCACTCTCCTCCTCCGTCACACTGGCGATCGACGACCAAAAATCCACCACCGTCACCGAACTCAAGCCTAAAAACCGCCGTATTATGGTTCGTCAATTTCATAATAATAAATATTTATTTGTACATTTTTAAAAAGGCGATCAGCGCACTGTTTGCCTTTTTTTTTTTTTTTTTTTATAGTTGCAATATTTTATCTTCATATTTATTTTTAAAAATTATTTCAATATCTTATAATCTTATTCATCTATATGTGTTTAAATTGTTGGTTTATGTAATGCAGGGTGCTGGAGGACCTAACGAAGACGATAAGAAATGGCCGCCATGGCTGAAACCAATGCTTCGTGAAAACTTTTTTGTTCAATGCAAGCCACATGCAAATTCGCATAAGTCTGAATGTAACATGTACTGTTTGGACTGTATGAACGGTCCTATATGCTCTCTCTGTCTCAGTCATCATAAGGACCACCGCTACATTCAGGTTCGTATTCATCTTTTTCGCGATTGATGATATATGTATACTTACTTTCTATTATTCAATATTTGTTCATTATGTCAATCTTTCATCAAACGTACAGATTCGAAGATCATCATATCATGATGTGATTAGGGTTTCTGAGATTCAGAAACACCTGGATATCAGTTCAGTACAGACGTACGTCATCAACAGTGCAAAAGTTGTGTTCCTGAACGAGCGGCCACAACCGAGGCCTGGAAAAGGTGTTACGAACTCCTGTGAAGTGTGCGAACGCAGTCTTCTCGATTCGTTCCGGTTCTGCTCACTCGGTTGTAAGGTAAATTGTAAACATGATTACAAAAAAAAAAAAAAAAAAAAAAAAAAAAAAAATCAAATCTGATGTTAGAATTAGGTACCAGTAAAATAACGTATTTTATCAAAACTCGCTATTTATTGATTTATTATTCGGTATAATTAGGTTTAAAAATAAATTCTCCGTTTATAAACGGCCTAACAACTTGATTACCAAAAATATCTAATTGATTGAAATAAAGGATAAAAACTTTGTAATCTATAGGTGTGTACTCTGTAATTCAGTCACTTTTTAGTTACGAACTTTGTAACTCGGTCACTTTTTAGATAACCTTGTAACTCGGTTATTTTTTAAACGAACTTTGTAAATAGTTCAATTTTTGCGCGAACTTTGTAACTTGGTCACTTTTTACACGAACTTTATAACTCGAGCCACTTTTTGCATAACCTTGTAACTCGGTTATTTTTTACACGAACTTTGTAAATAGTTCAATTTTTGCGCGAACTTTGTAACTCGGTCACTTTTTACACAAACTTTGTAACTCTATCATTTTTTATCCAGACTTACGCAAGATTAGTCTAACATTCGATCATTGCAGATTGTTGGAACATCGAAAAACTACGAACAGAAGAGGAGGATTTCGCCACAGAGTAATAATCTAATGCCGGTATCGGATTCGGAGGATTCGTATAGTAGTAACCGACATGGACGGAGGTTGAGTAACTTTACTCCGTCGACTCCACCACCGATGGCCGGTGGTTTTAGGGTGGCGAAAAGGAGGAAAGGGATTCCACATAGAGCACCAATGGGAGGACTAATCATAGAAGTCTAGAAAACAACTACCTATACTTTTGTTTAATTACTATAAGGTCCTTTTAGTTTGATACTTTTTATGATGTGCACCCTTCTCCCACTTCTCTGTGGGAAATGCCGTTATTACCCTTTCGTTTGTAAAAAAAAGAAGCTGTTTATATAACATAAGAATTAGTAGTTTTAGAGGTAGGAAAAGAGGGGTAAAAGTGTCAGAATAATTAGTTGGAGTGGAATTATACGTGGATATAGAAAGAAATGTAGGTATAGTGTTGTGGTGTAAAGTTTGGAAAATGTGCTTTTTTTTTTAATAATGAGGATATGAAATAAGTTGTAATGTTATTATGCATTATTAAATGATATTTTACAATATTCTGTTTTGATATCAAATGTGAGGGTCCATTGGTTTTAAAAACCGGTTTTCAGGTTCTCTTCAAGATTGGCGACAAGTACAAAGAAATTGACCCAATGTTTAAAAATATCTTTAATCTATATGATGACCCTTCGTATCCTTTGGGGCTATTTTTGTAATTGCAAATAACCCTTGGCTTGTCTATATCAAGTTTCTTTTAGTTGAGTTATTATTAGGCCTAAATGTTGGAAATGGAATAGGTCAACATGTCCACAACAAAGAGGTTCGCACTCGGATAGTATGGAACACCTTTGAAGCCTCTCAGGCTTTGGATGTGGCTGGCAAAGATTATGTCGTCAACGTTACCAACAGTTCAATACCTATATAGGCTCTAAAAGGCAACCTGAGGTTTAACACAAGGAATAATATAGGATGTGAAAAAAGGGATTAGCATTTCCATACTCTCACCCTATATTACTCCTTGAAAATGCTTACTATCATGTCGGAGCTTGATCCTGTAACAAGGATAAAGTTGGTTCCTTAACAATACAATGTGTAGATCCCTAATCAACGTCCAATACACCACGGTTATGAAACTATTATACCATGTCTAAAGATTAATTGTGGTTAGAAATCAATGTATATTATTATTTATGCTCAAGTTTACGTTACTATTTTCATCATATAGTTTTAAATTAAGGTTGAATATATTAGTATTCTTTAAAATTAATATATTTAACATATTTTGTTTAATTTTTTTTTTTTTAAAACAAATCATTATAATTTCCATTTCAACAAAAGAGGCAAATTACATAAGAATAGCAGGTAGGCGGGCAACAAGCTGCGCCGCCACCCCCTTCTGGATAGAGAACCCTAATCTAGAGAAAACAAATCCTCGCCCCTGGGGAGTCGAGAAGTTGCTGTGGACCACCCGCTGGATTCTCGTCAGAAATCTGATCGCTTCCGGAGCCAATGAGCCAAAAGTGTCGAAGGCTAAAGGGACAAAAGCATGTTGGTTATCCTCACACGCTTTAGCATGCTTTGCCACCTTGTTCGACTCTGCTCTAATTACCGCTTGCCCCGCCACGAACCCACTCTCCCTGAATCCCGCTAAAGGAGACACACCCGTAAGGTCCACGCATGCGTGTTTCCCACCTTCCCAGCCAAACACTAGTAGGTCAGCCGGACGTAAAGTGGACCTCCTTTCTGCCGGGTCTGTTAGAAAGTTAACTGGGGCCTCTTTCTTGGCCGAGATCCCTGCTCGTCTAAGAATATCCATTAAAACGTCCCGAACGAAATCGTGCCTGTACTTAAACCCCGGTAACTCTCTACAATGGAGGGCATGCTCCCCATATTTATCCAAACACGCTTTACGGCAGACCGGACATGTTTCGTCATCGGGAAAAATGGGAATCATCAAACGATATTTAAGGATTGCTCTATATTCCACGGCTGACATTCGTTGCCCCAACCCTTCGATAGGGATAACTGTTAGGAAGTCTTGGGCGTGGGGCCTCTGTAAGCATTCCATGACGGCTTTCTGGCGTGGGGTCAAGCAAAAATCTTCCCTCAGACTTCGTGCGATTTGACAATAAAGAGCATTCGCCAAGTTTTTTTGTGGCTTTTTGGGGGCGGTGTCTTTATTGGAGAAACCGCCAAGATCAAAGTCAGGGAGATTTTCATGCATGCGTTCCAAAGCGCAAACATAATCCGGATCCGTGTTATCGACCTCGCTGTTACGTAAAATATGGTCTTGCAACCCCCAGGATTGAGATCTGGATGCCACAAAGGCATAAGTGGCGACATCCCGGGCCGAGAGAAGGCCCAACCCACCATGCCGCATCAGTAAGGTTGCGACCCGCCACTGGAGGTCCCCAAAATATGCCCCCCCACAAACTACAATATCTTCAATTGCCTCCCGGAGGCCTTTATCAAAACATGAGACAGCGCTGCCTACAAAGGGGGTTGGCATGTTCGTAAACCGAAAAGCAACTTTGCGACTCCCATACAGGATCTGAGCAGGAGGAGCTCGCTTTGCGGATCCCGCAGACGAGGGAGGAGCCCCATAAGATCCACAGCCCGTGACGCCCTTTTAGTAGACAAATCACATATGAAGCTAGCATCCCGACTGACTGCCCCTCCTAACAGTTTGACACCTCTCTCAGGCCGTCCAAAATTAATATCTTAAAAAATTTCAAATTTAGAAATTAGAAAGATGATTCTTGTGCAAAAATTACATGTCGAAATTTAAATTATCTTTGAGACACCGGCCCATAAAGTTATCAAAGATGAGAAAATCCTCGTGCAAGTATTGGTCGAAAACTTTTTTCTAAAGGAACACGTTTTATTTGATAATTGGCAATCGTGTGAACTGGCCCTAGTAATTATCAAAACGTGGTTTTTCTTCCTAGGGTATATAAATGACGGCACTCTTTTTGGTTCCCTTTTTTGTTTACTTTCAGTTTAAGTAATGCAAAATCACATTTCTAGTTAACAAAGGTAAGGGTGGACATGGCGTCTATGGAAGAAGCCAGGGTTCACCCGAGTACTACGGGAACACCGTCACATCCACCATTGGTTTGGGGCGTGCGGTAAGCTCTGGATACGTGAACCAGTGCTAGATGGATGATGGGTTCCAAGATCGTGTGTGTTGGATGGTGATGTGTATTGGATAGTGAATTATAATAGATAGTGAGTTTAACTAGATTGGTGCTCTCTCTCCCTCTCTCTCTCTTTACATTTATGTACAAACCAAGTATTATGTGAACAAGTTATTCACTTGCAACTTGGTGGCCTCTAATGCACTTGTCAAACAAAAAGAAACAAGTGTTATGAGTCATTATGTTTATAATTTATTGTTTTTATATATGTAATATGTGTGTGGGCACACACGTACACAACTAAGAACTTTTTGTTAATGTAGATGTTTTGATCCAACCTAGTCTAAAAATAGAAATATTAAAAAAATGTTTATGAAAGCTCCCACTAAATATTAAATTACCACTAGACTTAGGTAAAATGCTAAAACCCTTTATCTCTACTACTTTTATACAAAAACTAATTGTCATGTCAAGAATAGACTTGTGGAATAATTGATATCACTAAAGTTGCCCCGCGACATGGTTAATGAGACGTATGGACGACAAACACCTCAATTAAGTGAAAGCACCGAATACCGATCATTAAAAGTATTTTGTTTTTCTTCCAATTTCTTGATTTTATATAGAAACTTAGTTTGTTTTATTCAAAATGTAGAGCTAATTATTTTGCATGTATTAAATTACTATACCGTTTACCAATAAAGGCTACATACACTCGTATAAGACTATGAGTAATGGGTAATACCTCATAAGGGGCATTTTTTGCCACATCATCATCATATTGCCCCTTCAAAGAATATGTAATGGTTAATCTCTTTTAATGCCCTCTTAATATTTTATACTTCCCTTATTTTTCTTCTCTTTGGGCATTATACTAGTAATCCCCCCCCCCCCCCCCCTTCTTCACGTCCTTATAATGCCCAAGAGGACGGTGTTAAAAGCGTTATCAAGCTTATTCATGCTCACATAATGTCATTACACATGTTCTAAGAAACTATAATTCTTATCTTTATCATAATTATCAACATAATAATTACATGTAAATATATACTAAGCATATTAAGTAAGAATAGTAAATTTGTTTAGGCTCGTGGGCCTAATCATAATTTATATCATAATTTTGGGCTTTAGTTTGTTACTAAATGAGCTTTAATATTGGCTCATAATCGTTTAAATTTGGTTTGATTAATGTTTTTAACGAGTTAATTTTGAGTAACTCACAATTGTCACGGTTGGTGTTCACGCCTAGGCCCTGGTTAAATGTGTAGATTCGGGGTGGATGTGAAACTATATTAGAAAGTACACAAAATTAATAAATCGTGATTAAGTACATAAAAATTATACTAATTAAACGGAATGTAGAAGATATTTTAAAATTAAATCCATAGTAATCCCTGTCAAAAACAGTCATTGAAAGGAACGGTGTACCACGCCCTTGTGATAAAGGAAAATGATGGAAACGATGTTACAACTATTCATTTGGATTAAATTATTACTAGCTTATACCCCGGGAGCGTCCCGGGTTGAGAAATCTAAGTAAAGTGAATAAAATTAGAATTATCTAAACTATAAAAATGACATTTATATAGCAATTACCTGTTGGAGGGCGTCCCGGGTTGAAATATTTAATATGACAACATAATTAATGACTTGCTATGACTAATGAATATTATTATTATTATTATTATTATTATTATTTTAAACAAATCTCTGCCATAAGTTATCATATTTTAATATATAAAAAGGTAATTGGGTCGGGTATCACCTAATCCCAGGCCCGACCCAAACCCACAATTTTTTTTAAACTAATTCCAAACCTGAAACAATACTTGTCGGGTTACAAAAAATAGTTGTTTTTTTTCTCCGTTTTTTTATATAGCACTATGGTACTCGTTGTAAAGATAATAAAACGCTCGTTAATTTGGTGTAATTTTTTTCTTTAAAAAATCTCGTATATAAAAGATATTAAAGTTTAAAAGTTATGAGAGGAAACATGAGAGAGAAAATAATAAAGTTTTAATATTTAAATTTAGTAGATTAGGTATTTAATAAATTATGTTAAATAATATTTAAACCATATTTATTCCTTTTTTTTAATTGGTCTAGAGTGCCACATTACATCCTATGTGGCATCTCTCAAAAGAGAGATTGCATAATATTATGACATGTCATCAAAATGGCTTTGGTTTATTATATGTATAGATTTAGGTGACTTTCGATATATATATATTGATAATTTTTAATACTAAGAACATACTACTATTCATGTTTTGGTTAATGACGAAAACACAGAAGCCAACATAGAGGTGAACAAAAAAACCGGTTCTAGAATCGGAACTGTGGAACCGAACCGGAACCGGTTCCGGTTCCAAACCGGTATACAGTGGAACCGGTTCTGGTTCCTTTAGGAACCACCGGTTCCGGCATCGGTTCCACTATTTTAGCCAAAAAAGGTTCGGAACCGGAACCTGAACCGATTTGAAGAACCGGTCCCAGAACCGGTTCTACCGTTAGAATAGGCCAAATTCGTTTTTTTGATCGTTGGGCTCGTTTATAGCCATTAACTAGCCGTTTTTTTTCACCCAAAATCACCTTTTGCCACCCTTGTTTAGTATAAATAGGTTTGGTTGTTTTGGTTGATCACAACACTCAAAAACGCAAAAAGAAACAACCCGAAAACGCAAAAACCGCTATCGTATGCACTTAATATTGTGTCCGCTTTGCTTTTATTACATCATTCCGTGGCTTCATCTTCAAACCCATCCCAAACCGGTTCCACAAACGAGCATACCGTTGTTTAAAATTTCGAGACGACACGAAACGCCGAACTTTTTGGCGAAAATGGTTATTTCGACTTGTGTCTTATGTCGAATGGCAAAAAAAAAGCACGTTGTAGAAAGTTTTAATTTCATTTTCCATGTTTTTTGTTTCGAAATACTAAAAAAATAACAAAAGTCGTAATTTTATGTTTTTTTTGCCATCGGATTTTTTTTATTTGTGCGCGCAAGAACTGATTCCGAAACAAAACCGGAACCGAACCGAATCGGAACCGGTCTTTGGAACCGACGGAACCGGGACCGAAACCGGAACCGGTTCGGAACGGAACCGACACTGTAGCGGACCGGTTCCAAACCGGAACCAATTCCTCAAAAAAAAAAAAAAAAAACGATTTGTTCACCTCTAAAGCCAACGATCTCATGAAATTTATATGGACCATTCTATTTACACCCCCCTTGGGTTCTATTTCAACCCCCCTTCAAAGCGCCTCGCTTTGCCCAAAGCGAGGCGCTTTGGGTCAAATCGTAGTACTAGGTTGACTGCTTTATCGGGAAAAGCAAAAAGCAACTTTAAAGCGCCTCGCTTAGGCCAAAGCGAGGCGCTTTAGCCCCTTTTTTCTAGGGGGGATAAATCTGGACATGTTTTCTAGATTTACCCCCAAAGCATCTCTCTTTGGCCAAAGCAAGGTGCTTTGGCCCTTTTATTAAAAAAAATATATATTGTTTTAATTAGATTTAAATGGTTTTACTTAATTAAAAAAAAATTAATTCATTTTTAATTGTTTTAACTTGTTTCCAATCAAAGAAAAATTAGTTTGGCGTGTTTCGGTTCGTTTATTGCTCGTTTGTGATTTTCAGAACAAACAACCGAGAATGAACAACTTTCATAAATATATGTACGTAACACATGAAGCGTGCAATCAATACCATGTATTACCAAATTTCAGATTTTACATCTCTAATCGATATACTAGACTTCCGGACATTATTTAACGCGTTTTGGTTCTTTTAATTGCTCATTTCAGAGCAAACAACCGAGTATGAACAACTTTCATAAATGAATATACGTAGCACATAAAGAGTGCAATCAATACCATGTCTTATCAAATTTCAAATTTTACATCTCTAATCGATATACTGGACTTTCGGACCTTGTTTGACGCAGTTTGGTTCGTCAAATTGCTCGTTTCTTAAGCACCTCATCGGGTGGATAATGGGCCGATCAGTTCGAAACAGGTACGGTTCGTTACCGGACCTGATCGAGTCGATTCGGTCCGGGTGGATAACGAGCCGGTCAGTTCGAAACCGGTACTGTTCATTACCGGGCGGTCAGTTCGAAACTGGTGCGATTCGTTACCGGACCTGATTGGGTTGATACATTTCCGGGTGGTAAATTAATTTTCACTTGTTTAAAAATTTCCCACAACTCTTCTTGTTGCGGGCCTCTTTTCTTGACCACTTTTTTAGATGGCTCCAACAATGCTTCGGGATAAGGGACGGTATTACCCTCCATACCCTTTTCCTTAGCCTTTGGAGCTTGTTTGTTCTCAACGGGTTTTGAATTTTCAACATTTTGTTTACTTTTATTTTGACCCGTTTTCTCCTCACTTTCACTTTCATCACTCACATCTTCCACCTCCCCATCAACAAATTGGGGAGATGGCGGCTCAATTTTATTTTCAGTTTTATTATCAATAATTTTACCACTACGAAGAACGGTTACCTTATTAATGGGAACATTGCGAGTGTTCTTCGAACTCGAACCTTGATGTTGCGGGTTGATAGTGGTATCACTAGGAAGCTTCCCCATGCTTCCTCTCCATTGAGCCATTTCTTCCGCTAATTGGCCCACTTGCTTGGCCAAGGCCTCATGAGACTTATCCCTCACTTCATTTGCTTTGTTGTTCTCTTTCATCATGCTCATTAAAGCATCCATTTTTGAACTCAAAGACTCATCACCACCTTGACTTCCCAAAGAGTTTCCTTGATTGCTTGAGGAGCCGCCTTGGTTGTAACCTCTTTGATAATTGTTGTTGTACCCTTGGTTACCACCTTGATTGTAGTTGTTTCTTTGGTAACCGCCTTGATTACCACCTTGGCGACTTTGATATTGCCCACCACCGCTTTGATTTCCCGATTGGAAATTCGGGTTCATTTGGTTAGCGGGATTACCATACCTAAAGTTAGGATGGTTTCTCAAGCCTGCATGGTAAGTGTTGGAGTTCATGTCATACTTCCTTTCTCCATACACTTGATTTACCTCTTCGGTTGCTTGACCCATATCACCGGAGCACTCATTAGCTTTATGCCCCAAATCTCCACAATTGTCACACACGGGGTATTGCACCGATGACACCTCCCGTTTCCTCATCCTTGCCAACTCTTTCTCCAATTGAGCAATCCGGTCCTTAGAACTTGAATCTGCATCGGGAAGAGATTTAGAGACCGGGTGTTTAGTTCTTCGATCAGCTGCCTCCTCCGATTTTGAATTCTTCGCCATTAGCTCCAAAAAAATCCCAATCTTCTTGCTCTGGATTAGATAATAAGGTTCCATTGCTAGTAGACTTGAGGTATTTTCTTTCCTCTTTACTCAGTCCATTCACAAAACTACTAACCAATTCCCAAAGGTCGATGTTGTGGTGCGGGCATTTCCGAATTAACTCCTTGAAGCGAGTGAAAGCTTCATGAAGAGGTTCCCCTTGTAGTTGTTGAAAAGAACGAATCTCTAGCCGCACCGCATCTGTTTTAAAACTGGGGAAATATTCATCCAAGAATACTTGTTGCATTTCTCCCCAAGTGTAGATGCTGTGTGCGGGTAAAGTGAGGAACCATGTCTTTGCTTTATCCTTGAGAGAAAACCGGAATAACCTCAACTGTACTTCATCTAATGAAAAATTATGACCTCCCATAGTACCACACATTGCTTTGAATTCGGATAGGTGATCATATGGGTCTTCATTAGCCATTCCATGAAAATGAGGAATGATGTTGATGTAGTTGGGCTTGCAATCAAAGGATCTTCTCCCTGGAGGTGGTGGTACAATAGGTGATTCGTTCTCAGATGCAAGTGGTCTAAACCGACCATTGACTCCTTGCATTGGAACTGGGGGCCTTCGTCTTGGAGCGTTAACTTCTTCACCTCTATGTTGTCTTCCCCCATTAGGTCTTCTTTCTGCTCGACCCACAAAATTTTCACCCCGGTTTTGGTGAATGTTAGGAAATTGATGTCTTCTTGGGTTTTGTCTTGGTTGGTGGTTATTAACAACATGATTGTAATAACCGTCATTACCCCCGTTTCGATTTGCACCCACGTTAGAACTATTGTCACCGTGATACTCTTCCTCATCTCCATAATCATCACTAACATTTCTGTAGCCCCAATCCTCATCATCCTAATTGTAATCCCTTTCAGAATATTCATCTTCTCCCGAGTGGTAGGAATGAACACTAACTCTGTCTGATGATTGATAACTTGGTACACTGAACGGATCATCATCATTAATGTTCGCCCTCAATTCTTCAATATTCTCAACATAATCTTCATATCCGGCTTTATTGTACCGATTGACCGGATCAAATGTGGGATTGCCACGGTTAGACATGGAGGGGCCTTGGTTTACATTTCGGGTGTTGGGATTTCGGTTGTGAATTGGTTGGTGAGGTGGGTGTTGTTGGGTTTGATTTTGATGAGGTGGAGTGGGTGGTCTTCGATTTTCACCTGAACGACGATTTGGGTTTGAGCTTGCCATTTGAACGGTTTCAAAAGACAAAGGTTGAATTATGGGTGGTGATTGGGAGTTAGAAGGAATCGGCTCCTCTAACCGGTATTGTCGGTTTCTTCTAGCTACTCTCTCAATTTCCGGTTCAAACACTAAAGGAGATGTTCTCCCCGAATGTCGGGTACGCATGCACTACCTATAATCTGCACAAATAACACACCCCGCGTAACAAGAAAAAGTAGAGAATAAACCAAACAAACAAACAATTAAACAGATTATCACAATATTAACTACTCAATAAGCACTAAGCGCACTAGCTCCCCGGCAACGGCGTCATTTGATGACCTCGGTCGTTACGGGTCATACAAAGCCTAAATAACCTAAATAGATAGGGTAAGTAGGGTATCAATCCAAGGAGCGTGTGGTTAGTGAGTATTTCCTAGTTAACTTTGAATTTGTTGTTTATGAAGATGCTAATTATGCAATATATGAATTGGTGTTTAGAAATTGATTGAAAAGTTCATTGATTAATATGAAACTTAAAATGAAATTTGTAAGAAATAATTAATAATACTTGTAAACAATAAGATAAAGATGATTACACTAAGGATTGGGTAATTGAACACTAGGGCTTTCAACAATTGGGCATAATTGGATAAACAAAGATAATGCAATTGGTACTAACGGGTTGATTGTTCAATAAACTTAGGTATCAAGTTTCATCAACATTCACAATGGACTAAACTATACTTTATCATTTAGAACATACAATCCTATGGTAGTGTTGATGCAAGGAACCATGTTCATAACATTTAGAAATTGGCACAAGATCAATTAACTAAAAATGAGTTCAACATAAGGTTAATCACTAATCAACACAAGTAATTCAAGTACATAAAAACATTAATCAAAAGTTTAAACAATACCCAAATGTTTAAGCCCTAGGTATCAAGAACTTACATCCCTAGTGTAATACAAGTGTTTTTAGCCAAGCATGGCTTTGGTGTTCATCATCTTCAAAAGAGGTTCTTCAATCTTCAAAGAATTGTTACTAAGCTTGGAGAATGTTGTGTGATGTTTTGTCTTCAATGGTGATGAATGATATAGTGAAAATGACACATGAAACAGCCAAAAACTGGGTCCTCCTTCATAAATTCGTCATTAAAATGTATTCCACTAACTTTGACTTGAAAAAAGGAAAGTTTTGACCGAGTTTGACTTTTGGCGTAGGATACGCCACTTTTGGCGTATCCTACGCCAACCCAGTTTTGCCTTAGCTGTTCTCTGCTGGCCTACGCCAGCCTTGGTGCCCTTGCCTACGCCAATGGTGTAGGGTACGCCACTTTTGGCGTATCCTACGCCAACTCTCCTCGGGCGTCCGTTTTTGATTTTCCAGCTCACGTATGCTTCCGTTTCTCGCCCGGGTAACTCCAAAACGTCATTTTTGCTTCCTTTTTGTTGTCAAATCCTGAAACAACATAGCAAGATCAAAACAACACCATTTGACACTAAACACTCCTTAAAATTCATTTTATGGGTGTTTTTATACACATCCTTTAATCAACCCATCACATCCCCACACTTGTCTTTTGCTTGCCCTCAAGCAAATCGATAAACCATGCTCAATCAACAATTTATCTAATTTCCAACCATTTTATCGATTCTCAAAAACGGCCCCTAGTCATACCCTAATTCACAAGACTTACGCCTGTCAGTAGATTTATATTCCAAGGTTTTTATATGTTTATTAAAAACAAATGCCTAGCTAAATCCAACTAGCTCCGATTTCACACTTTTGCACACCCCTCACAATGATTCACTCCACTCGGTTTACTATCTCGGCTAGCAAGTAATGTGCTAGTATTTCATATCAATCACTCGAAACCGATCATAGGGCATATTAGCATAAGCTTGCAATTCAATCACCTTCCACAAAATTTTTCAAAAGTGGACACACATCAAAAGGTCTTTAAAACGGGTTGTAATGGGGCTAGGCGAAGGGTATGGAAAGGGATATTTAAAGTGACTAAAGTGATGAAAATTCGACTTTTATTACATCAAACGAACTAAAAGGAACAACAAACTAACTCAACTATAAAGCAAGGCTATGCCTTTTTATTCGACGACTAACTAAAGCATTTTTTTTTAAGAAACTTTGCTCCTTTTCAATGCTTTTGCAGTTTTTTCTTTTTTTTTCTTTTTTTCTTTTTTAACAAACAACTAACAATAATAACTTTAAACTATTTACAACACAAAGGAACAACCTACAATCAAATTTTCATCACTCGGGTTTAAAGTGAAAAAGGATTATGGGTCAACTAGGTTGATATGGGTGATCAATTGAAAAGGTTTCAGGCTCAAGATTGGTTAACTAAGGGATATTGGAATGGGTCAAGGATGATAAAAATGGTTTAAAAATAAAAGGTTTAACCTAATGCCTTAATCATTCTTGTGTCCACAATCGGTCTAGAGTAGTAGGCGTATCAAAAATTGCAAGTTCTACCTTATGCGCCTATAATAGTACACTCAATTCAAATGAACACAACATGCCGGAGGATGTGGACAAATATTTGTAGGGTGTTAGCATGTTGTGGTGGCTTAATAATCTCTTCCTGAACCTAAAGGGAATATGGGTTACCGATATGCAAAAGTGTTACATTTCTCCTTAGTCTTTTCTAGCTAGGCACTCCATATTTTGCAAAAACCATCCTCGAAAAAACACATCAAGGAACTTAAAGAATTATGACCATGACTAAGGGTCGAATTTTGTGATCCAATATCATGGTGAAAGAAAAAAAAATTGGTTTTTCATAAGCTTGAGGGTCTCTATTTATTTATTTATTATTATTATTATTTTTTTTTAATATGGCTATTCCCCCATCCCCACACTTAAAGTTTACATTGTCCTCAATGTGGGTTCTTGCACGAAGAAGGGAACCAAATAGCCGATTAATTCAAAAGCGCGAGGATGCTTTTGTTTCACCCCACTACATCCTTTTCTAAAGTGAAAACTAAAGATCCACCCCAAGCCTTATTCAACAATACACAAAAGATTAAAGAATAGAAAGCACCTGATAAGTAAAAGATGTCTCTATTTCATCGGTGAATCCTTGCTCTCCATACTTGAATGCTTCCTATCCTTCATTTTTCCTCTTTTTCACTGAACACACACCGGTGATGCATATCCTAGGCTCACACTCAAAACATCAACACATACAAAACAACTAGAAAGAAACTAGAATGCAAAACATAAATTCTAACATATGCAAACAAGCCAAAATAAAGTCAACCAACATGAAATAAAAGAAAAACAATAAAAATAAATAGTCTACAATGATACAAATAAAATGTTACCAAAACCATCCATCAGCGGTAGTAGGGGTCATTCGGACCCGGTGGTGGATAAGGAGTATTCGAATACCCGAAAATCGCATCCATCCACCCATGGTAGTCACTGAGTGGGTCGGCAGATGAGGAAGATTCTTCAGCTGGTGGTGGTGGCGGTGGCGGCTACGGAGTGGGGAGATAGCTGGAGGAGATCCCTTGGGGCCACCTGACCTGATCGATCACCTCCTATGGTTGTTCCCTTATGGTTGAATAATCAACGTATGGAACAACTGGCACATAAGGACGCCCCGCCATTAGGTCCTGGTGGTGTCTGATCTGCTCAGTCTCCAAAAATCTGTTAACCGTGTCCATCTCTCGGGCATAATTAACCTCCCACCAATGTTTGTCCTCCCTTGCCTTTCTTTCCGCCTCTCTTCTCTCTTCTCTTGCCACTTGATCTCTTTCCCGCTGCTCCTCTCTTGCTATTCGCTCTTGTTCCCTTTTTATTGCCGCTTCTTCTCTTTGTCGTGCCAGTACCATGTTTCGCGTCCCTCGATCCCAAATAGACTTCTTGAATGAAGTCCAACCATGGAAACCTCCAGGCCTTGCCTGGTTGATCCCCGCTACCATCTCCATTTCTTGTCTGCTCATCTCTCGAACCGGCCGCTCTCTCACAACTTGCACCTCCTCTTCTACTTCCTCAGCTTCATCCATGTGCACCTCTCCATCACCTCTATGTTCCACATCTTCTCGCAATGCCATTATCTGTGTGTTGCCTTGTTTATCGAGCAAGACATGATACTCCGCGGTCCTTTCATATGTAAACTTGGCCTTGCTAAAACTCTCCCATTTCATTTTCATGATGTTTACTTCAATGGCTGGTGTCGATCGTGTCACCACTCCTTGAGCCTCCATCAAGTATGACAATAGCCTGACATGCGGGATCATTTTCCGCTCTTGGCTTTCTCGGCTATCCCAAATGTTCATCAAGACCAAATGCCTAAATGATAGGCGTGGTGTACCATACATGATTGCGTGTAATACTCGAACGTCCCAACCTCTCACTTTTGATCTATCCCCGAGGCTTGCCATTAGGTTTTCATATGAGATGCCTAAAAGGAATCTAGCCTCGCATTCCATGTCCTCTCTGCAATGATTATTTCCCCTTTTTACTGGAGCCACATTGTCAAACATATTTTGTGGATCGGTGTTTAATTGCGATTTAGCCCAAAAGAGATCCTCGGGGATATAATAGTATTCATTTTCCGGACAAGAGTCAAATTTGGCAATTTGACGCATTGTCTCAAATGATAGGGTCATCTTTTTCTTCCCCACAGTACCAATCAACTTCATTGTAAGAGGTGGGTTATTACCAAGATCTTGCTCCAGCGTGGTCATCCATTGCTCAATTGCTTTCATGTAAACCTTCCTTCCTCTATTCGCACAATAGTCTAAAGCTGCTTCCCAACCAATTCTTTCAAATTTCTGTGTTAATCCCACTAACCGCAACTGTTTCCTATCATATGATCTTTCAAAAACCAACACTCCCTCGGTACCATGTTCCAATGTTGACATTTTTTGGTACCACATTGCTGGTCTAATCGCTTCAAGGAAAGCTGACAGCCTTTTAGATTTTTCTGTCCATGTGGGAAGGTACACATCCATTCTTTCAGCACGCTCAGTCCTTTCACTACGATCCAATTCATGTTGAATTTCATCAACCTCGTTGTCAGACTCGTCCCGTAAGTTGGATCGTTTCCCCTTTTTCCTTTTTGGTTGAGAAGATGATTCAGCATGCTCCTTACACTTTTTTCTAAAGATGTTCTGCAACAACATTCAATAACAACAATGTAGCATTAGTTGTCTAATCCCAATAAGACTAGCATGTACCTTAACTACATTCTACCCAAACACGGCATCCTACGGTTATGAGCATACACCAGCGATTAAGGATGTTGTACTAATCGCCTAAATTCACAACCATATGTTTTACATCTCTACAACCCCCTCCCCACACTTATTTCTTGCTTTTATTGAAAAAAAAAAATTCGTGTGGTTTTTTTTTTTTTTTTTTTAACGCAACAAGTGTTATACCCAAGCAATAATCATCCTAAACACTAGTATACATAGCATCAATTTCTCAAACATTCAGGAACACATAATATGTAAATGATGAAAATAACAAGCAAAAATTATGAGAAACATATCTTCATGATGATTATTGAGTAGGGAAATGACCACAAGCAAGAAATAAGACAGTAACAAGAACACCACACAAATTTGCGAATTTTTTAACCCTTGATTCGCCCCTCAAAACGTTAAAATTAACAAATTCTAAGTTAGGGGTTTTGTAGGTCTTGAAAAACTAGGTGATTTTGATATAAAATTTGTTAAGTTTGGTGAAAGATTGAAAGAGTTATGAAGGTTTGAAGGTTTGGATGGTTGAGGCTTGTGTAGAAGGTTGGAGGATGAAGAAGGTGAAGTGTTGGAGAGTTGGTAGGTAGATGGAGGGTTTTGAAAAAGCTTTTTTTTTTTTTTTTTTTTTTTAGAAGTGGGTCCGGTCGGTCAACCTTGGTCAACGCTGAGTTAGAGCAGATTTTTTTTTTCGTTTTCTGGCGTATCCTACGCCAATTCTTGCGTAGGCTACGCTATTGGCGTAGGCAAGTCTTCCTTTGTTGGCGTAGGCCAGCAGCTGTTGACGTAGGCACTTTGACCTTGGCGTACCCTACGCCACTTTTGGCATAGGCTACGCTAACACCCAGTTTTTTTTTTTTTTTTTATAAGAAAAGACTTAGGAAATTTTATACAAATTTTACACAACTAACGCTTCCCACCCCCCGAAAAAAATAGCATTGTCCCCAATACTTTAATTAGAATACGTACCTTGGATGGGAGTTTGCACCTGCATTTTAGTTGATTTCATAAGTTGGTAAGCCTTCTAAGAAACTTACCAACTCAACAATGTTACCATGTTTTGTGGGGTGCTCCACGTAGGGCTTCAATCGATGCCCGTTCACAGTTTGTTTTGACCCATCTTTCGGGTCCCCGATGTCTACCTCACCAAGTTTTCCAACCCTTGTTATGATGTATGGGCCAGTCCATTTGCTCTTGAGCTTTCCTGGGAAGAGCTTCAACTTGGAATTGTAGATCCAAACCTTTTGACCCACTTGAAATTCCTTTTTGCGAATCTTTGCGTCATGAGCTCTCTTCATTTGGTCTTTGTATTTTGACGCGATTTCGTAAGCTCCATCCCTTAGCTCTTCTAACTCACACAATTTGAGTTTCCTTTCTCGGCCTGCATCATCATATCGTAAGTTAACATTTTTGATGGCCCAATATGCTCGGTGAACTAATTCGACCGGGAGATGACAATCCCTACCATACACTAGTCGATAAGGAGTTGTTCCAATAGGCGTTTTGTAGGCCGTGCGGTAGGCCCATAAAGCATCATTGAGCTTAGTTGACCAATCCTTTCGGTCCGCACGAACCGTTTTTTGTAGAATTTCTTTAATTTGCCTATTGGACACCTCAACTTGTCCACTAGTTTGTGGATGATATGGGGTGGCAATTCTATGGTCAACACCATATCGCTTAAGCAATTTTCCGAATTTTTGGTTTTTAAAATGAGATCCCCCATCACTTATGATTGTGCGAGGTAACCCAAACCTTGAAAAAATATATGTTTGTATAAAATTGCAAACAACAATATGGTCATTGGTTTTGGTGGCGATAGCTTCAACCCATTTAGAAACATAATCTACCGCCACCAAAATGTATAGATTACCGAAAGAATTGGGAAATGGTCCCATGAAGTCAATCCCCCATACATCGAACACATCAAAAACCAAAATGGGTTGCATTGGCATTTCATCACGTTTTGAGATGCTTCCTAATTGTTGACAATGTAGACAATTTTTAGCATACTCAAACGAATCCTTAAAAATTGTTGGCCAAAACAACCCACTAGATAAAACCTTGTGACCCGTCTTTTGGCCACTAAAATGTCCTCCACATGCATAAGAATGCACATGTTTCAACACACTCATGATCTCCTCATCCGGGATACATCTTCGAATGATTTGATCCGCTCCCACTCTAAATAAATCAGGATCATCCCAAATGTAGTGTTTCACTTGGGACAAAAAGTGGAGCCTCTTCTTCCTTACCCAATGTTCCGGCATTGTACCTGTCACTAAAAAATTAACAATGTTAGCAAACCAAGGTAATGTCGAAACCGCTAATAGATGCTCATCTGGGAACAACTCATTAATTTCATTTGTTGAGTCTTCTTCCTCAACCATCAGTCTAGACAAATGGTCTGCAACCACATTTTCCGTGCCTTTCTTGTCACGTATCTCCAAGTCAAACTCTTGTAGTAAGAGTATCCATCTGATTAGCCGGGGCTTAGCATCCTTTTTGTCCATTAAGTACCTGACAGCACTGTGGTCAGTATAAATAATGATTTTACTACCCCATACGTAAGACCGGAATTTGTCTAGCGCATACCCCACCGCAAGTAGCTCTTTTTCGGTAGTTGTGTAATTCAATTGTGCTTCCGAAAGAGTCTTACTTGCGTAGTATATAGCAACAGGTTTCTTTTCTACCCGTTGACCCAACACGGCCCCAACCGCATACCCACTTGCATCACACATGATTTCAAACGGCAAAGACCAATTGGGTGATTGCAAAATTAGGGCCCCAACTAACTTCTCTTCCAAAATATTAAAGGCTTCAATACATTTTTCATCGAAATTAAATGGAGCATCTTTCAATAACAAATTACATAAAGGTTTTATTATGTCGCTAAAACCTTTAATGAATCTCCTATAAAAACCGGCATGCCCCAAAAATGATCTAATGCCCTTAATACTAGTGGGATAAGGTAAAGTTGAAATGACTTGTATTTTAGCGTGATCGACCTCAATCCCACGACTAGAAACCACATGGCCCAACACTATCCCCTCTTGGACCATAAAATGACTTTTCTCCCAACTCAAAACCAGATTTGTCTCAACACACCTTTGTAAAACCTTTTCCAATTGACCTAGGCAAGAGTTAAATGATGACCCGAAAATAGAAAAATCATCCATGAAGATTTCCAAAGACTCCCCCACCATATCTGAAAAGATACTCATCATACACCTTTGAAAGGTGGCGGGGGCATTACAAAGGCCAAATGGCATTTTCCTAAATGCGAATGTGCCATATGGACAAGTAAACGTGGTCTTTTGTTGATCCTCGGGATGAATAGCAGTTTGATTGTAACCTGAATACCCATCCAAGAAACAATAAAATTTTTGTCCGGCTAATTTTTCTACTATTTGGTCAATAAAAGGTAAGGGAAAATGGTCTTTAGAAGTTGCAGCATTCAACTTCCTATAATCGATACAAATACGCCACCCGGTTACCGGTCGGGTGGCTACCTCCTCACCTGATTCGTTTTTCACGACTTGAATACCTGCCTTTTTTGGAACAGTTTGAGTTGGGCTAACCCACTGGCTATCGGATATAGGGTAAATGATACCCGCATCTAACCACTTCAAGACTTCTTTCTTCACAACCTCCCGCATATTAGGATTGAGTCTCCTTTGGGCATCTCTTGCGGGTGTCACCTTCTCATCCGTGATGATCTTGTGCATCACAATCGACGGACTAATACCTTTCAAATCTGCCACAGTCCACCCGATAGCTGCTCTATGGGTCACTAATACCTTCATCAATTTTTCCTCTTGCTCCCCGGTTAAATTTGAAGCTATGATAACCGGGAGCGTGTTGCCTTCACCAACATAAGCATACTTTAAATGCTTAGGCAACTCCTTCAACTCCACTTGTGGCGGCTCGACTAATGATGGCTTCAATTTCGTATCAATATGATCCGGAAGACTTTCCACTTGATGAGTCCATGGTGGTCTTCCTTCCTGTACCGCCTTTGCTTCTTGCTTCTTCTCCTCCTCAGCTATGCTTTTCAACATTTCCACCTGTGACCTGTCAAACATAAAACACTCCTCTATTGTGTTTTCCTCATCTACAACGGTGTCGTATAGAGGTATACACTCGTCAACAATGTCCGCCATATAGCATTCATCATTGACTAGAGGGTCAGTCCCATTTGAAAAAAACATTTAACCGGACCCTACGATTACCAAAGGTCATGTCAAGTGTGCCTGTCTTGCAATTAGCATTCATCATTGACTAGAGGGTCAGTCCCATTTGAAAAAATTTCCCACAACTCTTCTTGTTGCGGGCCTCTTTTCTTGACCACTTTTTTAGATGGCTCCAACAATGCTTCGGGATAAGGGACGGTATTACCCTCCATACCCTTTTCCTTAGCCTTTGGAGCTTGTTTGTTCTCAACGGGTTTTGAATTTTCAACATTTTGTTTACTTTTATTTTGACCCGTTTTCTCCTCACTTTCACTTTCATCACTCACATCTTCCACCTCCCCATCAACAAATTGGGGAGATGGCGGCTCAATTTTATTTTCAGTTTTATTATCAATAATTTTACCACTACGAAGAACGGTTACCTTATTAATGGGAACATTGCGAGTGTTCTTCGAACTCGAACCTTGATGTTGCGGGTTGATAGTGGTATCACTAGGAAGCTTCCCCATGCTTCCTCTCCATTGAGCCATTTCTTCCGCTAATTGGCCCACTTGCTTGGCCAAGGCCTCATGAGACTTATCCCTCACTTCATTTGCTTTGTTGTTCTCTTTCATCATGCTCATTAAAGCATCCATTTTTGAACTCAAAGACTCATCACCACCTTGACTTCCCAAAGAGTTTCCTTGATTGCTTGAGGAGCCGCCTTGGTTGTAACCTCTTTGATAATTGTTGTTGTACCCTTGGTTACCACCTTGATTGTAGTTGTTTCTTTGGTAACCGCCTTGATTACCACCTTGGCGACTTTGATATTGCCCACCACCGCTTTGATTTCCCGATTGGAAATTCGGGTTCATTTGGTTAGCGGGATTACCATACCTAAAGTTAGGATGGTTTCTCAAGCCTGCATGGTAAGTGTTGGAGTTCATGTCATACTTCCTTTCTCCATACACTTGATTTACCTCTTCGGTTGCTTGACCCATATCACCGGAGCACTCATTAGCTTTATGCCCCAAATCTCCACAATTGTCACACACGGGGTATTGCACCGATGACACCTCCCGTTTCCTCATCCTTGCCAACTCTTTCTCCAATTGAGCAATCCGGTCCTTAGAACTTGAATCTGCATCGGGAAGAGATTTAGAGACCGGTGTTTAGTTCTTCGATCAGCTGCCTCCTCCGATTTTGAATTCTTCGCCATTAGCTCCAAAAAAATCCTAATCTTCTTGCTCTGGATTAGATAATAAGGTTCCATTGCTAGTAGACTTGAGGTATTTTCTTTCCTCTTTACTCAGTCCATTCACAAAACTACTAACCAATTCCCAAAGGTCGATGTTGTGGTGCGGGCATTTCCGAATTAACTCCTTGAAGCGAGTGAAAGCTTCATGAAGAGGTTCCCCTTGTAGTTGTTGAAAAGAACGAATCTCTAGCCGCACCGCATCTGTTTTAAAACTGGGGAAATATTCATCCAAGAATACTTGTTGCATTTCTCCCCAAGTGTAGATGCTGTGTGCGGGTAAAGTGAGGAACCATGTCTTTGCTTTATCCTTGAGAGAAAACCGGAATAACCTCAACTGTACTTCATCTAATGAAAAATTATGACCTCCCATAGTACCACACATTGCTTTGAATTCGGATAGGTGATCATATGGGTCTTCATTAGCCATTCCATGAAAATGAGGAATGATGTTGATGTAGTTGGGCTTGCAATCAAAGGATCTTCTCCCTGGAGGTGGTGGTACAATAGGTGATTCGTTCTCAGATGCAAGTGGTCTAAACCGACCATTGACTCCTTGCATTGGAACTGGGGGCCTTCGTCTTGGAGCATTAACTTCTTCACCTCTATGTTGTCTTCCCCCATTAGGTCTTCTTTCTGCTCGACCCACAAAATTTTCACCCCGGTTTTGGTGAATGTTAGGAAATTGATGTCTTCTTGGGTTTTGTCTTGGTTGGTGGTTATTAACAACATGATTGTAATAACCGTCATTACCCCCGTTTCGATTTGCACCCACGTTAGAACTATTGTCACCGTGATACTCTTCCTCATCTCCATAATCATCACTAACATTTCTGTAGCCCCAATCCTCATCATCCTCATTGTAATCCCTTTCAGAATATTCATCTTCTCCCGAGTGGTAGGAATGAACACTAACTCTGTCTGATGATTGATAACTTGGTACACTGAACGGATCATCATCATTAATGTTCGCCCTCAATTCTTCAATATTCTCAACATAATCTTCATATCCGGCTTCATTGTACCGATTGACCGGATCAAATGTGGGATTGCCACGGTTAGACATGGAGGGGCCTTGGTTTACATTTCGGGTGTTGGGATTTCGGTTGTGAATTGGTTGGTGAGGTGGGTGTTGTTGGGTTTGATTTTGATGAGGTGGAGTGGGTGGTCTTCGATTTTCACCTGAACGGCGATTTGGGTTTGAGCTTGCCATTTGAACGGTTTCAAAAGACAAAGGTTGAATTATGGGTGGTGATTGGGAGTTAGAAGGAATCGGCTCCTCTAACCGGTGTTGTCGGTTTCTTCTAGCTACTCTCTCAATTTCCGGTTCAAACACTAAAGGAGATGTTCTCCCCGAATGTCGGGTACGCATGCACTACCTATAATCTGCACAAATAACACACCCCGCGTAACAAGGAAAAGTAGAGAATAAACCAAACAAACAAACAATTAAACAGATTATCACAATATTAACTACTCAATAAGCACTAAGCGCACTAGCTCCCCGGCAACGGCGCCATTTGATGACCTCGGTCGTTACAGGTCATACAAAGCCTAAATAACCTAAATAGATAGGGTAAGTAGGGTATCAATCCAAGGAGCGTGTGGTTAGTGAGTATTTCCTAGTTAACTTTGAATTTGTTGTTTATGAAGATGCTAATTATGCAATATATGAATTGGTGTTTAGAAATTGATTGAAAAGTTCATTGATTAATATGAAACTTAAAATGAAATTTGTAAGAAATAATTAATAATACTTGTAAACAATAAGATAAAGATGATTACACTAAGGATTGGGTAATTGAACACTAGGGCTTTCAACAATTGGGCATAATTGGATAAACAAAGATAATGCAATTGGTACTAACGGGTTGATTGTTCAATAAACTTAGGTATCAAGTTTCATCAACATTCACAATGGACTAAACTATACTTTATCATTTAGAACATACAATCCTATGGTAGTGTTGATGCAAGGAACCATGTTCATAACATTTAGAAATTGGCACAAGATCAATTAACTAAAAATGAGTTCAACATAAGGTTAATCACTAATCAACACAAGAAATTCAAGTACATAAAAACATTAATCAAAAGTTTAAACAATACCCAAATGTTTAAGCCCTAGGTATCAAGAACTTACATCCCTAGTGTAATACAAGTGTTTTTAGCCAAGCATGGCTATGGTGTTCATCATCTTCAAAAGAGGTTCTTCAATCTTCAAAGAATTGTTACTAAGCTTGGAGAATGTTGTGTGATGTTTTGTCTTCAATAGTGATGAATGATATAGTGAAAATGAAACATGAAACAACCAAAAACCGGGTCCTCCTTCATAAATTCGTCATTAAAATGTATTCCACTAGCATTGACTTGAAAAAAGGAAAGTTTTGACCGAGTTTGACTTTTGGCGTAGGATACGCCACTTTTGGCGTATCCTACGCCAACCTAGTTTTGCCTTAGCTGTTCTCTGCTGGCCTACGCCAGCCTTGGTGCCCTTGCCTATGCCAACTCTCCTCGGGCGTCCGTTTTTTATTTTCCAGCTCACGTATGCTTCCGTTTCTCGCCCGGGTAACCCCAAAACGTCATTTTTGCTTCCTTTTTGTTGTCAAATCCTGAAACAACATAGCAAGATCAAAACAACACCATTTGACACTAAACACTCCTTAAAATTCATTTTATGGGTGTTTTTATACACATCCTTTAATCAACCCATCATCGATACAGTCTGGGTGGATAACGGGCCGGTCAGTTCGAAACCGGTACGTTCGTTACCGGGCGGTCAGTTCAAAACCGGTACGGTTCGTTACCGAAACTGATCGGGTCGATACGATACATGGTACCTTGAAGTATCAAGACTATGAAATTAGTAAAACAACTTTTCAGGCAAGCAAGTAAAATTCAGTTGTTATCAAGTATTACATGTTTATTTTTTTTTTTCAGCTCGATCAAACTGTTTTTGAAAACATTGATATAGATGACTCTTCAACACGGAATGCATTGTCTTTGAAGGTTATTCTTTGACTTATTTAATCATATATTCTAATTAAGTTTTAATGTAGTTTATTCTAACAATTTTTACATTTCATTTAATATTGTAGGATTCTGTTGGAGATAACACTACTCCAGAGTCATCTTCTAGAGTTGGTGTTGTACGTGATGATGAGGAAGTGAAGCGTAGCCTGGATAAAGTGTATGATCTTGATGATGATGCAAGCGAATCTACAACAAAAGCTGCAAAGAAATCACCTGAGATCCCCCTTTTGGTTCCTAAGGTTGAGAAATAGGAACAATGAACAATTTATTTAAACATTTATGATTGGTTTGGTTTTTTGGACAATTTGGTTTTTTTATGCTTATTTGGGTTGTTTTGGATAATTTTGTTTTGTTTATGGTTTGTTTTGGTTTTTTTGGACAAATTTCATTTAAATTATTTGTGTGTTTGCATTTTATTATGTCTCAAATTTTAAATGCTAATAACTGTTCACAGGAATATTTATATTTTCATTGTGTCCTTAATTGTTTAAAAATTTGTATATTTCCTAAACTTTGATTAGCACTAGAGATCGTTGTTCCAGTTATGTTGTTGAAAACATATATCAACAAAATGGCTTGTGTAACGGCCTGAGGTTACGTATGATGGAAAGGTGAAGACTAAAACACAAAAATCGGTGTATAAAGAAATATTTAGTGATATTTGACTAAAATGTGTGTTGCCTTCTTTTACATTTTAATAAAATATTTCTACTACTTTTTTTTTACGTCTTACCACTCAAAATAATTGTACGTTGGTGAACCGCGTGTAAACGCGGGCAAAAGTCTAGTGTGGTATATAAATAATGTGGTGACTCTTCACATACATAACTTACATATCTTTTATTGTTTATAGTAAATAAATTACATCATATATTATGTATTTATATATTCTTTTTAAATTTATGTGGTTTCATGATGGTATGGTGTGACACTTCTGCACACAAATGAATATGTAGGCTTGAAGTTTGCCAACACACCCAACCCATAACACGTTTCAACCCATTAAAGTGAGTGATATATGTAGGCTTAACGTTTATACAAGCAAATATGGTATAGATACTTCATGAGCAACGTCATCATCTTCCTCGATGGTCTTTGTTTTCTCTTCTACTATAAGCTTCTAGGAATAGAATTTAAGTTTCTGATCTCATGAAGTCACCAATTGTTTACATATCCAAAAGAAGACAAGTTCTTATCAGTCGATTTGGTAGTTTAACTATATTATTTGGTCCAATATATTTGTTACGACGCTTGTCAAACTAACATAAAACGAGAGTATCTATGCAAATCATTAACTCCGATGCATCTCGCGGGTGCCGTAAAATAATAGAAATATGTTGGACACTACAAACTGCATTTTAGTAATTACATCACTTCCACTACAATCTTATGGTCATTAAGAGATACAACGCCACTTCACTACGCTAAGCACCGCTCTACGATGGCATACTTATCTGCCTTCGAGATACATAAAAGGGTCCCACCGAAGGACGTGGGTCAATCTAAGGGTGTTGCAAGGAATAGTACAGCCTATTGTGATGTACCAATTTAAAATATTCAGAAGATATACTTATGAGTTTCAGTTTTCAATAACATATATATTTTATACATCGTTGTTTTCTACTTCATCATAACGAATAACCAACAAACACAATGCACGAGGGGTAAAACAGATGCACCCGCCGCAACGGGCGGGCATTCCTACTAGTACATTATAAAGGAGGAGTGATGTACCATATTGGAATTTTGACATGGGTACAATTTTTAAAGCAACAAGTATAAGAGAATAAAGCTTATTTCATAAGGGTATTATAGGGATATTGGGGACAATTAAGACACTTAGAGGGTTAGTAGAGTACTTTTATCTTTTGTTTTTAGTTAAAACTAAAATATCATTCCTATAGTACCCCTAACTCCCTTCACCTTCCCTCTTAGGTCATATGGAGAGCTTCCCTAATCAATTATTCATTGATTGTGTTTTATTTATATTAATCATTCATAACAAATTCTATTACATTCCATGAAGAAACTTCCATTGATAGTAATGGCAGGGATGTATATAAGTTCTTGCCCTTATCTATTTACTATTCACCTTCTATCTTTCTCTAATCAGTTTTTATCAAGCTCAATGCACATGTTCTGTTCATTGTTATCTCTTTACTTATCTTTTTTCTATTCACATTCTACCTTTGTAGATAAGGTATTGTTATCAATTTTTGTTTCAATGTTACTTAGTGTTGATTGTTGCATCTTCGTTTAGTTGAGACGCTAATGCTTCTAGCAGTTTATGATGATCAGCGCGCACCGGAGGGACCCTAGTAGTCCAGGTTTCTTCTCTCGGTTCTAATTCTGTATAACAATTGTTAATCTATAAACTACATGTTGATTATTACATTGTGTTACTTGTCGATTCGAATTGGTTGAAAACCACTCCAAGTTTATCTTTAATGTATACCTTTAATAATTTTGTTATTTTTGCAGAGTTTAGTTGTTTAAAATGAGTGCAATAAAGACAGTTTCAGTTGTTACAAATGTGATCAAGACTCTTTGCTGATCTTATGGTGCTTTTTGGAGCTATAGCCAACTGCCAGATTCAATGTATGATATTAATCATCCAGTTTAATCCTTCAACTCTTAAACATATGGTCCAACATTAATGATTTTAACTATTTTTATATACCCTTTATTCATCTAAATATAATTACTTAATGTTAAGTTACTTTTTTTATAGCTATTTTTTCCATGTTTATGGATATATAAAATTTTGAGGTGGCTAAGATTTTATCTTTTTGGTAGGTTTGATTCTTTGAATGATCTTCATAGTATTGTCACTTAAATACATAATGCTTCATTATTTTATTAAGTGGTTTTTAATTTTTAAAATAAAATTTATTAACTTTTATTTCCATTGAATATTCATTAAGCATCATTCTTAAGTTAACACAGATCTCACCTAAAAACTTTTTCTCTTTCTGATTAAACAACATTCATTCTCCCCAACTTCCCAATTTAATTTGAAGATGGAAGGAGGTGGTATAGTGTCACTAGAGAAACAAAACACAGACTCCGCTACGACGTCGTCTTACACTTACTAGGTCAGAGAAGCTAAAAAATCTTCAACAATTTGTTATCTCTTGAAATGTATATTAATATTAATTAATTTTTAGTTACATAGATTTTTTAAAACTTTTTTCTACATATGGATATACATATATCTTTTCTCTATTATTTATTTATTATTATTATTTTATTATTACCTTATTACCTTATTATTATATTATTATTAAGTACCAAGCATGTCCAATAAGGTAATTTCAACATAATTTTAAGATGGGTGTTGAATAGACTCTTCACAAATGTCTATTTTTTGGTTATTTCCTTCCCTTTTTGCCCATTGTGTACAACATATCATGCTTATTGTATATGTGTGTAATACACACTTAATATCATTTCCAACATGTAACCCCCCATTTATAAAGAATTAGATGATCACATTAACTTTGTGAAACCCCTCATTATTATAAACCATTTCATAGTCCTCCATTATTACCCACCAACTAATCAATAAGTTATGATTTGCACATGAATGGATAACTTGAAATATCATTCTCTTATCTATTATATTATCTTATTAAGTACCAAAGCAACATGTACAATTGAATTAACCTTAATTCATAAGGGTATAATAAGAATATTTGTCACAATTAAGATGCTTTTAAGGGCATGATAGTAATTTGATCATGGTTTTATAGTTAAAACATAAAAACTTCTTCCATATTTGCCATTATGTCACCAAAATTGTTCTCTTCGTTTTTTTCTCAAAGCCCTTCATCGTCTTTCAATTAAATGGTTTCTCAATTCAATAGCATTCACTACTATTGAATGTCATTCTCCTTCAATTAGGGGTGTTCAGAATTCGATTCGAATTCGAAAAATTCGAAATTCGACTTAATTCGATTCGATGATCAAAATTCAAATTCGAATTCGATTCAATTCGAGTTCAGTAAATCGAATACGAATCGAATACGAATTATGATTTTAAATTCGATTTGATTCGAAATTCGAATAAAAATAATATATATTTATTATATATATAATTATATACACACCTTTAACTTTATAACATGGGCTAATCTACGAATTTGACCTAAGTCATAAATTAGCCCATTACCAAGCCCAAGCCTAACTAAAGCCCATAACTTAAGTCATAACCTTAACGAATTTATTCGAATTCGCTTCGAATTCGAGTTTCTAATACGAATTTGAATTGAATTGGTCAGCTTTTAATCGAATACGAATCGAATACGAATTCAGTAAAAAAAATAAATTATTCGAAAAATTCGATTCGAATAATTCGAAAATTCGTTATTCGATTCGATGAACACCCCTACCTTCAATTGCCCTACCTATTTATTGTGCCTCCTCTTCATAGACTTTCAACTAAAAGCATAATGTTCTTTGATCAAATTACGATTGTTCTTTTTCCTAAACACTAGTTTTTCATTCATGTCTTTTAATTTTTCAGTGCATTTGAAGATGAATTTGTTACTCAATGGCTTCCATTCCTCTTCTATGTGTCTGCTTTCTTCCTCATGCCTCATGTTTACTTAACAGGTAACCAAGTCTTTTTGATTTAATGTTGATGTAGGTTCTAATATTTCTATCAGGTATTGATGTTTTATAAGGAACTATTTTAGTTGTGTCTACAGTTTTTTTATGCTTATTGTTGTTTTTTTTGCCATGCTTCTACAACATGTTGTGTCTACTATTTTTTGTTCTTATTGTTGTATTTTGCTATGCTTCTACAACATTTGCTTATAGTTTGTTAACTGAAAAAAAATGTGGATTTTTTTGTTCAATATTGTAAACAAAAGGAGTTATATGTAAATTTACCATGATGCGCATTCTTTGCACTACAAAGGAGTTATAGGCATCTTATTAAGAAAATTAGCCAGTGTGTATTCTTTGTCGTTGGGTCTTATTTAAACCTCGCAGCAACGCGCGGGTAAACCCACTAGTTCTTACTAATATAACAGACAAAAACTTCCAAGATTGTGCGCAAATCTTGAAAACAAACTCAACAAATAACAAATTGAAGCAACATACCTGTTGACTAGTACAACAGTGAGAATGTAAGTGTGAGAGATGCATCTGGAAGAACACTAAGGTGTTCTCCTTGATTTCTTGAGCTACCGCCTTTATCTGGTAACGGTATAACATTCACAAAAATACTACAACAAGCATAACTCAAATTAATCAAACACATAAGTTGTACAGACAAAAACTTCGACGAGTATTGCACATAAACAAATTTTTTGTTATTATTATGATCGATTAAAATTTGGTTACCTGATGCTTGAATCCTTCGATCTGAATGTAAGTGTGAGAAACGCATTAAACAAACAGTTAAATACCTTTAAAAAAACAAAGACATGCCTATCTTAAGTTTGATGTTGCCATTGTTAAACCGTTAGTAATGGTACAACTAATATTTTTCTTGGATTGTAAGAATCTTCCCGAAATAAATAACTTTTTCAACCCAAATACTCTGGTTGCTAATAGAACAGACAAAAATTCCACGATTATTGCACATATATAAATTTTATTCTTATTGTTATGATCGATTAAAATTTGGTTACCTGATGCTTGAATACTTCGATCTGAAGGTGAGTGTGAGAGAAGCATCTGTTATAATTTAAAAATACTTAAAGACACGGAGCATTCACGAATAAAATTTGGGAGAGAGCAGTATATTATTTGAGAGAGAGAAAGAGAGACAGAGTTCACATTTATATAGTTGTGTAAGGGGTTTGGAGTTTGAAATTTGAATTTGAATTTGAATTTGAATTTGAATTTGAATTTGGAGCTCAAATTTGGAGCAACAGTTGTATGAACATCTGTTGCTCCAAGTGGCCCACATGTTTTTCTGAATATTTTAAGCTGTTTAATGACATCATTTTTCGCATCACACGCGCATTGTTGGCCTGTCTCTCCGCTTGACAACTCATCTTTCTTATGTCACTCACGACTCTCCTATTATAAAGTATATATATACACACACCCAGGGGACACCTTATTAAGTCAGTAAAGGTAATTCCGTCAATGAGCAAATACCAGTAATAAACATAGGGATGTATTAGTAAATCATCAATATTAGATAAATGATTGTGATAGTCAAATATAAATATATACACATAAGATATTTGTCTTACATTTTGGTCGAGTAATCATTTATTATAAGCATTAGATTAGTCTGTAGATTTTAATACTCATTTAAACGACTAATTGCAAATTGTAGCAGAGAAATACATGCGTTGAGTCAGTAACCAAGTACTCACAATACAATCCAAATTGACAAGTAAATTGTAACGTAAGTGTTGTCACACCATAGAGTGGGTGGACCTGTAGAAAATAAGCACAACTATGATAAATATATATATATATATATACACATAAACATACACACATAATCCAACAAATCTCATGTGGTGTATGAGTAAGAGTTGGAGACTCTGCTTCAATCCTAGATCTCGTAAAGACATGTTTCTTGGAACTCAAGCTTAAGGATGTTGAATCCAGTAAACGCATAATAGTTAGTGGTAAATCGGCAATCATCTAGACAACTTGTCAAGTCGGTATCAACATATGCATGGATGACAAGACTAGAGGATTGTATAATAGTCAACATGTTAGTACCAACAACTCCTTAAGGTATCGAAGAATACACTTGATAACAGTCTAGTGTCGGTTAGTAGGTGTCAGAAGAAATTCAAAAACCTTAATGACAACATATACAATATCTGGACGAATTAGGAAAAGAACCAAAGGATATCAATACTCATTTGTGTTATAATATAGTTCCAAATGACAACTCACATCACGAAGCCACATGAGTAGACAAAGGTCGACACTAAGGTCAACATATTGTAAGATATCAAAAGATACTACTGCTATAATTTATAAAGAATGTTATTAGTAAATGTGATCTGAGTGCAAAGAGATAACTCAGAATACCCTTGTCCTTGACCACAAATCATCATCATCATCATACTTAGTTAATTCCACCTATAGCAAAGCTAAGGTAGGGTCTGAGGAGGGTAAGATGTAGACAGTCTTACCTCTACCCCTAAGAATAGAGAGGTTGCTTCCAGTGAGACCCCGAGCTCGATGTGGTTTGGTATCAAGCCTTGGACATAAGGCACAAAATACTTAGCAATCGGGACAAACCTGATCAGTGCATGTACCCCTTTGTCTTTTGGCTATCCACGCCACCATCTGATGCATAATTAACCATTTGTCGTTTTTAACGTTAAACTAGTCCTTGACCACAAACTAAGAGTATAAAAGCCTTGTTCCAACTTCCAAAAACACACAATTTTCCATTCTCTTTCCTCGTGGCTATTTCAAACAGTCATTATAGCTCATATCTTGTAAACCTATTAATACATAATACATACATTTTGTACAATCATTTGACTTGAAATTAAAGTTAAAGATAAAATATCACTACCCATCATTGAAACCATACACTAGTAAACTTTGTAGATTGGTAATCCTTCCAACTTAAATAAATGAAAAGCATATGATACATGCACCTTTAATTATAGAAAGAAACGTTGTTATCACCGCCATCTTATAAGTAGGGTTGTGTGAGTTATCTCTATGATTTTAGAGAGAAGTTAATAGTTATCATTTGATCTCTTTCTTTGTATTCTAACCGGCATGGAAGGCTGTTGGTGGGGGAGGAACCACGGCTAGGATCCGTTTTATTTAGTGGCTTTTTTTTTTTTTTTTTTTTTAATAAAATGTCAATATACATATGTTTTTTGTGCATGTGTGTATTTTAGTAGAAAACTCATTTTAAACTTAAAACTTGGACTCATTGAAAATGCATTTAAAACTCAAAAACTTATAAGCACAATACTCATTTAAATTCAAAACTTAAGGTCTAAAGGGTATATTTTTAAATAGCTTGATAGGACACGTAAATCTTTAGGACGACTTTGCTAACTGGATTGGTATATAAAATTGCAAAAAATTATAGAAACTTAAATAGAATTCCATTCACCTATATCAATTCTTACATAGTTACATAGTAGATTCCAAGCCCAATAAAAAAAATCACGTTGCTTTGCTTTTTAAATCAAGTTAAGTGCAACACACTAAGGGGCTGTTTGGTTGATTAAGTGTTGAATCATTATGAGGTCTGAATGGTTAAGCACTGAATTATTAAGCTGGACCTCTTAATGGTTAATTTTCTTGTCCCACGTTGGTAGGGGAGTCTCATTAAGCTTCAGCCTAGTTCAGTGCTTAATAATTCAGTCCTTAATGGTTTAGCAACATCCCAAATCTTAATGATTCAAACTTAACCATTTCATTTAGAAGCTGAAACAAATACACTGAATGCTGAATCATTCAGCGCTGAATAGTTAAGAGCCTCATTAAGAGGCTACCAAACAGCCCCTAAGCATGTAAATTTATCTTCACTTGAAAGCCTTTGGTGCTTAGACACCTGATTTCCACGTATGCTAAGAGCGACTATAAAATGATCGTACAACGCGACCCACTACCTTGAGAAACAAAAAATAAAAAAAAAAATAATCTTTTAACTAGACTTTATAAACGGATAGAAACTAAAAAAAAAAAAAAAAAAAAAAAAAAAAAGACACAATGAACACACATACATTTAAACACAAATTAATAAAAGCAGTCAATCATGTGACACAATAAAAACACATACATTTGAACACAAATTAATCAAAACAATCAATCATGCGAAAGACATATAGTATTGCAATATTATAATTTCTTGCATGCAATTCCATCGCCTCCACCTTGGCACTTTATGACTTTAACATGCCATATTCCATCATTAGCGAGTCATCTTTATCCTTGATATTATCAGTAGAGAACACACAAAGGGCACAATCTGTTGCAAGAAGTGAGCTAGTCTTATACTTGTCATCACCCCCAATCACCGGCATTGCCACTCCTTGTTTCGCTGGATTTTCAAAATCCGGACGATAAGTTCTACCAAGAATCCCTTCAACATTAGATGACAACCCAAAGAACCGGAATTGTACTTCCAAATGTGCAAAGCTATCATTTGAAGGAATCTGATAATTATGTATCTTACTATCTTCTTCTGATACTGGAATCACGTTAACAAATATTTCTGCAAGATTAGGTATAGTGATTGTTAGACTATTGGTCAATGAAGTCCTCTCAACTTGTATGTCTCCTTCAGTTGAATTCCATTCTGAAGAATCACCCTCCGGAATGATCAATTCCATTCCGTCGTGTGATAGCTTTAAGTGATCAACATTATCATCCCATTTTTCGGTTCTTGTTGCTTCAAGGGTGAAATCATGTTGGCCAAACTTGAGACCCAACGCTTGGATCCATGTATAGTCGCGAGTTCTACCTTCAGGTCTAAGTCCAATAAAACGCGCGTTGATTTGGAGATTAGTGTCAGATATCAAGCTGAAATGCTCGTTGCTTCTTCCGTGAAAGTAGAATACAATTCCATCACCACCTATGAATCGCGGATCATAGCATGCAGCTCCAGGTCCATTGCAGTTTGGTTTACGTGCTATAAAAATACAGTTTGGTTTAGTGCCTGTCTACGTTCTATTTTGATATAATTTAACAAGTTTTAAGAAATGAATATAATTACTATATTAAAAAAATATATGTAGATGGAAATAAATCTAGATTATCATTCACTTTTAAGTCTATACCTTGATTTGTTTTTATTTATGCCAAATATATAAGAACTAATGATCTAAAGTCACAAACATTTAAAAATTATAATCTAGAAATGCTAAAATGATGATTTTTAGAAAATACTGAAAATGTACATTATTTTACTTACATTTGCATACGGCCTCACATTTGGGTGAGTAACAATCAAGAAAGCAAGCTTTGTCTTTTGGGTTCTTCGGCTTAACCTTCGGGCATTCTATGGGGCATGTGATGCGCTTCTTGAAACACTTGCTTTTACGGCTCTTACAGGTTAAAACCTCTTGAACAGGTTTGACGGGTTTTGGGGGCTTAACACGCTTAACCTTATCGCCAGATGCAGCTTCGGTTACTAGTGATGCCAACATTGCATGTAAAAGTAAAATCATGAATATGGTTTTAACACTTAACATCTTCATTTCTTGTTTTTGAAAATTACAAAAGAAAATATGGAATGGTGTGAAAAATAGATCGTGTCCAAGCTCTATATATACAAGTCTACTTGGTGAGTTTGCAACTAATTTTGAATATTTAAAATGTTCCAAGTTGTGTTTGGCCAAGTTTGGTTTCAAAGAGTTCTTGAAGTCAATACAAAAGTGTTATACCACCAAAATGTAACTACAATAAAATATGTGTTGAAATTCATTTGGAAATTATGAATGCACATAGTATCAAAGGTCCACTATCTCTTGTAAAATAACTATGGTTTTGAATAACGGCAGCGTCAGATCACCGAATCAAGATGCTTCGGCTTGAAGCAATTTTATATTTAAAAGCCTTTTTTTTAGGAAGTCATCATAGTTGATGCCTAAAGCAAATAATATGGATGACACTAGGGGTGAGTAAATTAACCGCCATAACCAGAGCCGGTCCAAAGTTTTTAGAGGCCCTAAGCGAACTAGAAAGTCAGGGCCTTTGAATTAGTATAAAAAAATCGCAAATATCAAAATGTAAAATTGCTTTTATTTTGTTACGCCATCGCAAATCACACTACATATCTAGATTAGTATTACTGGGAAAAAATAATCGTTACATGAATAATCCTTGTTTCGCTTGATATTAAGACATTTTGCAACCATTGGCGGCGATTGATTACCCTTAATTTCGCTTATATTTTCTCTGCGAATCTCCATCCAAGTCGGTTTCAATTAGCGATGTCGCGAGTAATGAGGATAGAAGCTGAGGATGGGTTCACGGAAAAAAGGATAAGGCCATTATTCTTCAAGTTTTGGGTCTAGACATGTTAAAGATATATCCTATTTACACAATTTTATACTTATAATTTGTTAGTTATAATTTGTTTTACTTGTTTTACATGTGGGTCAAATATGATTGGAGCTACTGGACTGGATAATGTGCTAAAGATGCTGGATATTATGATCGTGGGCTAAAGATGAGATGTTGTGCTGCTGTGGGCTAAAGATGCTGCTGAATGGACTCAAGTGATAAAAGCCCAAGAAGTGGATAAAGGCCCAAAAGCCCATACGATTTATAAAAGCCTGGTCCTGATCGTGTGCAAGTGGATCTGCCACGTTGGCAATCCACGAGAAGAAGCACAAACTATTTCTAACCGTCGGATGAACTGATTCTCTGCCGTTCGATTATTAGAAGAAACACAAAGTTTCAGCTATAAATAGCTGAGTGTTTCTTCATTTACAGAGTTTTTAGATCATTTTTCTTGTTACTCATGTCTCTTATTGTTTCAGAGTCTTCTCTTAGGGTTTTCATCTTTCTTAGGTCTTCAACTAGATTTCGTGTGTAAGGCTTGTACAGATACACCTTGTATCTGTAAGTCCACAATCTGTTGGTTATAGATCTGGTATTTGTATAGAAGGGTTGGGATTCCTGTTAAGAGTTTGATTTGTTTTTTGTTTGTAATCGATTGAGAAGTTTATGTTTCTGAGTTTAAATAAAAGTTCTTTAAATCTTTGTGTTTTGATACCTGTTTGTAACATGGTATCAGAGCCCTAGGTTAAGAACAAGTCTCTGATAAGTGTTTCTTTGTAAAATCTAAATAGATCTGGGATCTTGAGTCTTCCGCTGTGATCTGTTAGAGTTCTTGGTTATTTGTTGAGGCTTGTTTTTTGAGATTCAAAGGCTATTGGTATTCTTGGAAATGAACAGTCAGATCTATAATACGATCGTGGTTGCTGTTCGTCGAGCTTCTTGGATTGAAGATTTTGGAACTTAATAGCTTCAATCGCCTCACAGTTCTGTACCCTAAGTGAAGGTACAGGCTGTGAGTAAGGAGAACCCTAACTTGGGCCCCACTCCCGGTGAGATTGTTCCATTCTTATTTGTATTTCTCTTTCTAGTTGTAGAGAGTCTAGAGGCTATTTGACCGGGTTAGGGGGACCGGTATTTGAAGCCGACTACTTGCTTGTCTGTCTTCTGTGTTCTTTGTGTAGTTGTTTCTGTGTTACTATATTTTTTGTTTGAATAAAGTAGGGTGTGTGTTATTAGGGTGTTTTAGGTGAGATTCCTGTATTAAGCTTGTCCTGGCACCCTTGAGTGATGAACCAGGAATCTGGCCTCTGATACAGCTTCGTCTCTAGATAGTTGTGTTTTGGGTTGATATTTTCTGATCAAGTGATTGATTGATTCTTTTGTTTGATTGATTGTTGAAAATATGTCTGGAGAACAACTTGTTGGACCTACTGGTGGAGCTAATCCTGATCCACCAGTGACTCTCATCAGTAAACTTGATGCGAGTGACCCTTTATATCTGCATCCTAGTGATTCTGCAAACTTGAATATTGTTACTGTTAAACTAAAAGGAACAGAAAATTACACAGTCTGGGCTAACACTTTACAATTAGCCTTACAAGTGAAAAACAAGTGGGGTTTTATAGATAAGACATGTTTTAGGTCTGAAAGTGATGAAGTTCTAGCTAGGCAGTGGGACAGGTGCAACTCAATTGTTCTCACCTGGATCCTAAACTCCATTAGCGAAGAACTTTATATGGGACATGTGTTTTCTAAAAATGCTTGTGATGTTTGGTTTGAGTTAAAAGAGACATATGATAAAATAGATGGGTCTATAGTTTTTGATCTTTATCAGAAAATAAATTGTTTTTCACAAAATGGATCATCTGTGTGTGAATACTATCACAAATTGAATATAATGTGGAAACAATTAGATCAGATTCTGCAATTGCCATCTTGTACATGTAATGCTGCAAAAGAGTTTAATGATTTTAGTAACATGATAAAACTGATGCAATTTTTAATGGGATTAGATAGTGTATATCAAAGTGTGAGAACTAGTTTACTCATAAAAGATACTTTGCCTTCTGTAAAAGAAGCATTCTCTGTCATTTCTAGGGAGGAATCCCATAGAAATGCTAGTGGTGCTTCCAAAAGAAGTCAATCTTTAGCTTTGTTGTCTAAAACTAGTCAACCACCTGATTTTAAGAAAACTAATAAGGTTTCAAATCAGAATCTTAAATGTTCTCATTGTAATAAAATTGGTCATACAGTGGATAAGTGTTATGAGATCATTGGTTATCCATCTTGGATGAGACCAAGGAATGGACAAAACAAGAAGGCAAATGCAAATCTTAGTGTGTCTGATAGTTCTGATGTGATTACTTCTTTGACTAGTGATCAGGTTAATAAACTTTTGAGTCTGATTAATGAGAAACCAGTTGAATGTAATCAAAGCAGCAGTGTGTCAGGTAGTTTGTTTAAATCTTTCTGTGCAAATGTTTATTGTAAACCTGTCTTTTGCTTTGTTAGTAATCATAGTGGGAAAGGTTTTTTGGGTTGGATAACAGATTCGGGGGCAAATCAACATATGGTTGGTGATGACACAGAGTTAACTGACTCTATAGATGTATCAGATCTAAACATTAGGGTAAAACACCCCAATGGAATAGATGCTCTGGTAACTAAGATAGGGAATAAAAAGTTAGCTAAAAATGTCATATTAAAAGATGTGTTTGTTGTTCCTAAGTATAATGTAAATCTAATATCTGTACATAAACTTGCAAGAGATAATAAACTCTACATTGGTTTTGATGAACATAAATGTTATATTCAAGACTTAACCACAAGGAAAGTCCTGGTGACTGGTAATCAGATAGATGGATTGTACTACTGTGGAAATACTTTTGTGAGTAACAAGGTGTGTTTTAGTAGTAATGTTGATACTGTGTTGTGGCATGCTAGACTAGGTCATCCTTCCAATCAGGCTATAAAAATGTATAGACATAAACTGAGTCTAGGAGATTTAAATGAAAATGTGCCTTGTGATATTTGTCACAAAGCCAAACAACATAGGGAACCCTTTCCATTAAGTGATCACAAGTCAACCTGCATAGGTGAGCTTGTTCACATTGATGTATGGGGTCCCTATAGAGTTAACAGTAGGGAAGGGTTTAAATATTTTTTGACTATTGTGGATGATTTTTCTAGAACTGTGTGGGTTTGTTTGATGAAGTCCAAATTAGAAGTTTTTGAAAACATTAAAGACATTGTGAGTATCATAGAAACACAGTTTGAAAAAAGGGTCAAGTGTTTTAGAACAGATAATGGGACTGAGTTTGTAAATCAACAAATGAACAATTTTTTTAAAGATAAAGGGATTATTCATCAAACAACATGTACTTATACTCCACAACAAAATGGAATAGTGGAGAGGAAACATAGACACTTATTAAATGTAGCTAGGGCTCTTATGTTTCAAAGTGAAGTCCCTGTGAATTTTTGGTCTGATTGTGTCTTGACTGCATGTTATTTGATTAATAGGACACCTACATCTGTGCTAGGAGGAAAGTCACCATATAAGGTAGTTTATAATTTTGAGCCCTTCTTAGATCACCTTAGGCTGTTTGGTTGTCTATGTTTTTGTACCATTTTAAATGAAAGTGATAAATTGAATAGTAGAGCAGAAAAGTGTGTTTTTTTAGGATATTCAACAGAAAAAAAGGGTTACAAAGTTTTTAGTTTAGAAAGTAAGGTCACTTATTTTTCTAGAGATGTCAAGTTTTATGAGGAAGTATTTCCTTTTAAAGAAGAGTCTATTTTTAAAAACTTTGATGAAAATGTTTTTTCTGAAATCACAAACTTAAATTTTTTTGATTAGCAGACTGGAGACAATGTTGCTGAGTCCCATGGCGAGGCTGTTGATCAGCAGCCAGGACATACAGACAACACTCCAGTCAGGGCAGAGAGTGTGAAATCTAGACATGATATTAGTACTTTATCTGAGGGAAACCTGGATGATCAAGAGTCAAGTCAGACCACTATAAGAAGGTCTGCTAGGAGTACAGTTTTGCCACAAAATCTAAAAGACTATGTAATTGATAGCAAAGTTAAGTTTGGGATTGATAGGGTAGTTAACTATTCCAATCTCACTTTTGAAACAAATGTTTTGTTTCTTCTTTAAATAAAGAGACAGAACCTGCTTCATTCAATGAGGCTGCTGGTAATCCAAAATGGATTGCAACTATGAATGAGGAAATAGAGGCCCTTTATAGGAATGATACTTGGGATCTTGTTGATCTACCTATAGGAAGAAGTGTTGTAGGTTGCAAATGGGTCTTCAAGATCAAGTATAAGTCTAGTGGAGAGGTTGAGAGGTTTAAAGCCAGATTAGTGGCTAAAGGTTATAGTCAAAAACAAGGTATAGATTTTGAAGATACTTTTTCACCTGTGGTTAAGCTTGTCACAGTTAGGTGTATTTTAACATTAGCTGTACATAATGATTGGAATGTGTATCAATTAGATGTTAATAATGCTTTTCTATATGGGGAAGTGAATGAAGAAGTTTACATGTCTCTTCCTGATGGCTATTTTGATAAAAATGAAAAAAGAGTGTGTAAACTCAAGAAATCCTTGTATGGATTAAAACAAGCACCACGAATAAGGAATGCTAAACTTGTAAAAGTGTTACTTGATCTTGGCTTTAACCAAAGCAAGTGTGATTATTCTTTGTTTAGTAAGATTACTGGATCTGTGATTGTTTATCTACTAGTGTATGTAGATGATATTGTTGTGACTGGTAATAGTCTTAGTGAAATAACTAAGGTTAAGGAAAGTCTTAGATCAAAATTCTTGATCAAAGATTTGGGTGAGTTAAAGTATATTCTGGGAATAGAAGTCATCAAGTCTAATGATGGAATCTGTTTATCTCAGAGAAAATACTGTTTGGAGTTGTTAGCTGAATATGGGTTAACAGCTTGCAAACCTGTTAGTACTCCCATTGAATCTAACCATGTGTTGACAAATTTATGTAATCAACATAAGTCTGTTTTGTCTAACATCACTGGTTATCAAAAATTAGTGGGTAAATTAATCTATTTAGCACACACTAGACCAGATATAGCTTATGCTGTGCACTTCTTAAGCCAATATATGCACAGACCTACTGCTGGTCATTTGAAAATTGCTATTAGGCTTTTGAGGTATCTTAAAGGATCACCTGGTAAGGGTATCTTGTTTTCTAAAGCCTCTGAGTTAAAGCTTGTTGCTTACTCAGACTCAGATTAGGCTAAGTGCTTAGAAACAAGAAAGTCCATAACAGGGTTCTATGTGTTTTTTGGGAACTCTTTGGTGTCCTGGAAAAGCAAAAAACAGGCCACTGTGTCCAGGTCCTCAGCAGAAGCTGAATTTAGGTCAATGTGTGCTGCTACATGTGAGTTAATGTGGTTAGTTAATTTGTTAAGTGAATTAAATGTTTTTGTGAAATTGCCCATTGATTTACATTGTGATAATAATGCTGCATTAGCAATTGCTGCTAATCCAGTTTTCCATGAGAGAACAAAGCATTTTGAGTTGGATTTATTTTTCCTAAGGGATCAAATTTCTAAAGGTGTTATAAGGATTGTCAAAGTTGCTTCTGAAGAGCAAATTGCTGATATTCTAACTAAAGGTTTGTTCCCAAATTCTCATGAGAAAATTGGTAAGTCTTTAAGTTTATTTGACCCATTTGGAGTATAAAATTGAGGGAGGGTGTTAAAGATATATCCTATTTACACAATTTTATACTTATAATTTGTTAGTTATAATTTGTTTTACTTGTTTTACATGTGGGTCAAATATGATTGGAGCTACTGGACTGGATAATGTGCTAAAGATGCTGGATATTATGATCGTGGGCTAAAGATGAGATGATGTGCTGCTGTGGGCTAAAGATGCTGCTGAATGGACTCAAGTGATAAAAGCCCAAGAAGTGGATAAAGGCCCAAAAGCCCATACGATTTATAAAAGCCTGGTCCTGATCGTGTGCAAGTGGATCTGCCACGTTGGCAATCCACGAGAAGAAGCACAAACTATTTCTAACCGTTGGATGAACTGATTCTCTGCCGTTCGATTATTAGAAGAAACACAAAGTTTCAGCTATAAATAGCTGAGTGTTTCTTCATTTACAGAGTTTTTAGATCATTTTTCTTGTTACTCGTGTCTCTTATTGTTTCAGAGTCTTCTCTTAGGGTTTTCATCTTTCTTAGGTCTTCAACTAGATTTCGTGTGTAAGGCTTGTACAGATACACCTTGTATCTGTAAGTCCACAATCTGTTGGTTATAGATCTGGTATTTGTATAGAAGGGTTGGGATTCCTGTTAAGAGTTTGATTTGTTTTTTGTTTGTAATCGATTGAGAAGTTTATGTTTCTGAGTTTAAATAAAAGTTCTTTAAATCTTTGTGTTTTGATACCTGTTTGTAACAAGACATTTTACTTGTTTGGTCTTTTGTGTCTTTAGTCATTAGTTTGTTAATTTAGGCTAAATACACATGTAATGTATGAACAAAGTAGAAAATAAAAATTGGAGACCCTTATGTTTTGGGGGCCCTAGGCTTTTGCCTGGCTTGCTAAGTCTATCGGGCCGGCCCTGGCCATAACCGATAATCAAACCAATTTTAACTGATAACCAACATAACCAATGGTTACGGTTATTAAATTTCTTTAACCGACTGATCGCTTAAGGTTATGGTTATGAAGTTTTGGTTAACCGATATAACCGAACCGTACTTGTAATGTTAACTTTATGTTTTACATTAACTATGTAGAGGTTTTTACTATAATAAAAGTATGTTATTAACAAAATGATCTTGACGTAATGCTCTTTTTGTGACGAATTAAAATTATAATCAAAGGCTAAGTATGTTTTTTGTTAATATCTTATTAAAAGGAATCACACATTGGTAGTATAACTAGAAAATGTAGTCTGATTGCCTTGTACAAAATAGCACAAACTAAGTACAGCATTGTAGGTTTCGGTTTTCCTAGACACATTGACTTTTAATTTTATACTTTACCCTAAAGTTAGTTTTAGTTTATTTTTTTTGGTTAATAACCGAAATAACTATAACCGAATTCTTAACCGAATAACCATAATCAAAATTTGTTATGGATATGGTTATGATTTTTTGTAAAAACCGAACCAAGCCAAATCGACCCATGCAAACCCTTAGATGACCAAAAATACCCGCAGCAACGCGCGGGCAATCCTACTAGTAGTATCAAAGGTTCACTATCTCTTGTAAAATGTATTACTTGCAACATACTTTTAATCTGGTCGCTTGATATAGTTGTTTTGAATTTAAACATTATTATAGTATTTGATGGCTAAATTGAGATACCCAAGAGCTAGTGAGCGAAATTAAAAAAAAAATAAAAATAAAAAATTGTGGGTGCAGCCGTGCAAGCAGATGAGGAGGGTATTCGTGTTTGGTTTGTAAAGTAGTTTATAAGACTATATGGTGTGGAGACCAACTCCCTCAAAGGCCACATCATCGCCATCTTATTTTCCCCCTTTCACCCTCAAAATTTTGGAAATGGTATTCCTCTAATTCCTCCAATCCCCCTTCATTTTTTTATCCTATAAAGTTTGATTAAAAAAAACAAAAAAAAAAAAACTTGACCAATCACATCACTCGGGAAGAAGGGGGGATTTTCCCCTAACTCACCGAAAATTCTTAGAGGTGAGGTGGGGGAGGGGGGGGGGGGGGGGGGGGTGTTCCCCTTGGGGGAATTGTACACATCATCTCCCCCATACCTTTCCCCGAATCCATACCAAATAGCCTAATGAGGAGAAACACGTTTTTCTAGACACAACCAAAATAACCGAATCTACATGTGAAAAAAAATGGTACAACCTTTACATCTTTGGTAAACTACATTAACGCAAGACGATCTGAACCATTAGAAAACGAATTGTGCCATTTGATAACCGAATTAAAACAAACCAAACCGCGTGTTGTATTTTTTTAAGAGAAAAGAGTAGTATTATTGAGTCCAAATATGTATTAAATTTGTTAAAGAATTTTTATTTCAAAGCTCAAATCTTTTATAAGACTTGACTCAACTAGCCAAGCCAAGCCCAAAAGTAAACCAACCAGAACCGCGTAAAGACACCAAAACACTTTATGAAACTTCTATACGTTATTTTAGTAATTTAGTTCAAGTTTTTAATGGTTTAGTGAAATCTTTTACAAATTACTTCTATAGTTTTGCAAAGGGCTGTTATATTTTAATAATCCAAACTTTTACCTATTGGCCGACAATAATTTGTACTTCAAAATTTCCCAATAATGATCCCAACTTCAATGTATTGGCCGACAATGAACCTTTGTTAACTAAGAACTAACTCAGTTAGTGGAGATAGTTGTCAACGATGAAGGCAACCTGATAAAGGCTGAACACGAGTGTAATATTTGAAAATTATCATTTCTTGACATGCTTGGTAACACCTTGATCTGCAATATTTAAAAATTATCATTTCTTGACATGCTTGGTAACACCCTGATCTGCAATATTTGAAAATTATCATTTCTTGACATGCTTGGTAACACCCAAATCTGCAATATTTAAAAATTATCATTTCTTGACATGTGGTTGTTCTAAATCCCATTTAATCTAAAATGTTACTAAAATGTGAGGACCTTCATTTATTGAAAAGTAATTAAAAACACTTAAAAATGAATTAAAACAAATTGTTGTGTGTTAGGTTTAGTCGGAGGACCATGTACAATGATTCATCAAAGTTGTACAAAGCTGGATGTTTCTACTGAAAACCCAAACGAGCAATAAACGAAGCGAAACGCCTCAAACAAAATTTCTTGGCTTGGAAACAACTTAAAAGAACTAAAAATGAATTAAAATTATTTTTTGGTCAATAACAGATAATTTTAAAGAATTAAAAGAAATTCATTTTTTTTAAAAAAAAAGCCAAAGCGCCTAGCTTTGGCCAAAGCTAGGCGCTTTGGCCTTTTTTTTAAAAAAATGAATTTCTTTTAATTATTTAAAATTATCTGTTATTGACCAAAAAATAATTTTAATTCATTTTTAGTTCTTTTAAGTTGTTTCCAAGTCAAGAAAATTTGTTTGAGACGTTTCGCTTCGTTTATTGCTCGTTTGGGTTTTTTAGTAGAAACATCCAGCTTTGTACAACTTTAATGAATCATTGTACGTGGTCCTCCGACTATACATTCGATACCCATATTTTTCAGAACATAATTTTTGCATGTTTAATTTATATGCTTGACTTCCGGACTATATTATAATTAATCGTTGGTGGTTTTCATAGCACCTTGTTTGATTACACTCGTGTTCAGCCTTTATCAGGTTGCCTTCATCGTTGACAGTTATCTCTCCGATAACAACTGAAAAGTTGTTTTACTAATTTCATAGTCTTGATACTTTTAACAATCGGATCGGCGCTAACGAGCAAACCTTCAGAGTTCGTTGTACCGGTTGCAAAAAGAAATCAACAGTCGGATCGACTCTCACACTTATGCGTAGATCAAAGAGATTGATGAAGATATTCATCAAGATGAGCAGGAATTGTTTACCTTCCCATTGATTTCAAGTATGTTGCCTTGATCGTTGACAGCTATCTCCCCTCTCTGATAACAACTGACTTTTACTTATGGAATCTTTGTACGAAAATTGAAATCATCTCATTCCATGTTCTCCATATCCATACCTTGTTTCAACACACACCAGTTTTGTCATCACAGTTTCCAACCACTAATACCAGATTGATGATGCTCAACGTAATATTATTGTAATATAATATTCAGATTCTGATTGCACCGAATCCAGTCTTCAAGTACGGTTCGTTACCGGACCTAACCGGATCGATACAATCCGGGTGGATAACGGGCCGGTCAGTTCGAAACCGGTATGGTTCGTTACCGGACCTGATCGGGTCGATACGATCCGGGTGGATAACAGGCCGGTCAGTTCGAAACCGATACGGTTCGTTACCGGGCGGTCGGTTTGAAACCGGTACGGTTCGTTACCGGACCTGATCAGGTCGATAAGATCTGGGTGCATAACGGGCCGGTCAGTTCGAAACCGGTACGGTTCGTTACCGGACCTGATCAGGTCGATACGATCCGGGTGGATAACGGGCCGGTCAGTTCAAAACTGGTACGGTTCGTTACCGGACCTGATCGGGTCGATACAATCTGGGTGGATAACGGGCCGGTCAGTTTGAAACCGGTACGGTTCGTATCCGGGCCTTATCAGGTTGATACGATCCGGGTGGATAACGGGCCTGTCAGTTCGAAACCGATATAGTTCGTTACCGGGCGGTCAGTTCGAAACCGGTACGGTTCGTTACCGGGCCTGATCAGGTCGATACGGTCCGGTTTGGATAACGGGCCGGTTAGTTCAAAACCGGTACGGTTCGTTACCGGACCTGATCGGGTCGATACAATCTGGGTGGATAACGGGTCGGTCAGTTCAAAACCGGTACGGTTCGTATCCGGGCCTGATCAGGTTGATATGATCCGGGTTGATAACGGGCCGGTCAGTTCGAAACCAGTACGGCTCGTTACCGGACCTGATCGGGTCGATACAATCTGGGTGGATAACGGGCCGGTCAGTTCGAAACCGGTACGGTTCGTTACCAGACCTGATCGGGTCGATACAATCTGGGTGGATAATGGGCCGGTCAGTTCGAAATCGATACAGTTCGTTACTGGGCGGTCAGTTCGAAACCGGTACGGTTCGTTACCGGACCTGATCAGGTCGATACGATCCAGGTGGATAATGGTCCGGTCAGTTCAAAACCGGTACGGTTCGTTACCGGACCTGATCGGGTCGATACAATCTGGGTGGATAACGGGCCGGTCAGTTCGAAACCGGTAAGGTTCGTATCCGGGCCTGATCAGGTTGATTTGATCCGGGTGGATAACGGGCCGGTCAGTTCGAAATCGATACAGTTCGTTACCGGGCGGTCAGTTCGAAACCGGTACGGTTCGTTACCGGACCTGATCAGGTCGATACGATCCAGGTGGATAACGGTCTGGTCAGTTCGAAACCGATATGGTTTGTTACCAGACCTGATCAGTTCGATACGGTCCAGGTGGATAACGGGCCGGTTAGTTCGAAACCGATACGGTTCGTTACCGGGCGGTCAGTTTGAAACCGGTACGGTTTGTTACCGGACCTGATCAGGTAACGATAGTTTAATTGGGGGTAAAGCACCTGACTTTAAAAGTTATATTATTATTTATGAAAGTTGTTCATTCACCGTTGTTTGTTCTGAAAACCACAAACGAGCAATTAAACGAACCAAAACACGCCAAACTAATTTTTCTTTGATTGGAAACTAGTTAAAACAATTAAAAATGAATTAAAATGTTTTTTTAAATAAGTAAAACCATTTAAATTTAATTAAAACAATATATATATTTTTTTAAATAAAAGGGCCAAAGCACCTAGCTTTGGCCAAAGAGAGGTGCTTTAGGGGTAAAGCGCCTAGCTTAGGCCTAAGCGAGGCGCTTCGCTTTTAAAATTTAAAACACTAAAAAAGCTACAAAAAAATAAAGTTAGATTCGAAGCGCCTCGCTTTTAAAATTTCAGTTTTTTCTGACCTCGTACTGACTTTCTCGAAATGGGGGCAAAGCGAAGCGAGGCGCTTTGAGGGGGAGGGGGGGGGGGGGGGGTTGAAATAGACCAGGCCATTTATATTATTTGGTTCATAATTTTATACGTCCAAAAAAGTGCCATTCATTGAAGATAATAAAAAGATGAATTGTATAGTTTTTTTATTTTCAACAAGATGTATTTAATAGTTTTTGGGTGTAAATGAAATTCTATGTATGAGACACTTTAAAACTTTCTTGTTACACTTATATCCATTATATAAAACATGTAAATCACTGATTTCATTGCACATAAGACATTAATGTTATTAAGATAACAAATACATCAAAAGATAGGTTTTAGAATAGTGGTACATCATATGAGAATTTTTTTTTAACTCCTTTACATCTAATAATTATTTGTGTGAAGTTCATACATTTTATTTTTAACTAAACATTTATAAATGGTGTTGTTGGAGATATGGGAACTTTAGTAATACATCAAGAATCATATATGACAGATTAGAACTTTATTAGTCGTATAATGTTAAAATAATACAAATTCAAGTCAACGTCTTTCTTATGTTTGTTTTTATTTTTACTATTGTTTAATGTATATTGGCTACTGAGATGGTGTGTTTTGGGCAATTGCTATTACATGGATTTGGGCTTGTAGTTGTGGGCTTTAGTTTATGGATGATAGATTGATAGGTGTATAATCTGTAACAGAAGACTAATTCAGATATTTAATATTTTCTCACACTTCTCCCCCTCAACAGTCTGTCGATAAGCTCAGATTGTTGTGTAGAGTGTTTAGATCTCACAATGTAAAATAAGTAATTTAACTATCAAATTCTCTAATCTACTAAATAAAATGAAGTGTTTATTCACGAAGTCTCGAAAGTACATCATTTTAAGTATTCAATATCATATTCATATGTTATGTGGTGTATCCATATCTATATGCTTAGCATTGTTTTGAAAACCGGACCGGACCGGCCGGTCGGACCGGTCGGACCGGGCTCCGGGGCCTGGACCGGTCCGGTTCGGGTAGTCGGACCGTTTTTGCAGCGAACCGGGGTTGAACCGGTGAACCGGCCGGTCGGACCGGAAACCGGACCGGTCGGACCGGATTTTTTAATTTTTTTAATTTTTTTTAATTTTTTTTTTGTTTTTTTGGGCCGGTTCGTCGAACCGGTCGGACCGGTCGAACCGGTGAACCGGCCGGGGGTCCGGTTCGACGTCCGGTCCGGTTCTGAAAACCTTGATGCTTAGCATATATCTATACATCTAATAAAATAAAGTCCATGAGGACACTTGGCACTCCCATGTTGCTCCTCAATATTGTAGCCTATCAATTTGTGCCAAGTGTCTTATTGTGAGAATTTATAAAATTTTCGATTTTTTTTAAATAAAAAATCAATTAAATATAAAACCCCTAAAAAACACACAGACATAACCCTACATCACAAATCGTTCATCGCCTCCTTCCAATCAAGAACCCTAATCAAGGGCGATCCAAGGTTTTCTTCATCTCCTCTCCAAAGTTTTCTCTATTTCATTCCTATTTCAATGAATCGATCTTCATCTCTCTTTTTCTCTGTGTTTCGTTCGTTTTTTTCTGATTTTTTTGTTGATTAAAGGGTTTTTTTTTTCTGTTTTGATGATGATGATGATGAGGGTTTTCTTATCACAATTTCTAGGGTTTTCGATGTTGCTTCTAACTGTGGTTTAGGGTTCCGATTGGTGGTTATTAGGGTTTCCGACCCGGTATCACAATTTCTAGGGTTTTCGATTTACCATGAACATTGATTAATGCGTATATGATGACGTGTTTATTGATTTCTGTAAACTGATCTATTTTTGGTGTGTTTTTTGTATCAGGTTATTAAGTATGAAAGTGTTATTCATGAATTCGATCCTTATTTCAATTACAGAGTCACTCAGGTTCGTTTATTATTTCACTTCAATAATAATTTAGGGCAATAGTTTTATATATTTGGATTGCGGCATATGATTATTGTTGTTATGTTATTAGTTAAATGAGAAGCTCAACTTGTCTGATGCTCTATCACTATATGGTTTATGTTTGACTAAATCATAACTACCAACCATTTTAGAATCAAAGCTACAGATATGTGTGTCTAAAAAATACAGAGAAGAACTTTGGTGGTAGCTTACCTATATGTTAATTCTTTATTTGAAGTAATCATTCATCATTCATGTTATGGATGAAGTTAAGTTTATGTTTGGTTTGGTACCTGCGGTGTTGGATTGAGAAGATATTTCATAGTCTAGATTGTAGTTTACTTAACAGTTCATGTGTTTCAATTATTTGTTTTCAGAGCATTTTTGGTGTCGAATTGTTGGCGTATGGTTTAAGTGTTTGGCAGCAATGTGAGTGGAATTAAGAGGTTGAAATCAGTGGCTAAACGAATATGAATGATAATTATTTTGGCCTGCCAAAGCAGACCGCAAAACAAACAACCTAACTCATGGTTTTGGGTTCAGTTTTTGGGCTGAATCGAGGTGTATGAACCTCGGATTCATAGGATAGCATTAACAATAGTCGAGGAACTTTGTAGGAAGCATAAGCATAGGAACGGAAAAGGGAAACTTTTTTTTATTTAGTTACTTGGGTCCTCTTCCCATGAAGTTTAATGAAATCTTCATTTTAGGCAAATGTATGTTGTTGAAGCGGTCGGATAATCAACTTCAAAGCAGTCACATTAGAAACCAACTTCAAAGGTGGCTGGAATTCCATCAAAAATCAATAATTTGACTTTTGATTCCAATAACTATCGTCACCCTTTCACGAAAGTTTCCGGTGGTCTGGAGATGATTGTTAGCTGCGGCAGACGTGGGTCGAAGTCATTTTAAGCTTAGTAAATCATTTATCTTGATGTTGTTTATGTATAAATGGATCAAATTAAATTTGATAATATGCTGATATTATCAATATTCTTGCAGGAAGGAAACACCATCGGTTCAAACGAGGGTATAAAAATGTCATTGACGAAGCTATTTGTCTGGTAAGATACAACTGTTAGTGATGTCATTAAAGCAATATTCATCTTTAAACATGTTGGGTTGGGTTTATTGTCATGCTGGCTTCATATGCAGAACTCTGTTGGTGAGGAGTCACATTTGGCTATTGAGACCAATGGTCATGGAGCACTCAAGGAGAATCACTGGCTTGATGATGGTGCATATCTCATGGTAGGTATTCTTTGCTTTACATCTAAGAAATGTGTGTGTTTTGTCAAATGCTGACTGATGGTGAAGTTTGTTCGGTCTTTGTTTTACTTTCACCTGCAGATCAAGCTATTAAACAAACTTGCATCAGCTAAAGCTTCGGGTCAAACTGGTGGTAGCAAAGATTTAACGGATCTGGTAGAAGAACTGCAAGAACCAGGTGTTGCTGTTGAGCTTAGATTAAAAATAGATCAAAATCATACAGATGTATATGAACCTTCATGATTTCAATCTTAATTAAAGATGTCAAGATGACTGATTTCAATGATTTACCTTTGAATAGTTGAGTTTCTTAGTATTATTGTTCAGGTTTACTAATTTTTTAGTTTTAGGGTTGATGTTTTAGGGTTCATGTACGATTATTGTTTTAGGGTTCATATGTATATATGATTTACCTTTGAATGTTGATGTATTTTTTGTTGTTGATTATGTTTAGTAACTCTTTAGATTTAGGGTTAAATTGATTTGGGGCAAAATTCTCTGATATTGTTCAATCGTTGTTTTTCTTTATTTGTTTTAAACTGATTTTAATCATTTATGTATATGAATTTGATTACGGATCAGTGTATTCTTTGTTTTTTATTGTTGATGTATTGTGTGTGGTTGATTATGTTTAGTAAATCTTTTGATTTAGGTTTCAATGTTTTCTGAAAAAAAATTCTCTGTTTTGGGGCAATGAATTTTCTGAAAAAAAAATCTATAACTGCAATTGAGGATGCTCTTAACAGGTGATGCGGAAAGTAAAGTCTGTCGTCTTATCAACTGACAATGTAAAGGAGGCTGCTGAAGTGGTCTCGCCTAAAGTTGAGGTTGCTACTGATTATTTGCTGCAGATGTTGTATAGTTACGAGGTAACGCTGAAATCTATTCTTATTCATAGTATCAGGTGCTGGAGAATGGAACTTTGTATAAGATGTAAATACTGCGACGATATTGTAATTTGCTGGCTTGCTTTGTATTCAATATCTACTTGACAATTTTGTGTGTGTGTGTGTGTTCCTTTTTTTTTCGAACGGCAGTCACTTTATAGCTAAATATAAAGAGCCAGCCAGAGGCTGGGAAAAGTACACCAAAACGAAAAGATCATACACCAAAAGAAAATAAAATTACACCATACTTTGGACATTGAAATCGGCCCAATCATCCCAAGACAAGGATAGGATTTTAGCCCGGTGCACGGCCCAAAGGTAAGTCTCTTCCTTGACAGCGTCCACAATGACCCGCACGCTCAAAAATTGTCCTTCGAATGTTTTAGCGTTCCTCGCCCACCATATTCGCCAAACCGTTGCCATTGCCACCATATTGACCAGCTTCTTCCATCTTTTCGATCCAGGAATATCCTCCAAAAGCTTGAACCATTCCTGCAGTGAGAAAGCTCCACTCGGCCAAGGAACTCTCAGCCAAACCATGACATGCCACCAAATGGCTTGAGACCAAACGCAATTGAGAAAGGCGTGGGAAGCATCCTCCACAGCTATACCACATCTCGGGCAGAGATTGTCTTGTATCGTGATCCCGCGAGCTACCAAGGCCACTTTTGTAGCCACCCGGTCCAAAAGCGCTCTCCACATCAAGAAGTTAGCCTTTAGAGTAGCCCAATTATTCCATCGAAACTTCAAGACGTCAGATCCCACCCCCGATAAAACTGCAACCTCGAACCTGATTGACTTCGCCGAAAATGGCACGTGATCCGGATTGACCCAGGTCCAAGCGTCCGGGTCCGAACCCAACCGTGCCTGCTGCAGCTGCAGCTTAAGATCGTCCAGCTGCACTGATTGGAGCTGATTCAGATTCTGATGCACAAACGACCACCCCCATCCGTCATTCTGAGCTGAGCCGACCCAACACTCCGCTACCAAAGCGTCTTTATTCGTCGCAGCCCTGTATAAGTCTGGATAACTAACCATGAAGCAGTCTTTGGAGGCCCAGGCGTCTTTCCAGAAACGCGTGTTCAGCCCGTTCCCAACCTTAACCGACATTTTATTGCTGATACGAATTCCTTTAATGTAGAGCCTCCCTTCCACGTTGCTTATATCCTTCCATAGACCCGTAATTGTTCTTTTCACTGGGATAAAACTTTTAGACCGACCCGAGTGGTGTATCGCTTTAATCACCTCCGCCCAAAGAGAGTGCCCCTCGTTTTTGAAGCGCCACCACCACTTGGCAATCATGGCGTCATTAAAATCCTCAATCCCCCCAACGCCCAAACCACCCAACTGTTTTGGTTTGATAATCTTCTCCCATTTTATCCACCTTAGTTTGCATTTATCCCCTTTCTTACCCCAAAGGAAGTCTCTCCTAATCGCCTCCAACTTCTTTATCACAATTTTAGGTGCTAGAAAAAGAGATAGATAATAGGATGGGACAGGTTAAATCGTTGTTGAAGAATAGGATTCGTTGAATGAAATTGTTCTCGGCATTTGATTCGGTCATCAGGTAACTTCAATTACTCCTATTAGGTTTCTAGATGACTAAGTGACACATTTTGTTATATGTATTTGCAGTTATATGTTTAACTTTAGATGTAAAATATTTATGTTCATAATCATGGTTCATGAATTCTCTATGCACTGGAGAACTGTTCATATACTATAATATTTATGTTAAGCGTATTTGCCATAAGAAGGTGGGGATGGATAAAATGTCCGGTTAAATGTTCAACGGATTGGGGATGGGTTAAATGTCCGGTTTTGGATAGACGCTTTGGTATGTCAAGAAACATTTGAAAATGAAATTTCCTAACCTTTTTAGATTAGAAAGGAAGAAACTGTGCAGTGTTTCAGATAGGTGCAGCTTATATGAAGAACTGGGGGTTGTGGCTTGGGAATGGAACAAAGATCCGGATTTAGAGGTTGCACTGCAGGAGCTGCAAATCTGTATGCAGCTGCTGTGTGGAATTAGAATGCGCATGAATCCTGATACGTGGAGCTCGATGTCTGGAAATGATGATCTGTATCTCAACTTTGGCCTTATAAGTGCATCGTATGAATGGGTTGATTTGGTTGTGTTATTTTAAACGGACCAAATGGGTCATAAAAAGTTCAGTAAGAGAAATTGGTCAGACATGTTAAAAGTAATTGTCTTTTATTTCGATTCAACTACCAGGTTATCTGGATTTTGGTCTGGCGCTTCTTCGATTGGGAGAGATTTTTTATTTGTTGTAAAGATATTTTTTTTGCATGTTTAAGAAAGGCTGACTGTATACAAAAGTTATTTTAACTACCCTGATGTTCTAATAATTCCAACTTTTTTTGGTTAGTGATGAAGATGATACATGAAGAAGCACGTATGGCAGCCGTGAAATAAAAGAAAGTGGAGATTCATGGAGAAACAACGCCAAGTGAGTTTTCTCTAAGTATTTTTTTAGTTTTAAGGGTCTAGGTGAAAATATTGATATAAGTGAAAATAGCTCAGACCTGTTTATTATTCAATTAAATAACTTGAAGTTTACTCAGTGTTGCTTATTATTCATTATTCAATTGAATTGAATTTGGGTTGTGTGTATTATGATGTCCAGGTTGTCAAAACTATCCCCTAGGTATTTTCCGTTTCAGGTGTCTGTCATTTTAAAGGTGTATGGAGAGAAGATATAGTTTAATTTGCATTTAGTTAAGTTTAATATTTTCAAAACAATTGCATTTTGCTTTCTATTTAGTTAACATAATTTTTTAAATCCTACTCAAACACACTTGTCTTTGCATTTAGTTAAGTTTAACATCTTCAAAATGGTTTGCATTTTGTATCTTAAAACACAGTTCAATAATTAAATTGTGTTTGATTACATTGCAAAGTACCCATCTCTTGATGTGTCTATTAGTACATTTGAACCATTCGGAGGATACAAATACCAAAGTAAACTATATTAATGAACATAATCTTTGAGAACATACAGTTAATTAATTTTAGATCCAACTCAAACACAGGTCACTTGTATTAAAACATCTTGACCCGGGTCGTATCTTGCCAGGCTGGAGTAAATTTAGTCCTACAGAATCCGGCCGCAACGTATTGTTAACAAAGATTATGGTATTTCGAAGCTCAAAAGAATAGATCAATAAAAGTCTCAAGAGTGAAGCTCGTGCAGTTAAATGAGCTGACCAATAAAATGAGACCAACATGAGTATGATTTTTTCTAGGACATATGGAACTCAGGTATGACCCGAAATATTGTGTTGAAGATGTTGAGAAATATATGAGAGGGACGGTTCAATTGTTTTCTCACCAAATAAAGTCAGGTAAATATTTGGATCCCGTGGTCAACAAACCCCCTAAAAACAATGATGATGCTTAGTCCCCTTTTTGCCAATTATTTATGGGGTGGTGTTTTGTTTTTGTGTTTGTTAATTATTGTTTTGAGGTGCATAGTAAGCTCCTGTTTTGAGATGCATCACTTAAGCCTTTGAATCATTTTGTTCAAAAACTAAATTAATGTTCAATTAAATGTTTTGTAATCATATTGTTCAAAAACTAATCTTTATTAGTTATGTTGTGTTGTTTGTCTGTTTAGATTTTGAGACAAAGAGAATGTTGGTCTACAATTGGGTTCGGCATATAATATGGATAACGATTTTGTAATTTTTTTTTTGTTTGAAGCCATGTTTATATTTGTTTTGCATATTGTATTGATAATCGATTTGGTAATGTTGTGGTTTGATGTGAGATTTATGTATTCATCGTTGAATGAATTATGTGTTTTAACTTCTTTTTTTTCTTTGTAATTGTAGTTTATTTCGTGCACAAACAAGAGTTAGATACTATGTGATATTTGCTTTGTTTAGAATTATTGCTTAAACCTAATATAGTTATTTCATGTTATATACATCTTCAACCACTTTTCATTTTCGTAGGCGTGACACGTTTCCATTAGAATAAATATGATATTATTCTTTTGATTTCAGTTTTTGTTTATAAATTTTATCAAATCAAACTTTACTTGGTTGATATATTGTGTTACATTAAGAGTTTTATATGATATTTTTGAATTCAATCAAAATCCATACTAATTGGATTACCTAATATTCAATAAGTAAAACAACTTGCATACTAAAATATTGATATTTGTTTTTCATTTTACTTTTGTAAAAACCGTGTGACGCACGGGTCTCTTCCTGTTATGTTGTTGAGAAACATAGATCAACAAAATGGCTTGTGCAACGACACGAGATTACGAATCACTAAACTTGCAAAGCGTGCTATTGAAGCCGAAATCATATCAGGTGGAAACATTGGTACCAAAACTCTTATTCCTAGAATAAATATGATACCATCTGATAACAAGATTCCAGTCAAGTTCCAAAGGCGTCAATTCCCAATAAGCGTATGTTTCGCAATGATTATCAATAAAAGCCAAGGACAGTCTCTATCGAAGGTTGGATTATATATAAGAGACCCTGTATTCTCACATGACCAACTTTATGTCGCATTGTCAAGAGTTAAAAGCAGGGCAGGTGTGAAGTTACTTATACTTGATGCTAATGGGAATGTCAAGACTAAAACAAAAAATGTGTTGTATAAAGAAATATTTAGTGATATTTGAATAAAATGTGTATTGGTTTCTTTTAAATCTTAATAAAATATTTCTGCTACATTTTTTTTATATGTTTTACCACTCAAAATAATTGTACGTTGGTGAGCCGCGTGTAACGCGGGCAAAGATCTAGTATATAATAAAAGAAAATATATCGGGGACATGTGTCATCCATTTGAGACATCTACATTTTGGTATTGCCGCTTATCTTTAGTGATGAATTCATAAATTATTTTTAAGAGATTAATTCCATAGATTCTCAATTTCTCACTGATATTTTAAATTTATCCACTAAAATTTTCATTTTTATCCAAACCAAGGGGTTCCTGCTTCCTAGGAACCCGAAACCCCCAGGATCTACCACTGCTATTTCATATTTTAAATGAATACTTATATTTAAGATACTTTTTATATAATTGACCAAATGAAAATGATTTTTAAATAGAATTATATTGTTTACTTAAAAGTTTCACCAAATTCTAAATTATGTTGGTTAAAGTATTAAAAACGAAGAATAGATATGTTAAATGTTAATTGTTTTTATGTGGTATTTCAAAAAATGTTCAAATATTTAATATAGTTGGATGATAAGAATGTTATGATGGTAACAGTTTTTACAAAGAAATTCTTAATAAGATTGTAACTATCACGTCAATGTTCATTATTTGTAAATATAAAATTTACAACTAACACGACAACAAATGTTATAAAAAAAAAACAAAAGTAGTTCAGCAAACTGATGGATTAGTAACATATATTTTCTAAGTAAAAAAATAAATATGTAGTTTTTAAGTGCGTGCGCATGCATACACATATATATGTATGTACAGGTTAGAAATGGTGAAAAGGGTAAGAAGAATTCTGGTGTTCACGTATGCCAATCATTAAATTTAGATATTTAAGATATTAAGGTAATTTGATAAAACACAATTTTAAGAAAGAATGATGTTAGTGTTTTAGAGTGATTTTATATCAATTCTAATTACAATTGAAATATCATTTTCATCGTCATATAATAATCAAACCAAACCGTAACATAAACTAAAAAAAAATCGATAATTCAACTTGGTAACATTCGATCCTTTTTCCTGGTGTGTTTTGTTCAATCGTTGTGATTAACTTAATTATGGTTTGGACATTAGGCTGTCTTCTTGTAGAACAACATTTGTTAGTTGGTCCATATAACGGGTTGGGTGTTGTCCGGGTTGACGGATTGTATACTATTAATATATTTGTTGTACTTGTGTTATATGTTCTTTTATAAATGAAAATATTATTTTTAAAAAGGTTTAAGTTAAACAAATATTGGACGAAGGTAAACCATTGATTATTCGTTTTGTTTTCTAATAAGTTTGTTTAATTCTACAAGTTTGAATTGTTCAGACTTGCAATTCACTTAACTCATGGGACCATGAAACCTACTTCATTGAGTCTTCGAGTCCACTTCGGTCGCAAATTAAATATAACCCAAGACTCCAAGAGGATGCTTTATCATACCCAAAAAATGTAAAATAAACAATTTAATTTGTTACGTATGCAATGCAAGAAACTTCATCTTGAGGGTGTAGTTGTGCCGATCAGCCGATGAAGCCTAGCTCAATTGGTGAAAATTGGGGGAGCTAGAGTGGAGGTCATGTGGAGGTTGAGGGTTCGATTCTTGTCGGATTCATATTTACCACATGTGGGGGTTTCACCTGGGGAGATCCCCAATCCAGGTGGAATATTGGGTAATCAGTACAGGTTGGCCCAGGGTGTTAGTCGGAGCTCCACCAGTTGCACCACTTGCCGTTCTAAAAAAAAATTGTGCCGATCAATTTTTTTTTAACGAAATACATAAACGCTTTTAAGCTTTAACTAAAAGTAAAGGTGTATTTAATACGTTGGTGATGCTAGTGTCATCATTTTATTTTAGTTAATTTAAATTGCTTAAAACTAAATACAAATCTAAATAAACATTAATATGTGTTCTGATGTGTGGAATACATGCTTATTCAGGAATATTTAAATTTCCTACACCAACAAACGCGGTGGTTCAAAGAGGCACGCCCCATTGGCAAGATCCGAGAGGCAGAGCACATACGCGATGGTTTTGTTCCACTGGGAGCAAAAAATTATTCACATAGTTGAAAGTTTCTGAAAGTCGTGTTGTAGGTAAAAAGTTGAATGATAATTGACCATTACTAATAACTTATTTTAATCATCAATAATAACTACAATCAACAACTATGGGATCAACCGGAACTAACAGATGTAGAAATCATTTTGCATGTAAATAAAACAAAACAACTTTATTACGATTACAATATAAGAAATAAAAGAAAACAGTAACTTAGAATAAAGAATTACAAGTGAAATACACAAAATACAAGAAACGGGTAGAAGAAGAAAGTGTGTGTGAATGAGGATCGTGTTGAACACAGTTCCCTTAAAACAAATTTCAAGTCTTCCAAAAGAATCTGTTTGTTTCCAAAATACAACAGCCCCAAGCAGTTGCACTATCGGAGTTAACTCTAAAACCCGAACGGGTTATGAAAACTAGAATAAGGATAAAGAATAATCTGTTTCATATGTTGGTGTAATTCTGTTTGTCGAACAACCAATCCTCTCCTTGGTTTTATTCTAAATTTTGGGCTGAAACAACGAATTAAAGATGAAAAATTGAACTGCATTGAACGTCTTCAATGCACTTTAATTTGTTCCTTAGTTATCAGTCAAGGTTATTGACTTGTCTATTTCAGCTACAGACTTGAAATAGTTCCGTTACAGCAGCTCATAGGAAGTTGTACGCAAATCTACGCGCTCATCGGTATTAGCGCTAGTACGCGCCATCATGCCATGTCATCCGTGTGCTAACAACCAGTCGCACCACACATACCAGGACGCCACCTGGTCAAGCGCTACATACTCGCGCGACACTCGCCATGTCATCTTGTTTTAAAAATCGGGTTTAATCGGTAATTAATCGCTAGTCGGTAGGTTACTGAGTAATTTTTCATTAACCAGTCAACTAATCAGTAGTGGCCTAGTCGGACATAATCGGCCCTAGTCGGCCGGCCAAAAATCGATGACTGCAGCAAGATTTCGGGGAAAATCTGTAATTTCGGCCAAATTTTGGCCAAAACCTGTCATTTCCGACAAGTTTCCAATCAAACAATGTAGCTTCTAACAATTAATCATGTATACTTAAAAAGTTCGGTCGATGAGGAGTTAAAACCTGTGACACCCGGCAAATTCTGGTTAACAACGTTGTCTAGATGAAAGTCTACCTTAGCGAGTCACGCGTATATTGTACTTAACTGGATTAGTTAAGTCAGGTTATGGTTCGGGAACTATCGGTTTAGTCTAGAGGATCATTGGATGTTGGTCTAGAGGTTCATTAGATGTCGGTCCTTAACCAAGTGTACAAACGGTGACGATTTGTAGGATCGTCAGGGCATACGGAACATACAAGTCTCGAGTCCCGGGAATTGGTGAACGAGTGTGAATATGTGTATTTACATGTGTTATGTGTTTACAATCATTATGTGACTTGTCGGTACGTGAATATGTGTTAACATATGTTAAAACGGGGTTTAACGCGCAAAACACACGGAACAAGCCCCTATAGGCGATTAGGATAGCCCAATCGCCTATAGGAGGGGCGACTGGGGTACCTTAGGGGCGATTAGGGACCAATTGCATGACTGTTCATGCGATTTGGCCCTAATTGCATGAACTTACATGCGATTAGGCTTCCTAATCGCGTGTAAGGGCTGCATAATCGCGTGTTACGTGCTGGACGACTAAAAACGACTATAAATACCATACTTGACCTCATAAACTTCATTATACAAACCCTAGTCGTCCCATAACCTGCCCCAACACACACACAACCTCTGGAACGCGATTTTTGATCAAAACACAAGGTTTCAAGCTTAATCCATCATTCTTTCACAAATCTAAGGTTTGGTTTCCATCCATGAATCTTTATAAACGTTTTCATTCAATCCCTAATGGTCCAGACCTGTTCTAAAACGGAAAAGCTTTCTGAAAATCGTTAATAAGTATTGATAATCGGATTCTAACTAGTATACATGTGTTATGTGTGTTTATGATTAGAAAGCTAGGGTTTTTATGATTCAAGGTGAATGAATGACATGTTATTATTGTTAGATCAGAATAATATTGATGTTATGATTATGAAATCTGAGTAACTGATTATTAGGGTTATAGTTATGCATGTTAATGTGGTGTTTCATGCTATGTTTATGGCGTTTGGATTACATGGTTGCATGCAGGACTGATAATACGAGGTTAAACGAAGGATTTTGGTTTAAACATGTTTAGAATAGTTGTTGGGATGATATTGGGTGGTTACACACGTTCTGGATCTGATTTGGGGCGTTAAACGCGCGAAAAACCGGAACAGCAAGGTTACAGGCGATTAGCAATCCTAATCGCCTATGTTAGAGGCGATTAGGAGGCCAATCACCAATGTTTCATGCGATCAGGCCCTGATTGCTAGTAGTTTCATGCGATCAGCCCTAATTGCTAGTTTTTATATGCAATCAGCCCTAATTGCTAGTTTTTACATGCAATCAGCCCTAATTGCTAGTTTTTATATGCAATCAGCCCTAATTGCTAGTTTTTATATGCAATCAGCCCTAAATGCTAGTTGACTTTTCCTAATCGCGTGTACTGCTGCTGTAAGTATAAATTAGCATTCCGAGACCCGATTTGACATGTAGGAACATGCTAGGAACCCCGTAACATATCTAATAACTCGGTAACATATGTTTGAATGAAATTCGGTGATACGTGAACTATGTGCTACAACTTGTTGTGCGTTAACGTATGTTAAGTGTGATTGCATGATTGCATGTTTGAGAGCGTAAACATAACACGGGGAGTCTCGGGTCACCAATGGGATGTCGAGTCTTGTACTTTGGGTCAGTTAAACAGTCACGGTGTTTTCAAACGAACTTGGTTATGGTCTGGACATCTAGGGACTAATTAACCTGCGGGTTATTAGTCTAAGTACTTGTAACTGTCATATGTTAGGTCGCCGCTTTACGGGACTAGCATAGCAGCTGAGTTTACTCGGGTTAAGGAGTAACACAACTTAAGGTGAGTTTACGGCCCCTCTTTTAAACTGGTTTCATATTTTCGGGGGAGAAAACATGTGTTAAAACGATTATTTGGTAACTACTGTCATACTATGGGTTTCTATTGTGTACTACACGATCTTTGGAAGTCCCGGGGGGAACCATGAATGTGCGGGTTTGCACAACGGGGAAATGTGAATAGCGCTATTGGGAGTGACCAACCCCGCTCGTCGGCTTGGAGGGCCGGGCGAGTGCATATTGTCTCAAACCGGAACAACAGGAACAACTGGTTTACTTTTCGGGCACAACATCTGGTATGCGTGTTAGTAATGGTTTTCCAATCGTGGTAGTAACAAAACATACGCCTAGCTAGCGTACACTGGTTTTCGATTTGTTATAGTATGGACAGGTTGACTTGGTACTTGGATACAAAACCTGTAAACTCACCAGCATTTTTGTGCTGACGTAAACTTTTACATGTTTTCTCAGGTCGCTAAGGTAGCACTACTGGACTAGGGCGCACGCGTCTGCACGGCGTCTAGTTAGAGTCGCATGGTTTCATATGTTGAACATTTGGTTTATTTTTGAGATACTGTTTTAAATAAGCTTCCGCTGTAAACGGGGATTTTAAACTATGTTTTGAAATTGCATTGTATTCATTTAGACTTGTTTATTGTGATCGTTGGTTTGGATCCTGGTTTGTCATGCGCCTCGCGGTAAAACTCCGCAAGTGGATATTGAGGGTGTGACAAAACCTGTCTACTTAAAAAATGTGGCCAAAACCTGGCATCAGTCAAGTGGGTTAAATGAGGGACATATCATCATGCCAAATAAGCAACTGGTGCCACATCAGCAAATCCACTAACGACATTAGTGACTTAACCCAAATTGGAAGTTAAATTCCAACATGTTAATAGTTCAGGTTAGGGCTGTAAACAAACCAAATGTTTGCCGAACAGTATGTGAACTGTTCGGCGGGAAGTTCGTTTGTGTTCGTTCGTTTAATAGATGAACGAACACAAACAAAAAATTCCGTTCGTTTAGCTAAACAAACGAACATGAACAAAGGCCGCGTTCGTTCGTTTATGTTCGTGAACGTTCGGTAACGTGTTCGTGTATGTTTGTTTTTGTTCGTTAGTTTATTAGGGTTTTTAATTTTTTATATTTAATTTAAGTATTTCAGATTTCCCAGTGGTAGATTATTTAACATGTATTAGAGTATCACATGTTAATATTACTTAACTATTTTGATTAACGATTATTTTTGGTTGATTAAATGAGGATTTTAAGTTTAATATGATACCTCTGTGTTTTTATAAGACATTATGTGATCAAGATTATGTCACGTATATTTAGGTAATTGGATTAGTGTATTCTGGGCGGACAATGTCAGTGATGAAAAAAATGCGAATTTTCAGAATTTAACGTGTTAGTTTGTTCTCGATTTTGTTTAGTAATGCCTATTTGTGTTCGTTTACATTCATTTGTGTTTATTTGTGTTTGTTTTTGGCCGACACCTAAATTTAGCAAATAAATACAAGCGAACACGAACAAAAATCTCGTTCGGTAAGTGTTCATGAACAGTTCGCGAACACATTATTTTCTTAACAAACGAACACGAACAAAAAATCTCGTTCGGTAAGTGTTCGTGAACAGTTCGCAAACACGTTAATTAATTAACAAACGAACACGAACAAGGCCTTGTTCGTGTTCGTTTGGTTCGTTTACAGCCCTAGTTCAGGTTATATATGACCATTTTTTTTAGTTAGGGTGCTAAAGGCCAATATTGAATAGTTAGGTTATTAAAATTAAATTCTCAAGTTAAAATCTAAATTTAGCAAATATAAACTATTGATTATTTAAGGTTTTATTGTTTTCGTATCAATTTTTCAAATGTATATATTTATGTACTACCTGTAGTAATAATTATTACTCTTGTAATTAAATAAATAAAAAAATAACTTTGCTATAAGGTGACACCATGTGTTGCAGTGTTGCGCGATTCTTTCTCCTACCTTCTCTTGATGAAGTATACCTAGTAAAATTCCAATGATAACATGGCGATTGGGCTGATTTTCAACATCGTAGATAAGAACCTAGTTTAAAAGAAAAAACATGATTAATGAATAACATGAACACTTTGTGTGTTTTTTTCCTGTATAAACGATACCCCACAAAAAAATAGTCGATTTTTTCTCCGTTTTTTATATAGCACTATGGTACTCGTTGGAAAGATAATAAATCGCTCGTTAATTTGGTGTAATTTTTTTTCTTTAAAAAATCCCGTATATAAAAGATACAAACGTTTAAAAATTATGAGAGGAAACATAAGAGAGAAAATTTTAAATTTTTTTTAATTTTTTTTCCTAAAATAACTCAATTTAATTTTAGTAATTGAGAATTTAAGGTTTTATTTTATCTTTTTTTAATTAAAAAAGGAAATAATTCAAAACACTAAAAACACTCAATTATTAAGCCACGTGACACTCTCAAGGGGAGGTTGAGACCTCCATTGCACGCCACGTCAGCATATACGTTTTCTTTTATATATATAGATAAATAACTATTAGGGGGGACGGGGCGCCACCCGAATTGGCCACGGGTACCAACAACCAGTACGGTATCACCGCCGCCATACACGCTAGTAGTGGTCCCGTGGACCGGTTTGCTGATGCTGTTTACCGTGCTGGTACCATTGATTTCTTTTATTTTTGACTTTTTTATATACATTATTTTGTGATTTCTTTTATTTTTACCATTTGTTTTATGTAGAGACCTTTTTTAAACGGTTTGTTTAAATAGGAACATTAAAAATAAATAAACATAAAAAACTAAAATTCATAACTATTAAACATAAAAAACTAAAAATAAAATACGTTAAAAGAAATAAAAAAACCTAGAGTTGGCGCAACAGTTGCCATGCCTCGACATGGTCAAAGCTGCTGTCGTATCGACACGCATACTCCACATGCGTGAGCTCGATAGCCAACTCCGGGTCAATGCCCAGCTCCTCCCTCAACGTGTTCTGGTACATGCTGGTCCACCGATCACACTTATTGGTGAGATCGGTCCACTTCCGCTGCAGGCTGACGGTTGTGCGGTCATTGGTGCCAACTTGGCGGTTGAAATCGGCCAGTACACGTACCCAAAAAACATGCGAACGACGTTGTTGAAGTGTTGGGTCGTTCGAGGCGTCTTGGTAGCATATCACCAATGCAATCTCTTCTTCGGTGGTCCAATGAGTCATCTTCGTGTGTGTTTCTTTGTATAAACGGTGGTAAAATTGTGTTTTAACCCAACCGTATGCTAAGTTTATATATAAAAAATTTCGAACGGTTTGATGGAACGGTATCAATGCCATTCAATTCGATTGAGCGGTTTCCATACTTAATTCTGACCGTGAGGTTGAGACGGTTTAAATAATATGGTAATTAATTTTAAACCATGTGAAATAATAATAAAAAATAAAAGGTTTAATGAAATTATATATATAAAAAAAAGAATCAGTGGAGTGTTGCCTACAAAAAGGTGTTTCAGTGAAGTAAATCAGTGAAGTGATGTGGCAAAGCAGGATTGGTTAAAATCAGTGAAAGGAGAAAAAATTTCTAGTAGCACCCCTGATGCCCTTAGTGTATGTGTAGTGGGGCTTCATAGGGTTTTATGGAAAAATATGTGTGTAGTGGGTGTGGGCTTTATGGGGCTTTCTAAATCATTGAGTAATCATTGCTTAATTATTGTTTTTTTTTAATTTAAAAAGCAAATTTAAATACCAAATAATATTTCATTAAATAAAAAATACAAATAATTAAAAAAATACAAATACTAAAAAAAATAAAAATACTAAAAAAATTACAAATATTAATAAAAATAACAAATACTCATAGATTATATTTTTTTTCTCGATTTGGGCCTTGTGTTTCAAACACATGTCCAACGATTTGCCGGTTAAGTGGTCGTGCGACTTCGAGTAAAACTCAAAGTCGCGTTCAAATTGTCGATCCCTCATAAACTCGATCACCTCTCGATTGTCTTGGATACGTTGAGCCCCGATGTCGCGTATGCCTTGGAGGCGTTGGTTCATATCGAAAAACGCATGACTCAAATCATTGACCTCCAACGATGACTCCGCTCTCGCGGCTCGAGCAACACTTCGACCGGGCGGATGCTCAGCCTCTTGCTCCGGATCCGGCTCCTGGGTCTCCGAAACCGAGTTTGGCTCCGTTTGCCAAGCTTGTGATGACCCGAACATTTGAGAAGACACAAAGACTTGGGATGACACGAAACCTCCCATGTTGAAGTTATACACGTTCGGGTCCCATCCCATGGATTGGTTTAACATGTTCATAAAACCGGTTTGGTTTTGAACTGAACCCGGAGCAATGGGTTGGTTAGGCTCGTCGGATGATTGAGGAACGAAACCGCGACCGAAAGGATTGATGTTTTCAATTGTATGTGTTTATGTGTTGGTGTTTGAATGATACGTGTTTGTGTTCGAATGGTATGTGTTTGTGTTTGTGTTTGAATGTTTGTCTTTGATTTATAAATGAATTTTTTTTATTTTTTTATAAACGATTGTTCAACAACGGTCATAAACAACCAAACGATCAAAACATTCATCAAACCCAATGCTTCACTCTCGCTATGCACATAACGAAGGCCCCTATAGCACCTGGGGAAGCGGTGTGCCCGATGCTATGGGGTGCCAAAACGCCCTATAACGCTTTTCATGGAGCCCCACTACAAATGCACTTAGCCCAATTATTAAAAAAAGTTGTGACCCTCCAACTACTACTAGCCTTCTATAGCTAATAAATAAGAACATTTATTACTTGCATAACTTCCTACCAAACAAACGAAAATAACAAAAGATAGAGAAAAAACAAGAAAAAGGCAAAAGAAAGCTCCCTCCCTTCGTTCTTTTCTTTGATATTCTTTACTAGCAAAAATCTTGTTAACTTTTTTAAGTTATCTCCATCTTTAATTTAAAACCCGTATGTGGTACAACCTTCCAAACTACTACAAGAAAACTGTCCATTTTTCCAATGAAAAATGCTTACATAAAATTTTTCATCAAAATTTCCTACCATTTTCCGACGAAAAACATCAAAAACAAAAGTTCGTCAATAATTCCAATCATTTTTTCTTGAAGCTTGAGAACACGGTATGTGCATATAGTTTTAATTGAATAGTGATTTGCGTACAACTTAAACTCTGACTCTACCAATAGATTTACTGGGTACGTTTTTTGTTATTTCTATTGCGTACAAGTTATGTTATTATGGGATCTTTTAAGGATCCAAAAACATGGATTCCACGTATAACCCCAAAGGATTGTTCCCAAAAGATATGCTCAATATACTGCACCAAGTGGTGTAAGTACATCATCCTCCCCTCTCCTCCACCACCACCACCACTATCCACTAACGATTCCGGTGGCGCCACCCTCTCTCCGGTGGCAATCGTGGTCATTACGCTTATAGGAGCCTTTTTTCTCTTGATGGGTTACTACTATATGATCTCAAGATATTGTTCAAGAGATGTTAACTATAATCTAGATATTCAAACCCATGATCCGGAATTGGGTGTGGACGTTCGAGATGAACCCGATGATCATTCGAATCATGTACCATGGGTTGTTATAGGCAAAGGTTTGGATGAAGGTTTCATTAAGTCTATTTCGGTTTTTAAGTACAAGAAAGAAGATGGTTTGTTTACATGCACGGATTGTTCGGTTTGTTTAGGTGAGTTTCGAGAAAATGAGAGTCTAAAGGTTTTACCAAAATGTAGTCATGCTTTTCATGTTTATTGTATTGATACTTGGCTTAAAACTCACTTGAATTGCCCGTTGTGTCGCGCTAATGTGTGTTGTGATGTTAAATCATCGCGGCCTGTTTCACCACCGCCGTTGTTGCCACCATTGCCTGTGTTGGCAAATGAGTTAGGGGAAAATGATGTGACGCTTGAGGTTAGGGGTGAGGGTCAAGTGAAGTTGAAACGATCGAAATCTATGGACTACTTGGGCCAAACTCGAGTTTCTTTAGCCCAAGTTATGTTCTTGAATCAAACACACGAAATGACTCGACAAGAGGTTGGAACTTGCTATGATGTTGGATCGTCGAAGAATGTTTTAGAGGGAAACAATAAGGATTTAAACTTTGTTAATGTGAGCCATTTTGGTGTGAAAAGATCATATTCAAGTGGTGGTTATTTGTTTAGTACTACAAATGGTGAATAAACTAGACTTGTTGTTTTGATTGAATCCCATTACTTTCATGCAATTAATCTAGTGTTTTATTTTGAATTTTATGTATTTATTTAGGTAGAATTAAACATAGCATTCATTGCAGACGTTCTAAATGAGATGTATGACATACTAGAAGTAAACCGCTGGGTATAGCCCAGTGGTAGGTGGCCCGATGAAGGGAGATTGGGGACTGAATGGTCACCAGTTTGATCCCCAAGGGCGCCAGGTTTTACCAATTTTTCGTTGTCGTGCTTTCGGGCGGGCGGATAGTTGGGTTTTTCTTGGAATTGGTGAACTAGGTGAAACTAGGAGCTCCCTTACACTGTCTAGCCATACCGGGTGAAAGGGGTACTGATTTGACCGAGTAGGGACTCCGAAGGAAGTTCTTGGTGAATTGGCTGGCCGTTCAAAAAAAATGACATACTAGAAGTGTATTAGGATCATTTTAAATGGCTAATAATTAAAAGGATAAATAAAAGAGTGGTGGTGGTAATTTAGTAAGTAACATATGTAACCATTATTAATTTTTGGAATCAATACATAGGGTAGATTCCTCTTCAATAAGTCCAAGCATATGGTGGACTGCATCTGCTATCTCATCTGCTGAATTTAGCCAGCATTCTTCTTCTACCTGCATTATGAATGATGGAGTGTACTTATATATCATGCATTAAGAATTGTACATTTGTACACAACTAGGGGGTCCACATTAGAACAAGCTCTACTCTAAGTGGCAAAATGGATGGGTTGGATAATGTGTTAAACGAATTCTTGTCAAAAGAGTACGCTTTTAGTTCATGCTAAAACAGGTTAAAACATGATGTTAAAAAAACTATGCAATACTCTAATGCAATGCAACAAAGGGTTGTATCATTTAAATCTATCGTTGCATCAAGTACTTGGACATACCTTTAGACTAATGGAGTAGAGCACCAATGGGTCCAAGGTGACAACACTGAGGTGGAGTATCGAGAGGTGACACGATTGCAAGAAAACGATGACTTTCGAGAGGCGAGTTAGCCGTTTCCGCGATAGGATCCGAAGATTGGCATGTGTTTGGACCAAATTGACCTCAATATCAGCCATTGTTGGCTTACTATTTGAAGTGTTGTTGTTGGGAACTTGAGACCATGTGTACTGTGGGTTAGAGAAAAGTTTGTTAAAACAAAGTGGCACTTTTGGTATTTCACACTCCTTGGTAAGAAAATTAGTATTTTGGTCAAGAATGGTTGCACTTTGATTTTGTTGTTGAGTCAAGATGAACTTTTGAGCTTCAAGTGATTGCAAGAGGTGCTCAAGCTCCTTTACAAATTCTATTGCACCACCAACTATTGAAGCTTGATCACCCTGCAAAGTTAATTTATGTGTCCATTAATCATTGTAGTTAAATTAACAATGAGTTAACATACATTTGTTGCTTTTATCACATCTTAAATTGAATGTAATTATGAATGTCACGAAACATTAAAGGTATTTAGGAACCATACACCCTATAATTAGGATTCATACACCCTGGCCCACATCACAGACCAACAGAAAGCTACCACATACGCAAAATGTGATGTCACACACCCCCAAATGTGATGTCACATGGTGTATGAATCCTATAACCCTTCATACACCACGTGACATCACATTCTGGGGGTGTGACATCATATTATGAGGTATGTGACAGTATTCTATTGGTGTGTGATGTGGTTCAGGGTGTATAAATCCTAATTAAGGTGTGTATGATTCCTAAATACCCTTTTTAAATTACAATTTTGACAAAAATTAGCAGCTTAAATAGGCAACATAAAAGTGTGGTGGTATTGATTGCAAATTCATCATGTTTTTTTATTAAGAGTTAAGACTAACAATGTATATATAAAAAATACATTTCTTTAAGGTCACAAATGTAGTATTTTAGGGGAATTTATATAGCCTGTTTCATTTATTTTAAATATAACAGACGTCATCTAGTCGAGGAACTACCTTTAAATTTTATAGATGAAAAGAATATTACCAAATAGGCAAATATCGATAAGGAACAATTCACATATAACAAAGTAACAAACCCACTTTGTCATGTTACTTCATTTTAGCCTCCTTGGTAGAACTACAAATCAACATCACTACCCCACTTATGGGTGAACTTGGTTAAAAAAAAACATAAGTAAAATACAAAAGTGTCTTCAACTTTCATTTTTCTAAATTATTCATATAAATCACCAATTAACTTTGTATGGAGGAATATGCTACATTGTTACCTAACAAAGTTTTTATTTTTTTAAACTATTTTCTTAGAGTCATTTAAACTTAAAAAAACTAAAACATATGGAACTTAATTACTATTTGAATTAATAACATAAAAAATCACTAAGAAATAACTTGATTTCATAATTATCCTATAATTAAATCATTTGATGTATATGATTATGAATTTTCTTATAGCAATCAAAGAACACAATAACTTAAAAGGTTGTGTAGTTTAAAAAATGAGTGATTTTATTTGAACAATATTTGAAACTTCGTTATATTTCATCATTTTATTTTTTAAAACATTACAAGTCCGGATCATATACACTTTTGTAAAAATTACAGAACCTTCTTCCACAAATATGTTTGAATCATGAAAAAAGGACATACATAAAATTATGAAGGCAAAATTGCTGAAAAAAGAAACGAACCCTTTGGATATAAGAGTCCGGCAAGAGAGACCGCAAGACGTCCAGATAATGGTTCATCTGTTTCCTACGGTTCCTCTCGACAGCAATGTGGGTCACTCTTTGAGCCTCTGCATCTTCTTTGCTCTTACAAACCCTGGGTTTTTTCCTCCTCTTCTTCCTCCATGATCCACCTTCAACCACGATGTTTTGATCGTTTTTCGGTTGCGCCGCGGTTATTGCAGGTGAACAAGTAGAGGGAAGTGGGTTGCAATGCAAGGAGGTGGTTTCATGGATCATTATAGAGTTAAGGAGTTGGTCACAAAAACTAGTTGAGTACTCTATGTGCATTTTACCTCTCACTCAAGCTAGTGATCTCACTAGATCTTGTGATTCATTACTTATATAGAAAGTGATTTATTACTTATATAGGAAGATCTAATGTCGAATTATTATCTATACATATAATAAACCAAAGCCATTTTAATGACATGGCACTCAAAGAGGGTATTCTCTTCATTGAGTGTGCCATGTGTCATCCCATGTGGCAAGGGCTTTATTTTAAGAAAATAATAATTTAAAATTTAAAAACAAAATTAGATTTTTATCTCTAATGTTTTCTCCCATAACTTTTAAACGTTAATATCTTTTATATACGAGATTTTTTACAGAAAAAAATTACACCAAATTAACGAGCGCCATGTGTCATCCCATGTGGCAAGGGCTTTATTTTAAGAAAATAATAATTTAAAATTTAAAAACAAAATTAGATTTTTATCTCTAATGTTTTCTCCCATAACTTTTAAACGTTAATATCTTTTATATACGAGATTTTTTACAGAAAAAAATTACACCAAATTAACGAGCGTTTTATTATCTTTCCAACGGGTACCATAGTGCTATATAAAAAACGTTGAAAAAAACGACTATTTTTTTGTGTGGTTTTGTTCATATAGGAAAAAAACACAAAGTGTTCAGGTTATTCATTAATCATGTATAGGCAAGTCATTAGTTATGTTCAAACCAGTAAATATGATTTTTATTTACAACATGTGTTAGCATTGAAGTTGTACATTGTTTTAGGTTAGGTTTTAATATTAGAGTTATACAGTGTTTAAGGTTATGCACTAACATTGAAGATACATTGTTAATTGTTTTAGGTTAAGTGCTACCCGAAGTTTTCCTGCATGTAACTGTAAAACGCATCAGTCTATTTCAGGTGTAAAATTGATATTTCAAATTAGATTTCTCAACCCGGGACGCTCCCGGGATATATTAGTTTAAAAAAAATTGTGGGTTTGGGTCGGGCCTGAGATTAGGTGATACCCGACCCAATTACCCTTTTTTTATATTAGAATATGATAACTTATGGCAGAGATTTGTTTAAAATAATAATAATAATATTCATTAATCATATATTGACAAGTTTTTAATTATGTTGTCATATTAGATATTTTATTATGTCATATTAGATATTTCAACCCGGGACGCTCTCCAACAGGTAATTGCAATTGCTATGTTTTCTTTTTCTACCATATTCTAAAATAGCTCAAATCTTATTGTATGTAGTTAAAGACCTTTGACTAATGTATTGGTGCTAAACAATCTTTGTCCCCTTGAAGTGCTTGGGATCTTAATATTCTGTTTTATGTGTTGATTTTGTAAGGTGAAATTGATATTTTGGTATATTTTTTTTAAAGTATCTAATGTAAGTTGATACATAGATGTCATTTTTATAGTTTATATACTTCTAATTTTATTCACTTTACTTAGATTTCTCAACCCGGGACGCTCCCGGGGTATAAGCTAGTTATAAATATGATCCATCTTGTAAAAGTTGTGAGGTTACACTACGGTTTTCGTGTCATCATTTTAGATATTAGGCTATGGGGTGTGGTCACCCTTCCCCCTTCCTTCCCCTTTGTCCACGTCAGCGTCACATCATTTCCCTCTTCCTCTCCCTCTTCTAGGGGAAATGGTTCCCCCTTCGCCCTTCCCTTTTTTATTGTTTTTCTTTTTTATTTATTTGTACATTTTATATTCCATTAATTTTTTTTCATTAAAATTAAAAACCAAATTACATGTAAAATAAAAAACACTAAAAAAAAAAAAAAAAAAACGAAACTAAAAATACAAACAAACATACTAACACTAAAAAAATACAAACTACTCGTTATCAACGTCATCGACACGGAAATTGTTCCAAATATGGTCGATTAAATCCGAACAAAGGTTGGCGTGCATAGTACTATCCTCTAATGCCCACCTGTTCGATTGTTGTTGTGTCGCGTCAACCGGCTCGAGATTCTCTTCAACGTCATTCGGGTCATACTCACATATCACACGGCCTTCATCTTTGATTATCATATTATGTAGTATCGTACAAGCGTACATAATATATCTCAAGCTTTGTGGATGCCATGCACGTGCGGGTCGCCCAATTACATGCCATTTCGACTTTAAAACACCAAATAACCGTTCGACGTCTTTTCTCGCCGACTCTTGGCACTTTGCAAACTTTTTCCTTTTGTCATCCTTGGGAATTTGTATGGTTTTCACAAGAGATGTATAACTTGGGTATATACCGTCAGCTAGATAATACCCGTGCTTATATTCTACCCCGTTGAGAATGAACGAATCATTCTGACCGGTACCTCTAATGATGGGTCGAAAACCATGGATCTTGCTAGAACATTTAAATCGTTACATGAACCAGCAACTCCGAAGAATGCATGCCAAATCCAAAGGTCTTGTGAGCAAACAGATTCTAGAATAATTGACGGCTCTCCAATGTCACCCCGCGTAAACTGCCCTTTCCATGCAGTAGGGCAATTACGTCATGGCCAATGCGTGCAATCGATGCTTCCAAGCATGCCAGGAAAGCCATGTTTCTCTGCATGGTGTGCATAAAGCTTTTGGAATTCGTTCTTCGTTGGCCTACGCAAGTAAACTTTGCTATATAACTTGACGACATTTTCGGTAAACCGATACAAGCATTCCCGACTCATTCTAGCAGACATCCTTAAGTACTCATCCCATGAGTCACTAGCAGTCCCATACGCCAACTGACGAAGTGCAGAAGTGCACTTTTGTAGCGTCGTAAAACCTCGTCTTCCTCTAGCATCATAGCGTAGTGTGAAAAACTCATCATAAGTAGCCATGTCATTGGCAATTCGTTGGAACAATCGCCGACTCATTCGAAAGCGACGCCTAAATAGTTCGTCTGTGCATACGCAGTCGTCAGCGAAGTAGTCAGCAACCAAACGATCATGTGCACCTTAAATTAAAAAAAAAAAGTATAAGAAATATAATACCATAACATTAAGAAAATTAAAAAGTATAAAAAATAAAATATACCTTCACGATCTCTGTTTAATGCGGCCCTCCTTGTTCTTGGTTCCGAAGTTGTTTCGTCGTCACTGTCTACAAACTCCAACAATATTTTTGCCGGTTCCACCATCGCGCCCGCGAAAAACTTAGCAACGTTTGCCTCTTCTGACGACGTACTCATGATTGTAACAAATTTATAGGGTTAGAAGGTTTGAATTTATTGTGTGGTTTTATAAAATTTGAGAGTAAAGTATAAAGATGGAGTGTAGTTTGGTTTGGTTTGGTGTTAAAAATGAGAGGTTATATATATATATAGGGGGTGGGTATTTTGAAAACCCACTCGAGTTAAGAAAACTTTGAAAACCTGTCAAAAAACCATCTAAAAAAGTTTTTTTTTTTTTGAAAAAAATACACAAGGTAACATCCATGTTTTTAAGCGTTTTGGGCCAAAAAAATAAAAAAAAGCGCCGAACGAATATTTTTAAAAAAAATAAACAACGCAAACTTTGTAACAACGCTGTTAACATATGTTTTCTGCTTTTTTAACATATGTTACAGCGCTGTTAACATATGTTTCTGCTTTTTAACATATGTTAACATCGCTGTTACAAAGTTTGCGCTGTTTATTTTTTTTTTTAAATATTCGTTTGGCGCTTTTTTTATTTTTTTGGCCCAAAATGCTTAAAAACATTTATGTTACCTTGTGTATTTTTTTCAAAAAAAAAAACTTTTTTAGATGGTTTTTTGACGGGTTTTCAGAGTTTTCTTAACTCGAGTGGGTTTTCAATTTATACTTTCCCTATATATATATATATATATATATAAAGGTTTATTTTATTTTATTTTTGTTGTAACGGTCAAATTACAACTGAAAAAAAAAAACGTTTAAAATATCTTGGGAAGTGGGACGGTGAGGTTGGGGGTTTGATACCGGTTTCACCGATCTTGGATCGGGGGGGGGGGGGTGTGCCGACAGGACAGGCTCCAAGTCAGCCACCGAAGGCCTTCCCCGTCCCCACACCCCATGGTCTTAGGGGAAAGGGGCGCTCAACTGAATATGTTTTCACTTCACTGATTTCTACTAATCCTGCACTACCACATCACTTCATTGATTTCCTTCACTGTAACACTTTTTTGGAGGCAGCACTCCACTCATTCTTTACCCAACTATCCATTATTTTCACACATAATAATAATAATAAAGATACTAAAAGTCTCTCGTGAGTTAGAAAAAAAAAAGAAAAAGAAAAGAAGAGTAGAAGACTACAAGCTTAGAAGTGGATGTGAGTTTGGTTTGGTTTGTCCCACATTGGTGGGGAGATGGAAATTAAAGGAGTTTATAAGGTGAAACTAAATGAAAGAGATTAAATTCTTTGTGTTACATTATACTTTGGCACCTACCCGAGCGCACAGGGGGGGTGCAAAAAATGGGTTCTGCGTGACGTTGGTTTTTGCTGCTTATCGTTTTATTTGTTTGTTTAATTATTGGGGCAAAGGAATCAAAAATAATAAAATTGTGTGAAAGTTTGGTTTGGTTCCGATGGAGGTGAAGGAAAAGTAGATCTCGATCCTCCTTCTCCACGTGACGACCATAAAGTTTTGCATATGAAAAATCCTTTAATGACTTCAACACGTTAGAAAACTCAGAAGTCGGGTCTCGCTTTGAATCTTCTGGGTTATAAAACGACCCGTCAAATAAAGACGCTCCCACCAAAAGCAACATGGCCCAATCACACCACTTAACCTTAAGCTTATTCTCATCCAAAGCAGCAATCGTGACCTTGCCATCATTAACTTTTTATATCAAGAATTGTAGAAAATTTTATACCATCGGGTATGGTATCATTTTCAGAAAACAGGGTAGGCGGTCTCCATCAAACAGGACATGTGCTTTCCATGATAATCTGGTTTTGACTGTTTACAGCAGAATGATGAACGAGAGGAGGAGGTGATGATGCGGTGGAGGAAGTGGTCGGGGAGGATTGGAGGGATTGGAGGTGGGAGAGGAGGTTGGATTTGGCGGTAGTGGCGGTGGCGGTGGAGAGGGAGAGGACGATGATGATGATTTGGTTTTATTATTATTATTATTATTATTATTACACAAATTGTCCTTTAATGAGTGTAAATTGACATATTTGCCCCTCACATGAGGGGTACGTGGCCAAATTAAGTGAGATTTTTAACTGGGTTTGGTGTAAAGGACAGAGGGTGTAACAAATGTATAAAACCAAGGACACAAGAAATGAAATTTTTTCATAAATGACGGAGAATACAATTTAAGTAATAACTAAATGACAATTTTATAATTCTCTCCTAAATTAAACTCTTAAAAATGATAATGGTTTTTACAAAATTAATTAAATTATAGTGATGGACTTAAATTATTTTCTAAGAAATTAAATAAATTATACATATAACTTTTACATCAATCATTGATTATAAATAGTAACTGTATTATTTTTCTGTAATTACAATCAAATCCCTTTTTGGTGTATAGTCCCAAAAAGATCAATGATGAAAATCAGACAGAAAGACATAGGTCTTCTGGCAAGAAAAAAAAAGGCAGGAAGGGTCCATGTCCAGTTCAATTATGCTATCAATAAGGCAATTATAAGACAAGCCAGATTAGGGAAAATTAAACCCGGTGCAAATAAATAAATAATTTAACAAAACTAGATTTTATTTATGGCATCTATGTATTTGCAAATCCCAACTTATTTGCACACCCTATTGTTTTATACCTCGCGTATAGGGTCATACGCGGTGTATGGATGTCTGACAATGAAAATGTTGTAGCCTCCGGCATGACTCTGACTGATGAACATTAATGACGTGTGAGAGTTTGTGCAACCCTATATATTCTATACGCAACGTATAGAGGGGTATGCAAACAATTTTGAGGTCGTACCATTACGACCACACTTATATATTCAAACCATTTTCAACAGAGAACTACTAGAACCTTGTTCTACATTTGTACGAGATAGTTTGTTGATTTAACGAGAGAGCAAGAGATTGAAGTGTCCCTTTGAAGTCAAGAATTCGAGTTCCAAGGTGGACAATGTGCAAAATTATAGGTGATTAAGAGGGTGTTTGGGGTTGAGTTTTGAAATGAATTTTTAGATTATTGTGTTTTAAAAACGTAAATAATCAGTTTTTAGTGTTTGGGAAAGGTTTATAAAAATACATTATTTGTGTTTAAAAGACTACCAAAACGCAATAATCTAAAAGCAGTTTCACCCCTACTGTACTAGAAACGATAATCTATTTTCAAAAAGCAATCCTAAACACCCTCTAAATTGTTGTTGAAAAGTGATTATATAACTGATTTACGTATTGAAGTTAAAACAAAATGTAACGGTGTTTATTCGATTCACATGGTTCTATATTTATTCTTGTTGTATATTCGACATTTTTTAATTATTTTAAAGAAAAATATCAATAAATACTATGTGTTTTTTATAGCTATATTTATATGTTTATTTACGTTTTTTAATTAATAGCATACTTTTACACCATTTCGTATTTGACATGGCTTGAAATCTTAGCATAAGGAAATAACACCTCAACGACTTAACTTTAATGGCTTTATCAATTAGACCAAACTACCAAACTTGATTATATTTCAATTTTCTAATAACATGACATCACTTAATATATAGAATTTTATAGCGATAAAACAAATATGATGTCACAATAAAATTTAAATAATATAAATAAAAAAGTTAAATGTTATTTGATATTCTTCACTTTATAACTATAGATATCATAGACGTTATATATAAATAATAAAATTAATCAAGCTTCTCACTATTTTTTTCTTAATATTTTCAACATGGGACAATTTGTATAAAAAAATTAGTGCATTCTATATATTTTGAATCAGTTTAATTCCATCTTACATTCTTACTATTCATAATCTTAAAATCATACATTTCGATATTCAAAATTTCAAAGCCTTTATTTAAGTATAAATGTATCTTAATTTTGAGGTGATCAATATAATGAGTAAAGCGTATCGAAATGAAAATGTAGTCATGTAACAAAAAAAAAAAAAAAAAAGTTTCTTCAAAAGAATTATGAAATATAAATATCTCACTCTCGAGATACATACGAAGAAGACATGGGAAACTGAAACGACGAAGAAGACATGGGAAACTGAAACGACGAAGAAGACACCGGAGACGTATCGGGAATCACGAGACGGCACAAAGACGTCTCCGGAGACGTCACCGGAGACATGTTGCATTTTTATTGGTTGGAAACCAAACCGTCTCGGGAGACGCCTCAGACGGAATTGAAAAGCGTGAACCGTCTCTCCCAAAAAACGGAAGGGGACTCATAGGTCGCTCGATCAACGGACTATTTTTATTTTGGTGATTTTCCCTTGATTTAACCATGAAAAGGCCATGCAAGTTTTGAGTGAGAGTACTCTTACAGGGTGGAAAGGTCTATAATTTGTTTTAACATTTTCGAACCTTTCTTTTTTACTTTATGAAAGATCATCTATCAATGATGGTAAAGTGAAAGCAGACTACGGTTGGCCGGTTTTATGGTCAAACATGAATCCCAAGAAAGTCAAATAACTTTACGAAAGTAAATTATAAATATATATTTTTTTATTTTTTATTTTTGTCAAAGAGTAGGTTGTACTAATTTTTTAATCTTGTATTATATGTTTAGGAGTTGTGTGGTACGAATGTACGATGATAAATGATATTTAACTTAAATTTTTTAAGTACAGATAAAATCAATCCATTATGTTTTGAAATAATATTTTGTGTTTATTATTTCATTTCGAGTGATTTTAATACATTACATTCTTCATTTTAAGATGAATTTATTCAACTTTTCTTGTGTCAAATGGTTGTTTGTTTACAGATTATTTAAAAATAAACGATTATTGAATAACTCTAGAGTTGATAAATAAAATTATTATGATATAAATTATATCTATTGAGTATTGACTAGGCAAACTAAAAAAAATGTGTCTGTAACCGTAAAATAAAAATAAAAATTGAGGTCAAGATATCTATGCCTTTCAATGGAGGAATTTTTTTTACACATTCCACTCTTAGACTCCACCTGTAGCTCTATTGTGCTGCTATAACGCTTTGTTACCGAGTTTTATTAAACAAAAGAATAGAAAGGATTTGGAAAAATCTAAAAAAAAATCGTGTTTTACAGTTTTTTTAAGGAGAAAAAGGGTGAAAAATTTTGGTTTATTTCCTTCATTTCTCATCCTTCTAAATTAGAGAGATTTGTAAGGAAATGTTTTTAAACATAAAATACTTAGGGGTCGTTTGATAACTTCTGAATGGGTAAGTGCTGACCCAGTAAGAAGTTTGAATTGTTAAGAGGTTCTGCATGGTTAAGTGCTAAATCATTAAGTGACGTTTGATTGGACATCCAAATGGTTAATAAAAAAAAATCAAACACTTTATTACACACACACACACCCATTTCTCTTTAACCCACACAAACACACACACCTACACACCTTTGCTCTCTCCCTTGTTGCTTTTCTTTATTTTTCTTTAACCCCACAAACACACACACACGCTTCTCTGCTCTCACCATGTTTCCTTTTCTTTCTTTTTCTTAAACACACACAAACACACTTGGGTGGCGGCGGTTGTAACATCGCAAAATTTTCCCCAAATTTTAATATAAAAGTCCTTATTTTTGTACCTAAGTCTTTATTCTCCTAATTCACAACTTATATATATATATATAAATGTATATATAATAATAATAATAATAATAATAATAATAATAATAATAAATATAAATATAACAAAAAAAAAATAAAAAATAAAATAAACATAACATACTCATTTTTTGGATCAAAACACAAACCCACCCTTACTACCCTTAAATTTTCGGAGCCCGTTTCAGTTGGCCCATGACTTCTGCAGCCTATCACCCAACCCAGATCCCATAACCCGGCCCAAGAACCTATCTTCCCCATCCTTGCTTGCCTGTAACTCCGGCGACCAGAGAAATTTCCGGCGAGTTTCCAAACCCGGCCCTCAATCACAATAAAGGACCCCGCGTGTTTCCTTGCCTTTGACCAACATCTTTCAACACATTTTAATTCGTCAAACAGTATTTAATGGTGATACCCGCATTTTCCGGCGACGTCAAACTTACCAAAACTGGAACGTGTGTGGATTGAGTATAAATAAGCCCACACTCACACTCGGAAACCTCGCACTAACCAACCCCCACTCTCTTTTCCGGTTAAAACACTCTGCTCGTGCCTTTATTTTGATCGCCGGCGTCGAGGTTATTCCGGCCACCTTCATAACTCTTTAAATCTCCATCTATTTCGGTAAATTTCTACACCATTCTGATCGTGATACTCTGTAGTGCATTAGCCCTCACGTTAATTGTGTCACACCCTCAAAATCCACTTGCGGAGTTTTACCGCGAGGCGCATGACAAACCAGGATCCAAACCAACGATCACAATAAACAAATCTAAATGAATATAATGCAATTTCAAAACATAGTTTAAAATCCCCGTTTACAGCGGAAGCTTATTCAAAACAGTATCTCAAAAGTAAACCAAATGTTCAACATATGAAAATCATGCGACTCTAACTAGACGCCGTGCAGACGCGTGCGCCCTAGTCCAGTAGTGCTACCTTAGCGACCTGAGAAAACATGTAAAAGTTTACGTCAGCACAAAAATGCTGGTGAGTTTACAGGTTTTGTAATCCAAGTACCAAGTCAACCTGTCCATACTATAACAAATCGAAAACCAGTGTACGCTAGCTAGGCGTATGTTTTGTTACTACCACGATTGGAAAACCATTACTAACACGCATACCAGATGTTGTGCCCGAAAAGTAAACCAGTTGTTCCTGTTGTTCCTGTTTGAGACAATATGCACTCGCCCGACCCTCCAAGCCGACGAACGGGGTTGGTCACTCCCAATAGCGCTATTCACATTTCCCCGTTGTGCAAACCCGCACATTCATGGTTCCCCCCGGGACTTCCAAAGATCGTGTAGTACACAATAGAAACCCATAGTATGACAGTAGTTACCAAATAATCGTTTTAACACATGTTTTCTCCCCCGAAATATGAAACCAGTTTAAAAGAGGGGCCGTAAACTCACCTTAAGTTGCGTTACTCCTTAACACGAGTAAACTCAGCTGCTATGCTAGTCCCGTAAAGCGGCGACCTAACATATGACAGTTACAAGTACTTAGACTAATAACCCGCAGGTTAATTAGTCCCTAGATGTCCAGACCATAACCAAGTTCGTTTGAAAACACCGTGACTGTTTAACTGACCCAATGTACAAGACTCGACATCCCATTGGTGACCCGAGACTTCCCGTGTTATGTTTACGCTCTCAAACATGTAATCATGCAATCACACTTAACATACGTTAACGCACAACAAGTTATAGCACATAGCTCACGTATCACCGAATTACATCCAAACATATGTTACCAAGTTATTAGATATGTTACGGGGTTCCTAGCATGTTTCTACATGTCAAATCGGGCCTCGGAGTGCTAATTTATACTTACAGCAGCAGTACACGCGATTAGGAAAAGTCAACTAGCATTTAGGTTGGTCAACTGGCATTTAGGAAGGCTAATCGCATGTAACTACTAGCATTTAGGGCTAATCGCATGTAACTACTAGCATTTAGGGCTATACCACATGTAACTACTAGCATTTAGGGCTATACCACATGTAACTACTAGCATTTAGGGCTATACCACATGTATCTACTAGCAATTAGGGCTAATCGCATGTATCAACTAGCATTTAGGCCCTAATCGCCTGAAACATAGGCGATTGGCCTCCTAATCGCCTCTAATATAGGCGATTAGGATTGCTAATCGCCTGTAACCTTGCTGTTCCAGTTTTTCGCGCGTTAAACGCTCCAAATCAGATCCAGAACGTGTGTAACCACCCAATATCATCCCAACAACTATTCTAAACATGTTTAACCCAAAATCCTTCGTTTAACCTCGTATTATCAGTCCTGCATGCAACCATGTAATCCAAACACCATACACATAGCATGAAACACCACATTAACATGCATAACTATAACCCTAACAATCAATTCTCAGATTTTATCATCATAATATTATTAGTATTCTGAATTAATCCTAATAACATGTTAATCCTTCATCTTGAATCATAAAAACCCTAGCTTTCTAATCATAAACACACATAACACATGTATACTAGTTAAAATCCGATTAACAATACTTATTAACGATTTTCAGAAAGCTTTTTCGTTTTAGAACAGGTCTGGACTATTAGGGATTGAATAAAAACGTTTATAAGATTGCATGGATGAAAACCAAACCTTAGATTTGTAAAAGGATGATGGATTAAGCTTGAAACCTTGTGTTTTGATCAAAAATCGCGTTCCAGAGGTTGTGTGTGTGTTGGGGCAGGTTATGGGACGACTAGGGTTTGTATTATGAAGTTTATGAGGTCAAGTATGGTATTTATAGTCGTTTTTAGTCGTCCAGCACGTAACTAGCGATTATGCAGCCTTTACACGCGATTAGGAAGCCTAATCGCATGTAAGTTCATGCAATTGGGGCCTAATCGCATGAACAGTCATGCAATTGGTCCCTACTCGCCCCTAAGGTCCCCCACTCGCCCCTCCTATAGGCGATTGGGCTATCCTAATCGCCTATAGGGGCCTGTTCCATGTGTTTTGCGCGTTAAACCCCGTTTTAACATATGTTAACACATATTCACATACCGACAAGTCACATAATGATTGTAAACACATAACACTTGTAAATACACATATTCACACTCGTTCACCAATTCCCGGGACTCGAGACTTGTATGTTCCGTATGCCCTGACGATCCTACAAATCGTCACCGTTTGTACACTTGGTTAAGGACCGACATCTAATGAACCTCTAGACCAACATCCAATGATCTTCTAGACTAGACCGATAGTTCCCGAACCATAACCCGACTTAACTAACCCAGTTAAGTACAATATACACGTGACTCGCTAAGGTAGACTTTCATCTAGACAACGTTGTTAACCAGAATTTGCCGGGTGTCACATCATCCCCACGTTAAAAGAATTTTCGTCCCAAAAATTGCACAAGTACCAAAAGAACAAAAGAAATAACGAAGGGAACAAACAAAAGATAGAAACCAAAATAGAGATTTACCCGAGTTGTCACATCATCCCCACGTTAAAAGGAATCTCGCCCCGAGATTCATTCAGCTGCAGAAGAGACATATCTCGACTCGAACGCTTCCTTAGGAAAGAGATGAGGATATTTAGACTTCATCTGATCCTCCCGTTCCCAAGTGTACTCTGGTCCCCGGTTCGAGTTCCACCGAACCTTTACGATGCGAATCTTGCTATGACGTAGGCTACGAATCTTGTAATCCAGAATCTCCACAGGTTCTTCCACAATCCGAAGACGATCATCAACCTTGATCTCTTCTAGTGGAACGATGAGAGACTCGTCAGCCAGACACTTCTTCAAGTTGGACACATGGAAGACGTTATGTACGTTACCGAGCTCCGTCGATAAATCAAGACGATAAGCTACCGGCCCAATCCGTTCCAGGATCGTAAATGGACCGACATATCGAGGGTTGAGTTTGCCACGCTTCCCAAAGCGTATGACACCCTTCCACGGTGAGACTTTTAGAAGTACTTTGTCATTAACTTGGAATTCCAATGGTTTGCGACGCTGATCAGCATAACTCTTTTGCCGATCCCGTGCCGCTGTCAACCGGTTACGAATCTGTACGATCTTTTCCGAAGTTTCGTACACTAGTTCAGGCCCAGTGAGTTGACTCTCACCCACTTCAGCCCAACAAAGAGGAGAACGGCATTTCCGTCCGTACAGTGCCTCGAACGGAGCCGCCTTGATGCTCGTGTGATAACTGTTGTTGTACGAGAACTCTACTAACGGTAAATGAGCTTCCCAACCCTTGCCAAAATCGATCACACATGCCCGCAACATGTCTTCTAAAGTTTGAATCGTACGCTCACTCTGACCGTCAGTCTGTGGATGATAAGCTGTACTCATGTCTAGTTGGGTACCCAAAGCCTTGTGCAAAGACTTCCAGAAGTGAGAAGTAAAATGGGAGTCACGATCCGAGATAATAGAAACTGGCACCCCGTGCTTAGAAACAACTTCCTTCAAATAAAGACGAGCCAAACGATCCATGGAGTCGGTCTCCTTAATAGCAAGAAAATGGGCTGATTTCGTCAACCGGTCGACAATCACCCATATCTTGTCATTACCACTTGGTGATTTAGGAAGTTGCGTGACAAAATCCATGGTAATCCGTTCCCATTTCCATTCCGGAATTTCAGGTTGTTGCAAGAGACCCGACGGTTTCTGGTATTCCACCTTGACCTTAGCACAGGTCAAGCATTTGCTCACGTATGAGGCTATATCCGACCTCATGTTTGGCCACCAGTAGAGCACCTTCAGATCTTGGTACATCTTATCCGAACCAGGATGAATAGAATACCGGGACTTATGAGCCTCATCAAGGACAAGCTCCCGTAGTCCCCCGAATAAAGGAACCCATATGCGTTCTGCGAAGTAGTGCAGGCCATCAGGTCTTTGCTCGAGGTGCTTGTCGGCACCGTGCATAGTTTCAGCTTTAAGGTTTTCCTCCTTCAAAGCTTCTAACTGGGCAGAGCGGAGTTGATCAGGTAGGGATGAATGAATGGTGAGCTGCAATGCCCGAACGCGACGAGGTTTAGTTGATTCCTTCCTGCTCAAGGCGTCTGCTACAACATTCGCCTTGCCAGGATGGTACTTAATGGCACAATCATAGTCGTTCAGAAGTTCAATCCAACGACGCTGCCGTATGTTCAAATGTTGTTGGTCGAAAATATGTTGGAGACTCTTGTGATCGGTGTAGATGGTGCATTTGGTACCGTACAAGTAATGTCTCCAAATTTTCAACGCGAATACCACGGCACCCAACTCCAAGTCATGGGTGGTGTAGTTCTTCTCGTGCACCTTGAATTGACGAGAAGCATACGCAATCACTTTCTCGCGTTGCATCAACACGCAACCGAGACCATGAATAGAAGCATCATAGTAAACAACGAAATCATCAGGGCCTTCAGGTAAAGACAAAATAGGAGCAGAACACAGTTTAGACTTTAGTTCCTCAAACGCTGACTCTTGTGGTTCACCCCAGTCGAATTTCCTATCCTTCTGCGTGAGAGTGGTCAGGGGTTGAGCGATCTTCGAGAACCCCTGAATGAAACGACGATAGTAGCCCGCAAGGCCTAGGAATTGCCGCACCTCAGTTGGCGTCTTAGGTGCTCCCCAGTCCTTGATCGCTTCGATCTTAGCTGGATCGACATGAATCCCTAGTTCATTAACCACATGTCCTAGGAACTGAACTTCGCGTAACCAAAAGTCACACTTTGAGAACTTGGCGTAAAGTTGTTCCCGTCGTAAAAGTTCCAAAACCAAACGCAGGTGTTCCTCGTGTTCGGTCTTGTTCTTGGAGTAGATCAGAATGTCATCAATAAACACAATGACGAACTTGTCAAGATATGGTTTGCAAACGCGGTTCATCAAGTCCATGAAAACCGCCGGTGCGTTCGTAAGACCGAAAGGCATGACCAAGAATTCGAAATGGCCATAACGTGTACGAAAGGCGGTCTTTGCAACGTCAGCTTCCCTTACCCGCAACTGGTGATAACCGGACCTCAAGTCAATCTTGGAATAGTAACTAGAACCCTGGAGCTGGTCGAATAAATCATCAATACGTGGGAGAGGATAACGGTTCTTGACGGTCAATTTGTTCAGTTCTCTGTAGTCCACACACAATCGGAAACTTCCATCCTTCTTCTTAACAAATAGAATCGGGGCTCCCCAAGGGGAAGAACTTGGCCGGATGAAACCCTTGTCCAAGAGTTCCTGTAACTGACTAGACAATTCCTGCATCTCGGGAGGTGCAAGACGGTAGGGGGCCCGAGCAATAGGAGCAGCCCCTGGTACAAGATCAATACCGAACTCGACTTGACGATGAGGAGGAAGACCAGATAAATCATCGGGAAAAACATCAGGAAACTCGCGTACAACTGGAATATCGTCGATCTTCTTCTCATCACCAGAGGAAACAGAATAAAGTGCCAAAACGGCTTGATAACCCTTTCGAAGACACTTAAGGGCTTTCATGCTAGAGATGATGTTTAGCGGAACACCACCCTTGATACCGTACACAGAAAGGAATTCTCCATCAGGGAGAGGAATCCGAATAACCTTGTCGTAACAGACAATCTCCGCGCGATACAAAGACAACCAATCCATGCCTACCACCACGTCAAAACTGCCCAAAGTTACCAGCATAAGATCGATGGGGAACGATAAACCCGACAACTCTAATTGACACTCCCGAAGGACACTAGTAGCCTCAATCTTTTTACCGTCAGCCAACTCAATAATATACTTAATCTCTAATGGTACGGGTACTACATCTAGCAGTCGACTAATCTCCATGGATACAAAACTCTTGTCGGCACCAGAATCAAATAACACACTAACAGAACGATTATTGAGAAGGAACGTACCGGTAACTGTGTCAGGATCCTGTCTAGCCTCAGCGGCTCCAATGACGAAGGCACGTGCATTTCTGCCGCCGCCCCCGTTGTTCCCATTACCGTTGTTCCCGCCCTGCTTCAGTTTTGGGCAGTCCTTCTTGTAATGCCCGGTCTCACCACAGTTGTAACATCCCTGTCTTCCTGTAGTCCCTTGAGTAGTAGGAGCTGAGTTAGTAGTCGGGGCCTGGGTCGATGGAAGTATAACCCGACAATCTTTAGCATAATGCCCTGTTCGCTGGCAGCGATGACAACGGTTACTGTCGCAGTTCCCTTGATGATGACGTCCACACTTGTTACATTTAGGCAGTTTCCTCGCATAACCACCCTGTTTGTTACCCGAAGAAGAAGAACCCCCATTATCAAACCTCTTACCCTGCTGTGCTGGCCCAGATCCCTTCCCGTCATTTTCCCACTTGCGCTTGTTGTTCTCTGGGGCCTTAACAGTCGAACCCTTAGCAGGCAAAATACCCTCATTCACCTTCAAGTTGGTCATCCTATGAGCCGATCGGACCACCTCTGAGTATGTAGGATGATTGCCTGCAGCCACTAACCCTGCGATCTCAGGTACTAACCCCGAGATATAATGCTCAATCCTCCTGTATTCTGGCACATGCAGATCGGGACACAGCACTGCCAACTCATTCCGCCTCACAGTATACTTCTCAATTTCCGACCTAGTCATCTTGAGGTTCCACACCTCGTGCTCTAGCTTCTACACCTCTTCCCTCGGACAGTACTCACGCTTCAGCAGCTGCACAAAATTCTCCCAAGGCATAGCATACGCCTCCCCAATACCCATATTCTGGGTGATGTTATTCCACCAAGTCAATGCAACATCCTGGAATAACGCAGCAGCATACTTAACCCGATCTTCTGGGAGACAGTTACACATCAGAAACACTGACTCCACTTTCTCCAGCCACCTAAGCAAGCTCACCGGACCCTCAGTGCCAGAGAATTCCTGGGGTTTACAGTCCCGGAACATTTTGTAGGTACACATGGGTGGGGGTGGGTTAACAGGACCACCTGAAATGAAACGCGTGAGGAAACACGACGAATGTAAACAAGGTTCACAATGAGGCAAAGAAAATGGATAAATCAACTTACCACCACCGTTGTGCCCTAACTGGAAGGCAGCTTGGAGCAAGTTGTTCAGATCATCCTGCGATAGGTTAATACCTCCACGACCACCAGCACCACCGCGACCACCACCACGTCCACCATTGCGACCACCTCCACGTCCTCCTCGTACTCCAGACATGATTCTGGCAGAAAGAACGAGAAAATTTTAGTTTCGCAGATAAAGATAACCACTAATGTTCACAAGATCAAAGCTAGATCCAATCCAGGACTATCCCTTCAAACCCAGAGCTCCCCAGGGCTTCCATGCATTTCGATTTATGATTTTGTGTGCACCCAAAATGATAAACCGCTCTACATGGTCCTCCAAGTGTTCTCCTAGTTCAAAGTTCGAATCACCGAACATAGACTTTTAGCTATACACCGTAATACTACGGTAGTTTATAGCAAGTGTTTCTATTAGAGTATAAAAGGGAGATGTCCGAGCCTTGGACAAATCTCAAGAGTACACGATTCACTCCAATATACTACACTGCCTAGAAAGTAAGTAACCTGACCTAAGATAGAACGGATGATGTAACGTAGAAAGACCAAATGATATAGAGACACCCCGACAAGACCATACGTAAACCACCATAATGTTTAGTACCATGTGATCGTCTAGTGTGTGCGACTCGGCTATAGACTAGACTCTACATGCAGTCCTAGTTCACTATAACCATTGGCTCTGATACCAATCTGTCACAGCCTCAAAATCCACTTGCGGAGTTTTACCGCGAGGCGCATGACAAACCAGGATCCAAACCAACGATCACAATAAACAAATCTAAATGAATATAATGCAATTTCAAAACATAGTTTAAAATCCCCGTTTACAGCGGAAGCTTATTCAAAACAGTATCTCAAAAGTAAACCAAATGTTCAACATATGAAAATCATGCGACTCTAACTAGACGCCGTGCAGACGCGTGCGCCCTAGTCCAGTAGTGCTACCTTAGCGACCTGAGAAAACATGTAAAAGTTTACGTCAGCACAAAAATGCTGGTGAGTTTACAGGTTTTGTAATCCAAGTACCAAGTCAACCTGTCCATACTATAACAAATCGAAAACCAGTGTACGCTAGCTAGGCGTATGTTTTGTTACTACCACGATTGGAAAACCATTACTAACACGCATAACAGATGTTGTGCCCGAAAAGTAAACCAGTTGTTCCTGTTGTTCCTGTTTGAGACAATATGCACTCGCCCGGCCCTCCAAGCCGACGAGCGGGGTTGGTCACTCCCAATAGCGCTATTCACATTTCCCCGTTGTGCAAACCCGCACATTCATGGTTCCCCCCCGGGACTTCCAAAGATCGTGTAGTACACAATAGAAACCCATAGTATGACAGTAGTTACCAAATAATCGTTTTAACACATGTTTTCTCCCCCGAAATATGAAACCAGTTTAAAAGAGGGGCCATAAACTCACCTTAAGTTGCGTTACTCCTTAACACGAGTAAACTCAGCTGCTATGCTAGTCCCGTAAAGCGGCGACCTAACATATGACAGTTACAAGTACTTAGACTAATAACCCGCAGGTTAATTAGTCCCTAGATGTCCAGACCATAACCAAGTTCGTTTGAAAACACCGTGACTGTTTAACTGACCCAATGTACAAGACTCGACATCCCATTGGTGACCCGAGACTTCCCGTGTTATGTTTACGCTCTCAAACATGTAATCATGCAATCACACTTAACATACGTTAACGCACAACAAGTTATAGCACATAGCTCACGTATCACCGAATTACATCCAAACATATGTTACCAAGTTATTAGATATGTTACGGGGTTCCTAGCATGTTTCTACATGTCAAATCGGGCCTCGGAGTGCTAATTTATACTTACAGCAGCAGTACACGCGATTAGGAAAAGTCAACTAGCATTTAGGTTGGTCAACTGGCATTTAGGAAGGCTAATTGCATGTAACTACTAGCATTTAGGGCTAATCGCATGTAACTACTAGCATTTAGGGCTATACCACATGTAACTACTAGCATTTAGGGCTATACCACATGTAACTACTAGCATTTAGGGCTATACCACATGTATCTACTAGCAATTAGGGCTAATCGCATGTATCAACTAGAATTTAGGCCCTAATCGCCTGAAACATAGGCGATTGGCCTCCTAATCGCCTCTAATATAGGCGATTAGGATTGCTAATCGCCTGTAACCTTGCTGTTCCAGTTTTTCGCGCGTTAAACGCTCCAAATCAGATCCAGAACGTGTGTAACCACCCAATATCATCCCAACAACTATTCTAAACATGTTTAACCCAAAATCCTTCGTTTAACCTCGTATTATCAGTCCTGCATGCAACCATGTAATCCAAACACCATACACATAGCATGAAACACCACATTAACATGCATAACTATAACCCTAACAATCAATTCTCAGATTTTATCATCATAATATTATTAGTATTCTGAATTAATCCTAATAACATGTTAATCCTTCATCTTGAATCATAAAAACCCTAGCTTTCTAATCATAAACACACATAACACATGTATACTAGTTAAAATCCGATTAACAATACTTATTAACGATTTTCAGAAAGCTTTTTCGTTTTAGAACAGGTCTGGACTATTAGGGATTGAATAAAAACGTTTATAAGATTGCATGGATGAAAACCAAACCTTAGATTTGTAAAAGGATGATGGATTAAGCTTGAAACCTTGTGTTTTGATCAAAAATCGCGTTCCAGAGGTTGTGTGTGTGTTGGGGCAGGTTATGGGACGACTAGGGTTTGTATTATGAAGTTTATGAGGTCAAGTATGGTATTTATAGTCGTTTTTAGTCGTCCAGCACGTAACTAGCGATTATGCAGCCTTTACACGCGATTAGGAAGCCTAATCGCATGTAAGTTCATGCAATTGGGGCCTAATCGCATGAACAGTCATGCAATTGGTCCCTACTCGCCCCTAAGGTCCCCCACTCGCCCCTCCTATAGGCGATTGGGCTATCCTAATCGCCTATAGGGGCCTGTTCCATGTGTTTTGCGCGTTAAACCCCGTTTTAACATATGTTAACACATATTCACATACCGACAAGTCACATAATGATTGTAAACACATAACACTTGTAAATACACATATTCACACTCGTTCACCAATTCCCGGGACTCGAGACTTGTATGTTCCGTATGCCCTGACGATCATACAAATCGTCACCGTTTGTACACTTGGTTAAGGACCGACATCTAATGAACCTCTAGACCAACATCCAATGATCTTCTAGACTAGACCGATAGTTCCCGAACCATAACCCGACATAACTAACCCAGTTAAGTACAATATACACGTGACTCGCTAAGGTAGACTTTCATCTAGACAACGTTGTTAACCAGAATTTGCCGGGGTGTCACAAATTGGACTTTAGATACAGGCTTCGAGTCCAATTAGCTGGGATCAAACCTAGGGTTTTAATGGGGAAGATGGTCCAAAACTAATAAGGTATAAAACAATTTCGTTCTATGTAATAATTGTTCTCAGGGTGATGGCTTGGTGGTGGCCACACTTGTGATTAAAATCCAACCCGGTTATAGACCCGGGTTCGAACCTCATAACCACCAACTATTTTTTTTCATGGATTTAAACATATATTTTTAGTTCTAAACTTTTATTATACATTTAAAATACCAAAACAACTTTATAAATCCTATAAAATTTATTTTATGCAATTCAAATGGTTAAGTTTATTAAACAATTTTTAATTTTTCAAAAATCTTTTATTTATTATATATAATAAATAAATCAAGTTTATTCTATTTTATTTATAAAATTCTATTAAAATATCAAAAAAATATTATAAATTTCCACAAAAATTATTCTGAGTTTTTATAACAATAAACTTTTCTGAAATGATTTTTATTTCTGAAAAATCATTTATTTAATATTTTTAATCAATTTTTGTTAGTTTTAATCATAATTAAATCATAATAAATCCAATTTTTAATATTTTTTGCACCAAAATTTTATACAAATTAATTCTGATTATTTAGAACAGAAATATGAATTTTAAACTAATAATTCTTTAATTTTAATATTTTTAAATATTAAAGTTAAAATTTTGACAATTTGTATAAATAGAATTAATATTCTATTTTAAAGAAAATAAATTTGTAAAAATTATTTTTATACTTTAAATACATTATTGTGACCATCTTAAATTTAAATTTCATAAAAAGATTTTTGTTTATTTATTTACAAAAATTCTCTCAATTATCAAACATTTTTAATAATAATCAAACAAGCATTTATCCCTAATTCAAAGCCCTAGAACATATACATTTGTAGACTAGATAGACTTAGACATATTTATTACCTTGTTATAGGGTGATACTTGACACATTTGGGCAACACCACTATTCCATTTTTCAACAGATATAACATTTTGCTAAGGTGAGTTTTACATAGCCCCTTTTCTATTTATCACCGTTTTTGGGGTGAAACATGTTACAACATCATTTATGCAATTCAATCATCAATGTGTCTATGTGTTTATCTATGTTGCATTATGTCTTGAACATGACTAGGGTAAGCACAATTCTAGCATAATCATTAACATTGATCAGCCGACGGTAGACATTGATAGATCTATTGGACTGACAATCCCACCCGGATACGTGCCTCCTACCAATGTAGCGTGGGTGTTTCTTACTGCAATATAATCGAGTGAACCATGAGCGTATGGGATGTACCACAATACAACAGTCACAAGGGTTGATTATGCACTCGATTTACTTCTAGTATGTTTTCACATATGGACTAGATTGCCATGACACATGAATTGCACAACAATTTTATTATCAAAACCTATGTAATTCTCACCAACTTTTGTTGACCCAAAATATTTTCAACTTAACATGTTTCAGGTTCTACTTGCTTGAAGATTTGAATTAATGCTTGAAGATGCGTAGCTTGTATTTTTCATTTTGATGTACAAATTCTTAGAACAATTGTATGTAAACTATTTAAATCATTTATTGGAATTTATTATTTACCATGAGCTACTGAACAATCATCAATACGTGACATCCCGATGTTTCTGCCGTCGGTTGGGGTGTTACAGCGGTTGTCTGAGTAGAAGGAGAGGAGAGGAGGAGGGTGACGAGGGTTGAGGAGGGTGGGTGGGGAGGAGTGGCGGCGAGTGGAGGAGAAGAGGAGCAAGAAGGAGGAGATGAGAAGGAGGAACAGGGTTGTTCACGTCTTAATCCAGTCAGACTCGCCTCCAAAGCTGACCTGTTCAGAGCTTCAGTTAGACCATTTTTCGTTTAGAGCCGACCCAACTAAACAACCTCTCTTCTCCTCCTTTGACCGAATCAGACGATTTATGTCTAACTCGGGGCATTCAGACCCAACCAAACAACTCCATACTTTTCTTTTCATTTCCTTCGAACTCGGAAACACGATAGTTAATAAAATCTTTTTTTCCACTCCCTTTTTATCTCTTTAACTAGGTTATATCTTGAGCGCTTCTTAGGATAGACAAATAAATATGAAAATAAGCGGAAATATAAAAATAATTACTTAAAAATAAATATTAAATAAATAAGAGATAAATGTGTAATTATAATTTAATAATATTATTTCATAGGAGAGAGAATTGAGATAATCATAAGATTTATTTATTTATTATATAGTAAGTTAATAATAAGAATAAACATAAAGATTATAAATTAACAAATATTAGGTTAATTGGGTTATTTGTAACCTAAAATTTTTAGTGGGAATTCAAGGGTGGGGATGATATCACCAAGTGACATGCGTCCTTCATTTCTTATCCTTAAAAAATGGAGGGATTTGTAAGGAAATGATTTTTTAAACATAAAATACTTACTTTTCTTTTCATTTCCTACGAACTCGGAAACACGATAGTCAATTAAATCTTTCTTTTCCACTCTTGTTATCTCTTTAACTAGGTTATATCCCGAGAGCTTCCCCGGATAGACCAATTAAATATGAAACTAAGTGAAAATGTAAAAGAATTAGTTAAAAATAAATAAGAAATAAACGTGATGATTTTAGGGAAGTTATTAAGGATTATATTTTTATTTTATTCATATAGGCATGACACATCTATATCTAGATATATAATAAACTAGATTATATCTCAAAAGCTTTTTACGATAGACAAATCTAATATGAAGTGATAAAATTTGTGTTATGGTGTAACATAGAAATTAATGTACTACAATATATAATATGAGAAAACAACAATTTTAATAATGTGAGTTCACGTGGGAACGGGAAGATCAGATGAAGGCTAAGTATCCCCATTTATTTCTTAAACGCGCGTTCGAATCAAGGCATGTCTCTGCTGAAGCTGAATGAATCTCGGGTCGAGATTCCTTTCAACAGGGGGATGATGTGGCAACCGGAAAATTTTTCTTCTCTTTCGTCTCTTCCTTTTTGGCCTTGGGCAATTTTCGGGACGAAAATTCTTTCAACAGGGGGATGATGTGACACCCGGCAAACTCAGGTTAGTAACAGTAACTAAACTAGTAAGTCTACCTTAGCGAGTCGTGCATATTACGTACTTAACGGGGTCAGTCGAGTCGGTACGATGATTCTGGGAATCATCGGGAGTCGGTCCATAACCATGTGTACAAGGATTGGTGATTCGTGGAATCGCCGGGTTTAACGCACACACACAAGTCTCGAGTCCCGGGAATTGGTGAACGGAGGTAAACGTGTTAGTTACCGTGCATTATATGTTTGTAATCATTATGTGACTTGTCGGTATGTGAATACGTGTTTATATGTGTTAAAATAGGGTTTAACGCGCCAAAAACCCGTTCCAGCACCCTATAGGCGATTAGGAGCCTGGGGAGCCCCTAATCGCCCCTCCTTGATGCGAGTAGAGGGAGTTTGGGGCGAGTAGGATCCCTACTCGCCAGAATAGAGGCGAGTAGGATCCCTATTCGCCTGAACGGGTCTGCTACTCGCGTATACGGTTGTGCACGAGTCAAAACACCTATAAACAGAACCCTTGACCCCCCCAACCACCATTTGTGCAACCCTAACTGATCCTAAGCCTCCCACACACCTTGAAACACCTCTGGAACTTGTTTTGCCTCAAAACACACCATCTCCAAGCTTATACACCTTTCTTTGATAAAATCCAAGGTGTGTTCTTCATCCTACACCTTTGTAATGTTATTGTCTTGGTTCCCCAAAAGTCCAGACCTTATTTTGATAATAATGAGTCTTTAAAAACCTTGGAAAGGAGTTCTAAAACAAGTCTACACCATAATACTTGCTATATGTGAAGTATTGATGCATATGATGATTTTTGATGATTATAACATGAATGTTTCCATGAATTTGATGTACTTCTGATGTGTAGGTGTTGTTAGGATGATTATCTATAAGTTTAAGCTCTTGTTATGGTGATTAGGTGCAAGTATGCATTTTGACCCATTTGAGTGATTCTTGAAGAAATAGGATGTTATGTTATGATTCATTGCTTGTTTATGGTTAGGAATCATGCTAGGATGATGATATAACATAGAGATGATGAATTGCAAGTTGTAGGAGGTGTAATCTGATCTTTACTACTTAAGGAAAGATTTCATAGTTAATGAAACCTAGTATTTTGCCATTTTTGGAAATAATCGCACCGAGCCCGTTAGAGCAGAGATAAATTGGGGGTTTTTTTTGCTTGAAAAGGGTTGGTTAATAGTTTAGTTTTGATATTGGGTGTTTTTACATGTTTCGGATCTGATTTGAAGGGTTTAACGCGCGAAAACGCGCAACAGCTGTGCAGAGGCGAATAGGGCTCTACTCGCCTGAAGCTTCATGCGAGTAGGGGCCTACTCGCCTGATGCATCATGCGAATAGGCCCTACTCGCCTATTGACCCCCTCCTACTCACTAGTTGACTTTTCCTAATCGCATGAAAGTTTCCTAATCGCGTGTAATGCTGTCATAAACGCATTTTGACATCCCGGAACATGATTTGACACCTAGGAACATGATAGGAACCCCGGGATACACCCAATGACTTGGTAACACGTGTTCGGACCTGTTTATGCGTTAATTGGACATTATGCTAGACTAGATGAACTATTGCGCGTATTGAATGTTTAATTGCATGTGATGCATGATGTCTTGTATTTACCTAACACGTGGGATGTCGGGTCACCAATGGGATGTCGGGTCTTGTCTGGTACGGTCAGTTTAACAGTCAAAGGTGTTTTCAAACGTTTATGGTTATGGTCTGGACGTTCGGGGACTAGCTAACCTGCGGGTTATTAGTCCGGGTACTTATACACATCTTATGATAGGTCGCCGCTATTTGGGACTATTATAACATAACTACGTAACTGTTTTCAAGTAACGCAATCTAAGGTGAGTTTCACAGCCCCACTTTTACTGTTTTGCTTTCGGGGGAGAAACATGCTTCGTACGAACTACTTAAAGATCATGTTATACTATGGGCAGTTTATGTTACTATACGGCTTTTATGCAAAGTCCCAGGGGGAAACCATGAATGTGCGGGTTGCACAACGAGGGAAATGTGGATAGATCTATTGGGCCTCACAAACCCCACTCGACGGCGGGGCCGGGCGAGTGCATATTGTCTCTACCTATCGAGTTACCGAGGCATCGGTAGCCCAGTCAATCTGGGCTGGTATCATCTTTTGGTTCATGTTTAGTAATGGGTTCCCAACCGTAGTAGTAAAAACACTTAACGTCTAGCTAACGTTCTTATGACATAGTATTAACGGGAATGATCTTTGTGAACTTGTGACAACACTTTTATAAAAGAAAACCTGTGAACTCACCAGCATTATATGTTGACATTTTTGGCATGTTTTCTCAGGTCGCTAAGGTAGCAGTCAATGGGCTAGGCGCACGGAGTCATGCACAGCGTCTAGTATTTTGAAGCATATTAAACAATGTTTTGTAAACAATGATATGTCTTTTGGTTGTAAACAAGAAATGCTTCCGCTGCTGGTTTACGGCTCAAAGCATGATATTTTGGTTTTAAATATATTTATGAATGCATGTTTGTTGTATGTTTATTGTGATCGTTGACTGAGATCCTGGTGTGTCACGCGCCTCGCGGTAAAACCCCGCACATGGAATTTGAGGGTGTGACAGTGTGGCTTTTGTTGGAAATGAGTAGTTTTAGCCTATTCTGCTCTCGATGAAAATAAAATTTCTATTTACTGGTTTTAGCATTATTAGTGACTTTCCTAGACATGATTAATGAATTATCTGGACACATTGTGTTCTTTTTTCCTGTATGAACAAAAATCCATTAAAAAAGTCTTTTTTTTTTTCATTTTTTGTATAGCACTATAGTACTCGTTGGAAATATAATAAAATGCTCATTAATTTGGTGTAATTTTTTTAAAATCTCGTATACAAAAGTTATTAACGTAAGTATTATGGGGGAAACATGAGAGAAAAAGACTTTTGAAGAGAAATAAGGGGAATGAAAGCTCACCTAGTGTCATACTGTCATGTGTCATTCAAGGGTATTTTTTAATTAAGCTTTATCTAATATCATATGGCACACTCAAAATGGGATATGACCTAAATGAAAGCCATGCCTTCAAAGAGAGCTTTCTTTTATTGTATACATAGATTTTTTTTTAACATTCAACTTCATTAAAAACGCCACAAACGGTCTTCAAAACGAGGACCGGAGCCAAACCATTACAACATATGCATTGGGTTTCTACACCATTCAAACCATGTAATCGATTTCATCCTCGATCTATGTTTCAACTAAAAAAAATGACTTTAACTTAACATTCGCCACTATATCCCTGTCCTTGATAGTCTTACGGTTAAAAAGTCTCTCATTCCGTCCCAACCAAATACACCATAAGGTAACAATAATAATACCTTGGAATTTCTTTTTTTGTTTCTTATTCGCACTGAAGATCGTGAACAACTCCAAACAGTCCCTTACCTTGAAAACGAACAAAGAAGGGCTGTTGCAACGGCTAGCTAGCTATAGCTTGCCATACTTGATTAACGAACGAGCAACCTGTGAATAAATGGGTCACTGATTCATCAGCGTCACCACAGAAAACACACTCTAACGAGCCAACGTCCACTCTATGCTTCTGCAGCTCCACACGCATGGGAATCCTATTAAACTCCAATTGCCACGCAAAAATATTACACTTAATAGGCACCCAACTAACCCAACAGAATTTAAACACGTCAACTGCTGCACTGTCCGTAATCGGCTTCTTTACAGCAGCAACTGAGAATCCTTTAGTTGTATCGTTCTCCCACTTCCATGTGTCCTTGCAGTCATTCAAGCGAATATTATACAGCAGCCCCTTTAATTCTTGCAGCTACTGCAACGCTTCATTATATTCCGGATTTCTCGACCAATTCCAACACAGAGTCCCAACTTCCCCAGCTTGCTTAATTATGTCCGAAACAGAGCATCTTTTATGCTTCTCTAAACTGAAAATTGCTGGCCATTTATCTTTAAACGCTTCCTGTCCAATCCAGCAATGACACCAAAACTGAATTGTCCCGCCATTTCCTGCACAAGCTGAAATGAAAGAATTAAAGTTATTCCCATGAATCCTTCTCGCCTCGCTTAGCTTGACAATGGTCTTCCACGGACTGGATAAGTATTTGTTACACGGAATTTCCGACCAAACCACCCTGCTACAATGGCATTCCTCGATTATACGTCTCCATAAACTATTTGTTTCAACTCTATATCTCCATGCCCATTTTAACATAAGGGCATCATTAACCACCACGAGCTTATGTATTCCAAGACCTCCTTCGTTAACCGGTAGCGTCACCCGGTCCCAAGAGACCCAATCAATCTTATTCGCCGCTTCATTTCCAGACCATAGGAATCTGTTCATCATCCTTTCCATCTTATCAATCACAACTTTAGGCGCCTTATATAAAGAAAAGAAATAAACTGGAAGGCTTTCTAAAACTGACTTGATAAGTGTAACTCTCCCGCCAATAGACAAAACCTTACCCTTCCAAGAACTTAATCTAGTACCAAATATATCCATTACCTTTTTCCAATTTTGTTCTCTATTCATGTTTTCCCCGACCTTGATCCCCAAATAGTCGAAAGGAACCGTCCCCATCTTACACCCCAAAACTTTAACCATAGAATCTACCTCCGAGTCGCTAACTCCAACCCCAATCAAGCTAGATTTGTGTATGTTTATCTTAAGGCCATAACATAAATAAAAGCACCTCAACACCCGAGCCGTATTCTCCACATTTTCTCTACACCATTTACCCATAATCAAGGCGTCATCGGCGTAGAACAAATGAGAGACCACTAAGTCATTTTTCCAACTTGAATCCCCTTGATCTCCCCAATAGCAAGCGCTTTATCAACCACTCTAGATAAGGCTTCCATCACGATCAAAAACAAGAAGGGAGACAATGGATACCCTTGACGCAAGCCTTTTTCACAATTAAACTCAAAGGTCGGAGACCCATTCACTAACACCGCTGATCTAGCCAAGACTAAAACACCTTTAATCCACAAGATCCACCTATCCGGAAAATCCATTTGTTGTAGGATGGACACCAAAAATCCCCAATTTACGTTATCATAAGCATTTTCAAAATCAATTTTTAGCAAAAAAAAAACGTCTTTATGCTTCTACTTCAACCATGCAAACACCTCATTAACAATTAACAGACCATCCAAACTATACCTTCCTTTTAAAAAAAGCTGATTGAGACTCTGAAGTAACCTCGTCCATAACTTATTTAATTCTATTTGCCAACACCTTAGAAATCACTTTACTAATAATACTTATCAAGGTTATAGGTCTAAAATCCTTAAGGCAAACCGGAACTTTAGACTTTGGAATAAGCGTAATAAACAATGAGCTGCAACCCTTAGAAATGACCCCAGTCTCGTAAAAACTCCCCAAAATTTTAAAGAAATCATCTTCTAAAATCTTCCAAAATTTCACTACAAACCTGAAATTGAAGCCATCCGGGCCTGGGGCCTTATCTGCCCCGCATTGCAACATGGCATCTCAAATCTCTTCTCGTGAAAATTGAGAAATCAGATCTGCTTTACCAGCTTCAGTCACACATTTAGACTTATCAATAGTTAACAAGGGCCGCATCTTACAATCCTCCTTAAAATGTACCCGAAAATGCCTCAAAACTTCTTTTTTAACATGTTGCGGATTAGAAACCCAAGTCCCGTTAATCTCCAAGCCGGGTATAGAGTTGGAAGCTTTTCTACTATTAATCATACTGTGAAAAACGTTGAATTCTCATCGCCATCAGAAGCCCATTTCACTCTAGCTTTCTGTTTAAGGTCTTGCATCTTAAGATATTCCCATTCCTCGACCATTCTTCTACATTCGGACTAAACCCAAAACTCATCCTCCTCTAAGTCTTTCATTTCCATAGCCACCTCCAAATCTTCCATCTCTAACCTCGCCAATTCCACTTCATGTTCCTCTTTTTTAGCCAATCTTCCTTCCAGCTTTTAAGACTTGCTTTGACCATTTTTAATTTATTGCATAACACCTCATCAGGATTCCCCATGAAGATACACCTGATCAAAGCGTCTTCAACAACCCTTTCACAACCTTCCCTCTCTAACCACGAGTTGAACCACCTAAATGGCTTAGACCCGTAATTAAAGTCATTGATGATAAGAACCAATGGGGTGTGATCCGATAAACCCCTAGGAAGCACCCTGAGACACGCATTCGGCCATTTATTATAGAACTCCGAGGACACAAGTACTCTATCAATTTTACTCAGTTTCTGTCCTTTGCCTTTACCAGCCAAGAAAGTGAATCGTTTCCCCCCGCATTATATATTCATGTAGCTCAGCTGCATCAATAAACTCATTAAACACATTAGCACTCTCAAAATTAAAACGAGTATGCCTCCTCTCCTCTGAGTATCGGACCGAGTTAAAATCACCCAATAAAATCCAAAAACCCTTGTCATCCCCTTTTACCCTTAAAATATAATCTCATAAGCTTGCTTTGTCGCACGGTTTCTGAGGAGCATAAACATTCAAAATATGAATCGGCACCAGGCCCTCCTTAATAATTCCAGAAGTGAGCAGAAAACTGTTACTTTTTAGGACATCTGTTTTAGAAAACAACTTAGGATCCCAAATGTTAACTAACCCTCCGGACCTCCCTGAAAAGTCATGAAAGATACATTATTGGTCAACCTGATACGCCTAATCCAATCGGCCTTCCCATCTGCATCAATCCCGCGAATATTAATAGGAAGGAAATTCATAAATTACCTGATTGGAATCCTTCTTTCATAACCCCTTGTCGCACCAAATTGTTAAACAGCGTCAAATTAGTCCCTAACTTGAGTCCTAATTGAACCGTTTTCTCGATTTCATTCTCCACCCCTTCATTGCCTGAAGCAACATCCTGATCTGGCCCTGAAGAATCACCCACCACATTCGCCCTATCATCAAACATACTTTGCTTTTGACCCCCATCTGCATTCTCTATTGATTGAACAAAGTCATTCGGTTAAGAATTCAGGCCTAATTCATCCTCTAAGTCTTTTACCCGCGGGCCTTTCTTCACTAGAACAAACTTCAGTATTGGGCCGGCCCAACTCACTTAAATCATTCCTTGACTTACGTGGTTTCCTGCTTTTTTTCCTATTTTTTTAACTTTAAGTCAACATTCTCCTTTCCACAATTAAGGAAAGTTTCCTGACCACCTTTTTTGAATGTCAATAATAACTTACCCAGATTTTCAATAAATGGAATATCTCCATTTCTGTCACACCCTCAAATTCCACATGCGGGGTTTTACCACGAGGCGCGTGACACACCAGGATCTCAGTCAACGATCACAATAAACATACAACAAACATGCATTCATATATATATTTTTAAAACCAAAATATCATGCTTTGAGCCGTAAACCAGCAGCGGAAGCATTTCTTGTTTACAACCAAAAGACATATAATTGTTTACAAAACATTGTTTAATATGCTTCAAAATATTAGACGTTGTGCATGACTTCGTGCGCCTAGCCCATTGTGACACCCCAGGAAAATCCCACATCGGTCGTGGCCAGGAGAGATCCTTGGTTCATAAGTAATGTCTTGCCTCTTAAATCACCAACGCGTTTTGGGGCTTAATGTTAGTGGATGAGAGGAGAACTCCACAGTTAAGCGTGCTCAGGTGGGAGCAGTTTCAGGATGGGTGACCTCCTGGGAATGTCTCCACTGGGCAACCAAAAACAAATCCGTGAGCTCTGGATGGGCGATCCATCGGGGCAAAGCGGACAATATTGGTGATGAGAGGGGCCGGATGTTACACCCATTGACTGCTACCTTAGCGACCTGAGAAAACATGCCAAAAATGTCAACATATAATGCTGGTGAGTTCACAGGTTTTCTTTTATAAAAGTGTTGTTACAAGTTCACAAAGATCATTCCCGTTAATACTATGTCATAAGAACGTTAGCTAGACGTTAAGTGTTTTTACTACTACGGTTGAGAACCCATTACTAAACATGTACCAAAAGATGAATCCAGCCCAGATTGACTGGGTTACCGATGCCTCGATAACCCGAGAGTTAGAGACAATATGCACCCGCCCGGCATCCCCGCCATCGAGTGGGGTTTGTGAGGCCCAATAGATCTATCCACATTTCCCTCGTTGTGCATTCCCGCACATTCATGGTTTCCCCCTGGGACTTTCCATAAAAGCCGTATAGTAACATAAAGTGCCCATAGTATAACATGATCTTTAATAAGTTCGTACGTAGCATGTTTCTCCCCCGAAAGCAAAACAGTAAAAGTGGGGCTGTGAAACTCACCTTAGATTGCGTTACTTGAAAACAGTTAAGTAATTATGCTATAATAGTCCCAAATAGCGGCGACCTATCATAAGATGTGTATAAGTACCCGGACTAATAACCCGCAGGTTAACTAGTCCCCGAATGTCCAGACCATAACCATAAACGTTTGAAAACACCTTTGACTGTTAAACCGACCGTACCAGACAAGACCCGACATCCCATTGGTGACCCGACATCCCACGTGTTAGGTAAATACAAGACATCATGCAACATATGCAATTAAACACTTAATACGCGCAAGAGTTCACCTAGTCTAGCATAATGTCCAATTAACGCATAAACAGGTCCGAACACATGTTACTAAGCCATTGGGTGTATCCCGGGGTTCCTATCATGTTCCTAGGTGTTGAATCATGTTCCAGGATGTCAAAATACGTTTACAACAGCAGTACACGCGATTAGGAAACTTACATGCGATTAGAAAAAGTCAACTAGTGAATAGGGAAGTCAAACAGGCGAGTAGGGGGCTATTCGCCTGATGTATCAGGCGAATAGGCTGTAATCGCCTGATACATCAGGCGAGTAGAGCCCTATTCGCCCCAAGCATTGTTGTCGCGCGTTTTCGCGCGTTAAACCCTCCATATCAGATCCGAAACATGTAAAAACACCCAATATCAAAACTAAACTATTAGCCAACCCTTTCCAAGCAAAAACCCCCCAATTTATATCTACTCTAACGGGCTCGGTGCAATTATTTCCAAAAATGGCAAAATACTAGGTTTCATTAACTATGAAATCTTTCCTTAAGTAGTAAAGATCAGATTACACCTCCTACAACTTGCAATTCATCATCCCTATGTTATAGCATCATTCTAACATGATTTCTAACTATAAACAAGCAATGAATCATATCATAACATCCTAATTCTTCAAGAATCACCCAAATGGGTCAAAATGCATACTTTCATCTAAACACTATAACAATAGTTTAAACTCATAGATAATCATCCTAACAACTCCTACACATCAGGAGTACATCAAATTCATGGAAACATGTTATAATCACCAAAAATCATCATATGCATCAATACTTCACATATAGTAAGTATTATGGTGTAGACTTGTTTTAGAACTCATTTCCAAGGTTTTTAAAGACTCATTCTTATCAAAATAAGGTCTGGACTTTTGGGGAACCAAAACAATAACATTACAAAGGTTTAGGATGAAGAACACACCTTGGATTTTATCAAATAAAGGTGTATAAGCTTTGAAATGGTGAGTTTTGAAGCAAAAAAGTTCCAGAGGTGTTTTAAGGTGTGTGGGAGGCTTAGGATCAGTTAGGGTTGCACAAATGGTGTTTGGGGAGTCAAGGGTTGTATTTATAGGTGTTTTGACTCGTGCACATCAGTACAGGCGAGTAGGAGAGCAGTTCAGGCGAGTAGGGCTCCTAATCGCCTATATACTAGCGAGTAGGGCCCTATTCGCCATCAGACTTCCTCTACTCACCCCAACATGTGGCGATTAGGAGCTCTCCAGGCTCCTAATCGCCTGTATGGTCCTGGAACGGGTTTTTGGCGCGTTAAACACTATTTTAACACATATAAACACGTATTCACATACCGACAAGTCACATAATGATTACAAACACATAATGCACGATAACTAACACGTTTACACCCGTTCACCAATTCCCGGGACTCGAGACTTGCGTGTGTGCGTTAAACCCGACGATTCCACGAATCACCAATCCTTGTACACATGGTTATGGACCGACTCCCGATGATCCCGCGGATCATCGTAACGACTCCCGATGATTCCCAGAATCATCGTAACGACTCGACTGACCCAGTTAAGTACGTAATATGCATGACTCGCTAAGGTAGACTTACTAGTTTAGTCAATGTTACTAACCTGAGTTTTCCGGGTGTCACAATTTCCATCTCTTCCATTTGAATGCTCATAATGTTCTTTTTGAATGTCAATAATAACTGACCCAGATTTTCAATAAATGGAATATCTCCATTTCCATCCCTTCCATTTGAATGCTCATAATGTTCCCCAAAATTAGTAACAGTTTCCAATGGAATATCAAATGACGGGGTAAGTTGTTTAAAGTGTGGATAAGTGAGGAATCGTTGGATTGGTTGCCAGACTTTGAGGTTCCCTCTGGTGATGAGAAGGTTCATGACAAGTCATCAGTAAGGCACAATGGGTTGCTGGAAACGATGGTGGAAGTTCAAAATATATATAGATATAGATATAGATGAAAAGAGGTATGATACATTGTATTAGGTGAAGCCTTCAGACCCTTTGATTTTCCACTAAAAGTTTTTTTTCTTTTTCATGTGCATGGCACATGCACTTCTCCCCATAATTTTAAACATTAGTAAGGTTGTCCGTTGTGGTGCGCGACCAGATCTGCGCGAACGAATTTGCGAGCCACGTGGATCGCCGAAACCACAACATCTACACATCAATGACCGCGCGAGCGAGCAGCCGTGAGCCGGATCGCGTGGGCTAGCGAGGAGAAATCAGATTTATTTTATTTTTATTTTTGGTGTATTTTTTGTGTTTGAGGAGGATGGAGGATGAAGATATTTTTTCTATTTTTTTTTTCTGGTGAGAGTTGCAGGTTTAGGGTTCTTTGTTGGGGAAGAAGACCCTTTGATGGGGAAAGAAGAAGACCCAGAAGAAGATGACACATGGGTTCTTTGTTGACAATGACCCTTTTTATTTATATATATATATATATACTTTTTGTTTTTAGGGAAATGTTACTTGTTCTTTTATATTAGTTTTTATTATTTTATGCATTTTTTATTTTATGTAATATAATGTTTTTTATATTTTTTATTAATGTTAAAAAAAACTGGATAAAGCTGCTGCTCACCTCTAGCCACAACACCATCAGGCGAGTGAGTAGCAGCTTTATCACTCTGCCATGTCACTGCCTACGTGGCTGAATATAAGAGGATAGAGCCACTGCTCACCTTTTGCCACAACGGATGGTCTAACTTTTATATACGACATTTAATAAAATACACACCAAATTAGAGAGCGTTTTATTATCTTTCCAACGAGCACTATAGTGCTATATAAAAAAAAACTATTTTTAGTGGATTTTTGTTCATGCAAAAAAAAAAAAAAAAAAAAACACAATGTGTTCAAGTAATTTATTAATCATGTCTAGACAAGTTATTAATCATGTTAATATAGTATATATGCTTTTGAACCTATTAGTACATATAGGAACCCGCTACTACATATATATTCACAGATGTAGTCATGGTAAGAATCTTTTTTTTGTTTGTATTTTGATTGGTATTACCAGGAACATTAATTACAAAGGTTGTTAAGCCGATTAGATAGGTAATCTCTAGCTTATAAGTGATAATTAATCACCCCACCATGCACACCTCTTAAATCAACATCATCATAACATACCATTTGATAACAATTTGTTTTTTTTTTCATGTTCACATCACAGCTTTAGAATGCTTTGAGGAAGTGACAAAGTTGTAAAGAGACTTCACTCGAGCAAGATGTGCACACGTAGAATCAACAATAAGTTTTATGAGTTATCGAGTATTGATCATTTACAATTTTTTCTTCCTAAAAAAACAACTTATACGGTACACACATTTTGTTACTTTATATTAAATTTATCTATCTCGAAAGCACCCGGGGAATAATCAGTCCCATGACCAGAGACAACCTACGGATCAACCCCAAACGTCGCGATTCGCCACCACCATCTCGGGTCATTCCCAAACCTCGCCACCATCGTCTTAAGTCACACCTCACCTCACCTCACCCGTACTCTTGCCTACAACGACTAAACCAACAAAATTAGTGACAATGAATCCTAAACCTATAACCTTTTCATCCTCTATTCGTTTGTTTGAACACCCTGTCATTTAAACAATGGTGCCCAACTGCCGATGGAGCAACTAATGGACTTATATTGGACTATAACCAAAATCCCATCAAATCACAAGCACCATTCATGTAATATTTCTGTATGAACCTAAATTTTTAAAACATGTATTATTTTAAAAAAAAATTGGAGAAGACTAGAAGAGCATTAAGGATATCCATATAAAGCTACAAACTGACAAATAGTGGTGGCACTTAGGATATATGGTATGTAATAGAGCCCCTAGAGACTCCATTGCGCCACATCAGCACCACATACACGAGCTGTATTCAATAACACTTATGCAATGGGATAACGCCCCTTTAATTAATAAAATGAAAAAAAGAAAAACAGAAAAAGCAAACATAAAAATGTTATTGGCTGTGACAAATTTACCAGCAACGACCAGTTCATTGCTGCTTGTTATTGTGCTCCCGAGCATTCAATAATGACCCCCTAGTAATGGCGCTCAGGAAATGGAAGGGGGCACCAATCGGTACCACACAACCTTATAACTTTGCAAGAGCTTCAACTTGTACAGTACCTATAACTCCCAAGTAAATACGAGTGAGGAAAATTTTCCAGAGTTCGCTTCGACAATGGCCCTACTTGTACAAATCAACGGCTGGGACGATCTTGAGAGATGGTCCAGTTTGACTTTTTCTATGAAAGTAATGTTTCATGTTTGATAGTCAGAAACCCCAGCCCAGCAAAAGACTGAGGTGTGATGTTGGTGTGCCCAGCCTTGGACAAGAGTCTAACTTGTCAGACACCCTGCCATTGTTACCCATATGACCACATGCCTGCTCTCACATCTCAATAATGGCTACTCTCTTTTTTTGGCTACTTGCTTTTGATTTTCAGCCAAAAAGATTTGTAATTTGATATATTTACTTTTACTGAAATGGTATAAGTAAAATAAATTCAATAAAAAAGTTATAAAACTATGTCACACCAGATAAAACCTCTAATTCCCAAAATTTAAATTCAGGAAACTATTTTGAACCATCCAATTTGGCATCGGGTCAAAGCTCTAACCACACGAAGTGAACGAAGGCGAAGTACCGATATAAGATGAGCCCCGCCATGGCCTGCACACTACTGCAAGGTGAATTCAAGCTAAATGAAACTTACTACTCAAGGTCACCAATCTAGTCTGCATAAATCTTAATAAGCTTTTTAGGAACCTTCCATGAGTTCCTGCTCAAGGATGGGTCTCTGCATTTTGCCTGACATCTGCACAGAACCACCTGCATCAGAAGCATGTGGAGTTACAGGCAGATGCAGATACAGCATGACCTGCCGACGGCCCACATATGAGGCATGGTTTTGAAGTTTGAACCATGACCAGTCGGTTTGCCTCTCCGTCAACTGGGCGACCACCGTGTCGTCGCAGTTCTACCAATAAGATGCACTGCTCAGTATTACTTGTCAAACTTTCTAGTACCACATAAGGTACTTGCGGAAACTAATCATTTCATGGGTCAAATGTATGACAAGTAACTGTGAATGCAATTAGTTCATGATCATATGCTAAAAGACTATTAAAGCTATTTCGTTTTATTTACTTCACTATTAATATGTTTTTTTTTTCACTTTATATGTCACACTTGTATGAGCAAAACCGACAAGTGGTATAAAAACATGTTTACACCTGTTAACAACATTTTTTTTTACTATTTCTAACATCCAACCCCTTATACCAACTAACATTGTGCGTTTTGCACACCAAAAGCTCAGCTTAGTTTTTGGTTATACCTATGGGGGTAGAGACTTCCAGAAGGTCACACATCCTAAATTGCTCCAACACAAAATGTGAAGTTCTCTCATTCACAATCAAGACGGTATCTAGGAGGGGCATTCTTTATGTCCTTGTACCACTTTTGAATAATGCCATATCATAGTTGTCAAAGGCGTAAAGCGCACTCAAGGCGCTTTGGTACTGCTTGTGGCCTAGGAGAGAAGCGCAAAAAAAGTGTGGGCCCGAGGAAAAAAAGCGCAAATAAAAAAAAGGGAAAATCACCAAAATCACTAAAAAAATAACAACTATGAGCAATAAAGATCAATATAATAAAGTAGCACCATCATTAAAAACCACCAAAATATCCAAATAGCAAGTTCTTCATACTTGAAAACCAAAAAATAGAGGTTGTTTATATAGATCTCTATGCATAACTTGTTTAAAAAATAAAAGATATGATTTATCTATAAACGTTGGTAAGTAGATATTATTAATTTTTCAAAAATCAACTAAAATTTGGTAAGATAAAACTTTAAAAAAAAATCATTGCTTTTTCTTTTATCTAGGAGACAAAAGCGGCAGAGGGTCGCTTCTAGGAATTTCATCGCCTAGGCGAGCGCTTTTGACAACTGTGTGCCATATTCCACTAAATTATTTCATAGATCTTCAATCAATTTGTAAATTAAACCCCTCCATTACAAATTTTATAGATTTGCTTATAACATTGATATTTATTGACTGTAAGCAAGGGAATATCTAAGTTGATTAGTTAAAGTGTCTGTTACAAAAGCATTAGAAGAATAATTGCACGTTGCAAACAAGTCAACAATCTATATCTAAATTTTAGTCAAGAAAGATTTCAAACCATCCATGGTTGACAAGTATTATTTAAGCTAACAAGCACAAGAAATTAGTTGTGATATTCAGCATAAACATATAAACTGAGAAGGCATCAAGGCAACTTAAGATAATCAGTTTATAATTATAAATTAAAGTTTGAACTATACCTGCTTCCACATGAGCACAGATGCACTCGTTTCCCTGTTTACAGTAACCAAATCATTCCCATCTGCTGCAAATCCTTGTTCTCCAATACAATGGCTTCATGTTTGAATTAGGCACCGTTTATGCTAGTAGTAGTGCTAAAGGTGGATCTGTTGCTGCTGCTAGTGATCGTGTTACGACGGCTGTGCTGGCAGTGGTGTTAGTGGTGATGATGATGCCGGTCCTCCATCATTGACAGTTGCTGCTGCATTTCAATACCCACCACTTAAACCGCGACCCACAACTATTGCCAAACTTTCTCAGGTTTTGGCTTCCTCATCATGAATATAAATGCAGTCATCCCAAATGCACAGCCTGCTTCAAAGTAGCATTGCTTGCAGAGTTGCAGTATCAGAGTTTGTAAGATCGATCGTTCTGTCCCTACAAGGCCAAAAGGCCCAAATGTTGGAATTCGAAATGATTCACTGTACATAGCCCCATCCCCTCCCCAAGTCAAATAAGAGGTAGTAGCACCAGATATATCCCCATAACCATACCATGTTGTACCTCGACGAGTATCCATTTTGGAGGCAGCAGAAACCCTCGGGATATCTTTTCTAAGTTAACACTAAAAAAGTAGGCAAAACACTACAAAAGACACGGCAATACATACGATGCACAGCCCCAAAAACGACATTGCAGAACTAACTTTCGTTTCTTACCCAGAACTAAAAGAGCTAGGATCTAAAAAAACATAAGATTTAGGCTTACATATTTGATTAACCATTTAGATGAATGCAATAGGATAGAACCTCTAAATCCTAAAGTTTAAATTCAGGAAATTATTAAAACCATCCAATTTGCATCAAGTCAAAGCTCTAACCATATTAAGTCAACAAAGGAAAAGAAATGAAAAATTAAAAACCCAAGTAAACTACTACACGGAGTCATCAATCCAGTCACCATAAATCCCATTGATTTTTTTAGGAACCTTCCACGCGTTTCTGCTCGGAATGGGTCCCTGCTTTGCATCTGACATCTGCCGAGAACCACCTGCATCAGCAGCAGGTGCTGTTACAGCATGACCTGCTGACGGCCCAGATGGTATGGCAACGTTTTGAACAATAGCCCGTTGGGTTCTCTCTCCGGCAACTGGTCCACCACCATATCGTTGCAGTTCTGTCAAAAAGAAGCATTGGTTTCAATATATCCAAAGGTGAAACAACCAACTGTTATGTATTTTCTGTCAAACTTGCATGAGCTGGAATGATAATTTGCTATCAAATCTTTATATTTTTTTGACATTTCTTGTACTACATAAGGTACTTGTAGAAGTTTGTCATTTCAGGGTCAAAGATATGACAAGTAACTGCGGAAGCAACTAATTCATGATTATACGATAAGAGAGAATTGTTTTAAAGCTAGTTGGATTTAATTATGGCACTGTTTATATAAATTTGGTTAACTTCATATGTCACATTGTGTGGGCAAAACTCACAATTGGTGGAATATATGTGTACACTAGTAACATTTTTTTTCACCATTTGTGGCATCCGGACCTAGATACCAACCAACCAATGTTGTCCATTTTGCCTCGATACTTAATATTTATAAATGGGTCAATGTGGACTGTGTTTTCATCTCAAATTAGTCGAATTAAAAGAAAAATATATACTTAAAGGAGAATAGCTCGAATGGGTGAAAGTGCAAAAGTCACCCAAAATCTACTATGATTTATACAACCTCAAAGATCATTTTTATTCAAAGATATAAATTATAAACTTAATTTTTTTTTTTCATAATGAAACTCAGACATTGGATTTTTAGTTCTTAGTGAACACAAATGTGTTTTGGGGGTCAACCGTCAACCCAACGCAACCCTCCCATTGTGACATGTACTAATATGACCTTTCAACCCGAACCCATTTTGTTATCAACCTGACATACCCAATTTGCAACATGTACTCATAAAGCTAGATTTGGGCATAAACATAGGTTTTCAACAGGTTTGGCATGTCCAAATGTTAGATTTGATCATTGAACTCTATACAACTGACAAGAGAATGATTCTCAAGGTGTGATGACCTTAGAGTTTTCTAAGGAAATACATTCACTAAATTATTTCAAAAGATCCACAATCAATTTGTCAGTTTAGCCCCTCCATTACAAATTTTCAAGATTCGCTTTTATCACTGATACTTATTGACTATAAGCAAGGGAATATTTAAAGTCTCTGTTACAAAAGTATTAGAACTCAAGATAGAAATACAAAGCATCCATGGCTGACAAGAATTTGATCAAGCTAACAAGCACAAGGAATTAATTGTGATATCTAGCATAACATATAAATTGAAAGGGATCAAGGCAATTTAAGATTATTAGTTTATACTATATCGAGTTAAGATTAAAATGAAGTATACCTGCTTGCCCATGAGCAAAAATGCAATTGCTTCCAAATTGGCAATAACCAGATTGTTCCCACCTGCCACAAATCCTTGTTCTCCAATACAGCGGCCTCACGGTTGCACTAGAAATTGTTTTTGCAAGCAGTGGCCATCGTGCTAATGGTAGGGTTGCTGCTGCAGCTAGTGGTCGTGCTGGCAGTGGTGCTAGTGGTGGCGGTGCTAGTGGTGGCAATGGTGTTGCGGGTCCTCCGTCATTCCCAGATGCTACTACATTCCGGTACCCACCACCAGATCCAGGAGCCACTGTTACTGCCAAACTTTCTCGGGTTTTCGCATTCTTATCATGAATATAAATGCAGTTATCCCCATATGGACAGCCCGCTTCAGTGTAGTACTGCTTGCAGTGTCTGAATTTGTAACATCTATCATTCTCGACCACCGCAAAGCTTGAAGATCCAAATGTTGGAAACTGAGAGAGTTCGCTTACCATAGCCCCATCCCCTCCATAAGTCAAATTAGAAGTAACAACAGCAGATCCCTCCCCATCCTGATTATCCGCTTCATCTCCACCGATGAGGTGAATGACATTTCCACCATCTCGATGATCACTCATCGTTGTGGCGGTGGAAACCCTCGGATATCTTTGCTAAGTTCAACACTAAAAAAAGTAGGCAAAACCCTAGAAAAAACACTGCTATATATAGACTATACGGCTCCAAAAACGACGTCGCAGAACTAATTTATTGTCAAAAATGTAAAGTGCTAAGATCCGAGAAAACAAAAAAATTGTCTTAAATATTTGATTAGTCATTTAGATGCAAATAGAAAACCAAAACATCCAAGTAATACTTGCATTTAGTGTAGAATTAAGATTGGTGCAGATAAATGTAGAATATGGGATGCAAATTGAAAAGCTCAAAATTAAGAGCATAATACTGTGGATTTAGAAAAGTGCAAATAGATGTAGAACCTGTGATATCATTGAATGCCACGTTTAAATCCTACACAGAAGAGGTAATGCAACACAGCAATAATATAGCTAGATACAAAATACAGAGTAGATACAACCCATGAAAGGAAATGGAAATCTTAAGAATAATACCATCTTTGTCACTGGAAAAGATCTAGGTAGCAGATGTGTGTACTTCAAAGAACTAAGAGAGTTTATTACACTGGAAATAGATGTTTACCCATGAAAACTGTTATTGTCTAACGAGTATAACCAGACTAATGTATTGAAACATGGATTAACTCATTAAAGAACTAAGTATTTAGCAGCTAAAATAGAATGTATGTTGTAAAACTAAGGCAAAGGTTCAGATTGAACCCAGAAGTCAAGATTTTGGAACATATATCACCAGAATCAAGGGGGTTTTCTCGACATGTTACTGTTTTACATGCAAAAAAATAACAAAGGGCAAGTGTTGTAGTGAAGAACCAAAGGATTACAGATTACATGTTAATTGAAGATGAATACCAGTTGGGACCAGAAAGATTTGATATTGCTTACATCGATCCCTGAAAACATAATCGATTATTCATCATACTTTTATTGTCAAAGCTTTGTAACACCATAGCCGGACAGTGATGCTTAGCGAGGAAGACGAGAAAGCACACACTCCTTCCTATCTCATAAGACACCCAAGATCTCCTATGAACACATCAGCAACCTCCAAATCACTGCTTCAATAGTTTCACCAATCACCATGTGCTTAATGCTCTATGCAAGCTCTTTAATGCCTAAGCATTCTACAATGGTCTGGAACCAAACCCTCCCAAGAGGTTCAACGGAACCAGATTCACAGTTTACAGATAAGTTTATGAATCACTTTTCAACATATCAACCAAGGATATATGTAGAGCCTAAGAAGCAGTCCCCTAAAGGCTAAAACTAGAATTGCTTATAGAGAATCTTATATTCTAAGGCTAAAAATCGTTTCACACATCAACGACAGGGGAGCAACTACAAGCTAGCACACAGCTAAAACACATTTCCAACATACACTGGCCATGACTTTTTTTTTTTTTTTTTTGGGGGGGGGGGGACTAAAGGGAAAATCCATTATGCAAATTGAAACATCTGAAAATTAAAGAGTATTTCTTACATCTGAGTGTGGATCATAGTTGTCAATAGCGACAAGTCAAAACACATGAGCGCTACGCTATGCTATTTGCTATAGCGGGCGCTATGGTCGCTATTAACAACTATGCTGTGAATTTAGAAAAATGCAAATAGATGGAGAACCTGTAATGTCTTTAATAAGACAATCTGTCACTGGAAAAAATCAACTGATAAAAACAGCAGATGCGTGTATTCAAATACTACAATTCTGTCAATATTCTCTTCTTACAACTTTATCATGGCCTCAGATGTCATAGTTTGATCCATGGCGGAAACCGCGACTCCGAGCCGATCCAACTCCGAAGCAATTGAATCATAATCACAGTTTACAGAGTAATTCATGAATCACTTTCAACATATTAACTAAGGATACAAGTACAGTATATGAAACAGTTCGCTAAATGGCTAAATTAGAAATAATCAACACATTATTAAACATATGGTACAGATGACAGGAGGTTATATGAAATTTTGAGATCTGTAAGAAGCAATAAGTAAAAATATACCATGAATATGACAATAAAAATGTTACATATCGATATATTTGACAACGAAATAAATCCAAACATCTTTTCTGTCTGTGGCGAAGAGCAGGCGAAACGATAAATATTTCCGTCATCTTCGCCGTCGGCGGTTTCCTTGACCTGCATATTGCTATTTGAAGTCTGTGTTGTTAAACGGTTTGTGGGTTGTAATTACCGGAAACCGATTATGTAACTCTATTTGGTTTTAAACGGTTTTGGTCTTGTCTGGTTTGGTTTTTGGTTTAACTAGTATTTTACCGGCGCCGCGCGTTGCGGTGGCGCATGACGGATATGTTGGGCGTTTTTTACCCGACGTCGCGGTTTGCGGGGGCGTCACAATGTGTCGAACAGGTAGCAAATAATCAACCGATTACCCGCCGCGTGTTGGGGCGGCATAGAAACGTACATTAAATCGACATTATATTGTGAAACGGAAACGTATTATATTTGATCGACTTGCTGACGCCGCGCTACCACCGATGTCGTGGCGTACGAAACCAAGAAAACATACTCAAACAACCCAAAACCGTAAACGCGAACAGTAACCGGCTATACGGTAAACCCGGTAACGGAACAGTGTCCGACAACCATAGGACAACAATGGTGAGTTGGATGACGTTGACCCAACGCGCATTGCGGCGGCGTGCGACGGATTGAACCGTATTGGCCGGTGCAACCGATAATAAACAAAATAAATGTAGGGGGACTGAAGTTGCAATTTATTAAAACATTGATAATAAAAGAAAATAAATGTGAGGGACTGAAGTTGTCATATGTTAAAACTTAGAAAATAAATGTGAGGGACTATAGTTGTAATTACTAAAAAGTTAGAGGGGTGGCAATGCAAATATGCCATGGACTTTACTTTTAGTCGTTTCTTTTGTATTTATATGTAACTTGTTTGAACGAATGAATTTTAAGCGGAAATTTGAAGTAAAGTTATTCTTGTTCTTTGTATTATTTTTTTTAGATTAGTCTCATCATCTAATTGGCTTCTATAAAAAACACATAAATAATTTTTATTTTAAACACTAGACCCGTGATATAAAGGTACGGGTGGCAACTTCTTAGTTTAAACCCGTAGCCAAATATGTACGGATACTACTTTATTTTCAAACAAATTTAAAGTTGATAGTGCAATTTAAAAAAAAAAAAAATTGAAATTTAAAATGTTTCAAAACGCTATAAAAAACCCAAAATGACATTGAGAGTTGAGACTTACGAAATATCTTTGGACATGAGTTTGTCTGGGTTTGAGGGGAAGACTACAGTAAAAAAGATTTCAACCCCATTTATATTTTCAGGCCCTTTTATCTTTAAGGTTGAGCTCTCTAATTTTAGAGAATAGGACCCAAATCTTTTATACGCCGATGATGCTCTAGTTATGGGTGAATGGTCTCAAAGTAATTTAAATGCTTTGAAGAGGATTCTTCGCTTTTTTCACATGTGCTCGGGCCTTCGTATAAACTTGCACAAATCAAACTTGTTCGGTATTGAGAAGAGTTCGGAGGATATTGTTACTGGCGCCATGGGGATGGGTTGTAAACCGGGGGATTTTCCATTCAAATACTTGGGAATTATTGTTGGAGCAAACATGAATCGTATATCTAATTGGGATTCGATTGTTGATATATTCAAAAAGCGTCTATCTTCGTGGAAGGCTAATGTGGTGTCGATGGGGGGTAGGGTGACCCTTATCAAGGCGGTCCTGGAGAGCTTACCGATGTATTATTTCTCTCTGTACAAGGCTCCGGTTGCGGTCATTAACAAGTTGGAGATTATCATTAAGAGATTCTTATGGGGTGGATGTGATGAAAAAAATAAAATACACTGGGTCGCTTGGGATAGGGTGACGAAGAGTATTAAGGACGGAGGGTTGGGGTTAGCTAAACTGGAGGATAATAATTATGCGTTGTTGCTTAAGTGGCTATGGAGATATCGCATAGAAGACGGAGCGTTGTGGAGAAAGGTGGTGGAAGCTATACACGGTTCAAGTAGAAGATGGGAGACTATTCAATGTAATAATCGCTTTGCCGGAGCATGGTCGAGGTTGGTTAAAGCAGGATATAATCTGAAAGTCGAAGGAAATGGGTTCGTTAACTTGATAAAAGGGGAGGTGGGTGACGGTTCGAAACTCAAGTTCTGGATCGACCCTTGGCTCACCACAGAACCATTAAAGTTTAAATTTCCTAGTTTGTTTCGTTTGGATGGTAACAAACGTTGCAGCGTGGCCGATCGGCTCTCAGAACGTAACGGGGCAGTTCTTATAAGATGGAACTGGTAACAATATCCGAGCACTCAGTTGGAAATAGATGAGCTTATACAATGTCATCGGGACCTCTCGAGTGTCACTCTTAGTAGCCGAGATGATTGTTAGGTTTGGTCTCAAGACCCACACGAAGGTTACACGATAAAAGAAGCTCGGAAGTGGATGAAAGGGAGCAATCAATCGGGGAATAATTTGGTTATAAATGGTGTAAATGGGTGCCGGGTAAATGCAATATATTCATGTGGAGAGCTAGCTTGGATAGGCTCCCTACCAAGGAAGCTCTTAGGTGTCGTAATATAAATGTGGGTGACGACGTGTGTGGCTTATGTAACGATATAGACGAGACGGTGGATCATTTGTTCTCCGGTTGTAGGGTTGCTTGTGGCGTTTGGGATGCTATCGGGTCCTGGTGTAAGGTCCCTCGGTTTTTCGTGTTCTCGTTTTATGATGTGACTCATGCTCTCGACGGCTTGCCTTACACAACGAAGAAAAAGGAGATTTTGTACGGCATCATTTCCATTGCTTGCTGGCTTATTTGGAAGGCTAGGAACGAAAAGATTTTCAACGAGTGGATGTCAATGTCGTTCGCATTGTTTCGGATGTGAAGTCATTGGCGTATCTTTGGTTCAAGAGTAGACATAAGGAGGGTTCGATTAATTGGAGGAATTGGTGTAATTTTGATTTTCCGTTGATGTAATCTTTTTCCGTGTTTCGGCGATCTCTTTCTTAGAAATCGTCGTCGCGGGTTGTGTTTTTTAATGAAATTCGCCTTAAAAAAAAGGACCCAAATCTTTTAGCCCGACAAGCGGTAGTAGCCCAAATAATTCTCTCAATCTCTCTCATTCCTCTATCCAAAAAAAGACGCACGAGTTGATCCTGACCCCTTTCGTCTTGGTGAGCTTTTGGCCCTACCCCCCGATTTTATACCCGCATTTGTTGTCCTCTCCGAAGACTGTAGAGGACCTCCCCGAAGGATTCTAGGATTTGCTCAGGGGGCGTGTATATTAAAAATGGCAAAGGTGTGCTGGTAATCCAAGTCGGAAGCTGAAGAAGGGAATAAAGCTCAAGTGTGTTAAGTTTGGTGGGATCACGGTCCCGGCTCCTCCAAAGCCAGTCTTTACACTCTGTCAAAACCATCATGAGTCATGTTGGCGTATAAGTATTTAGGGTATATGGTTTGGTAGTTTTGTTGGTGTTGTGTGGGTTCTTTAGTGTGGTGATGCATTATAGTGTCATTTTTTTTTTGTGTGTGGTTTTCTCTTTTAAGTGCTCTGCTTCTTGTTAGTTTTTTTGGTGGAATAAATTTTTGTTGTCGTTCAAAAAATAAATAAATAATAAAGATGCCGCATAAAAAATCCCGGCAAACCGATCCGAATCTAACGTCACCATGAACAACCACGAGGGCTTCTTCAAACCCAACCACCTGTGAACTGATCATCTGTAAAACAGAAATTACCTCTCCCCCAACCCAATTCCATGCCCTACAGGTCTCTCAGATCCATTTGGATTGCACCCGACCCGACTTCTCTCATCATCTAGCCGGCTCACACTTCATCTGTAACAGTCCCCACCCTCACCTGAAGGTATAACCGTTTCTCAGTTTCATTTGTATTTGTTGTCTGAAGAATTATCCAATTCTTCCAAGAGTGAGTGTTCACTGAAATTAAACTTAGCACAAACAAATCTACTTTTTTGCTTGGTAGGGACCAGAAAGTGCAGGCGAGTCTTACAATGTTTACAGGCTATTTGGTTGGATATTACTATACATACAGAGCATTGTCTGGACATAATCGAATAATTGTACAACTTACTCAACCATCACATCTTTTTTGTCAATTCAGGCCTGAATATACACAAATAAATGATACCATTATAAATTTATAATATAAACAATGTTTTATCTTGATTGATTTTCAGCATGCTGCTGGAGGCATCCTGAAACACTTCTTTTTATTACAAATAGAGCATCCAGCCAACATCACAAGACAACATTCACAACCTCTAAGCTGAAGAATAATTAGAGGATTAGAAGACTATATGATTGCTTGTTTCAACTATGCTTTATGATTTAACAACCACTGGATCATTAGCTATACACCTTGTATTTCTAAGATATATTTTGGATCAATGACTTTGTAACATGGGTATTTGGTGATTTGTAAGTCAGCAAGTTTGCCGGGTTTAGAATGGCAGCTTCTAACTATATATGGAATTGAAATAAATAATATGGTGACTTTACAAAATTTGGGTGATTCATGTTCTCAACAAGGCCGAAGTGGTCAAAACATAGGGGTGTAAATGAGCCGAGCCGAGCCCGACTGGGCTCGAGCTCGGCTCGTCATGCATTTATGAAGCTCGAGCTCGGCTCGAGCTTAATACTTTGAGTTCGAGCTCGGCTCGACTCGAAATAATTTTAGAACAATTTTAATGGAGCTAAAAGCTCGGCTCGAGCTCGCTTCGATAGCTTAAACGAGCCAAAGCTCGACTAGAGCTCGGCTCGTCAATGTTAAATAGCAGGTATACTATAAATAAAATAATAATAATAATAATATAAAATTTGTTTGGTCGCGAGCCTAAACGGTCTTTGTATGAATAGCTTGAGCTCGGGCTCGTTAAGGCTCGGCTCATTCGAGCTTTTTACCGATCCGATCACGGGTAGCTCTCGAGCTGTTGCGCATCATTTACACCCCTATCAAAACATCAACATTCCTTCTATTTTATTAGTTGTTTACAGCAATGAGGCTGCCAATGAGTCTAAAACCATCTATCCTATGCACCATGGTGCGAAACTAACACGACATCAAGTATGTGTGCAGAAACTCATGGCATAAGAAAGCATACTGCAACATTACTTGAAAAGTTAAAATCATGTAAACAAAAGAAAGTAACAACCCAAACTTAGATGTCATTTGTGTCTGAGACTGAGAGATCACATGACAGCAAACATTACTAGAAAAGTTAAAATCATCAAAGATAGGCTTGGAATCATGTATTTTACTGCATCCAGTCACTACAGACCAATACCATTAACTCAAATTACATTTGGTTTAAACCAATATATCAATTGAACATTTTTTTCAAAGAATACTGATATATAAATCATCAATTGAACAAACACTCTACAGTATGAGAAAAACACCAATATACCAATATATCATCATTCAAAAGGCAAAAATTCATTGATCAAAGCTGTCAAGCAGTGGACGCGAACGATATAAAAGTTCCCTAGTATACCCTGTAACGAAACTTAACCTTCCTAAAACTGTAGACGAAACCAAAAAGTACCAGTCTCCAAATCAAACCATGAGATGGACATGATCAAGAACGAACACCAAGTAAATTGCCATCACGGGGCGCAGAAACTGATGACAGTAAAGAGCCCTATTATCATAACCCCTGTACTAACAACTATCTAAAACCAAATGCCCACAGCAACAACTTCCTTTGACCAACGATCAAGAACCTGACCTAGATCTTCGATCTCCACACGCATTATCAGTTTATCACACCCTTTCGGGTTCCCCATCCCTCTTAAGCCGACAAAACATCACAACACCCTGTCTCCTCACCACATTCACCATCATGATCCACCAACTTCATCAACTCTTTCTCGCAGTTAAACAACCTCGCCTCTTTCTTATTCAAAACATCCCAAAAGAAATCCGTCATCACCGACTCATACCCAGGCATCTTAGCATACCCCGGAAAGTAATTAATATCAATAACAAGATACCTATTCCCAACTTTCGTATCCCGAATAACATCAAAGTTAAACAAATGCAACTTCATTGCCTTTCGCAAACCGCTCGCAATCTTAACAACCAAACCCATCGGTGGCATCACCACATCTTCCAAATCCAACATCTCATAACAATCCCTCTCCCCATTCCCATTCCTCTCATTTCTAGTCACATTCGACACCTGCGAAAACGACAGCGACCCGCTTAACCCCTTCATCTTCTCCTCATCGATATCGGGCAACGACTTCCGTTTAACACACTTCACATACTTCCCTACCACATACACTTTAAAAATAACCCCTCCATGATTCACAAACTCCTGCACCACAGTTGGACTCTTTAATTTCTCAAACCCTTCATTACTAAATATTAATAACATCTTATGTGACTTTGCACTTCCATCGGCCACCAACGGTTTCGCTATCACTGGAAACTTTAATTTCATGCCCTCACCAAACGACACCGTTTCATTAACCCCTAATTTCTCCGGCTCATATATCACCACCTGTTTCGGTACCCCAAACGACGCCGTTTCAGTAATATCTTTTATATCTTTTAAGCCCTTAATTTCTGAAACGACATCAAGCATAGTGATACGATTATGTAACCGTTGGATTGCGTCAGGGAAGTCGATTACAATGGAGTTGGGGTTATGAATAAGGTAATCTTGAAGCTGTTGTTTCCATTCTTTAGTGTGTAACTTGTGGAGCACGCAATCGAAAGGACCTTGATCTAATAAGGGTTTGCTTGTATCGATCTTGATGAGATCGATACCACGTTGTTTGGATAGGTTTACTAGAGAATCTTGGATGAAGCTTTTTTGTTTCTTGAGTAATAAAGCGTAGCCTATACTGAATCGCTTCGTCGTCATTTGTTGTTGTTGTTGTTCAATTGTTGTTTAATCTTGTTATCCTTTGATTTAATAAATGCAATGGAAACACTCATAACAAACAGACACTGTAACAGAGGTTACAGAACAAAATTAGGGTTTCAGGGGTTGAATATAGAGATAGATAGATGCAGAAGAGTGTGTAATAATATGTAACTGTGTATGTATATGTGGTATGATATAGAGACGAAATGGAGACGACGGTGAGATTATTATTATTATTGGTGTTAAGGAGACTGTGGTTGGGTGAAGGGAGTGTTGTGTGTATATATAGGGTTGGAGAAGGTGGGTTAACAATGGTAGAGAAGTTTAACTATGGTTAAGAGGATGGGATAGTCCACGTGGCATATTCTCTCAAAAAATATACGGATTCCGCCGCACTAGGCAAGTGTCAGAAATGTACCAAAAAATAATAATTTGCTAAAAGAAGGAAAGTGTTGTGGCTGCCGTTGGATGTGTATACTTGGTGGATTGAGGGATGAGATTGTGCCACGTAGGAGGTGTTGAAATTTCCACCTCTCCGCTACTATGTCAAACTGCTGACATATCAGCATCTTACTCATCTTCCTGCAGGTAAAACCAGTGTTTTCAGATTCGAATCGGATCGGCCGGTTGAAACCGGTTGAGTTGAGAACCGGTGGTTGAATCAGTCCGGATCATAGGTTGAACCAGCCATGCAGTAAACCGGTGGTCGAACCGGGAAATTTATAATTTGTTAGATTTTTTTTCAATGTTTCGCCGATTTGTTGGACCGGTGACCTAGTGGACAGTTCGACGTCCTGTCTAGTTCTGAAAACATTAGGTATAACACATGGTCCTAAAAAAATTGTGTATGATTAAATGATGTGGCCTAAACATGTAAAGAAAGTGAGTTGTTCGTGAACTCTTTGAGATCAAACCAATAGAAACTTAAACGAGCTGAGTTTAAATAAGTCTGAGACTCATACAAAGCTTATTTAGTTAACAAGCATGAGCTTTGCTCACTAAGAATGTTTTGGATTTGGGTTAATGTTTGTTTTACTTGAGTTAGGCCAGATAGGGTTTAAGAGTGTTGCTACCAAAATCCGTATGTGTAGACTAAGCTTATCGAGCACCATGAAACATGGGCAGACCTAGGTATAGTTTGAGGGGGTGAGCGCCCCTTTGAAAAAAAAAATTAGTGTAATTTTTAGGGAAAAATCCCGACCATACCCCTTTAAAGTTCGGTTAAACCTTCATATCGCACCCCTTAAAAATAATTTCTGAGTCCGTCACTGCTACGAAATACCATTAGTCTCGTCATAGTTAGCACCACTAAACACCGTTATGTGGAATCTTGGCTTTGTATTGAGAAGACGATAACTTTTATTTAATTAGCGACATGTATTTGGTTATTTATATAGAGCATTAACATGTTCTTGTGAAATTGGTATGATTTTAAGTAATTTTGTGTTGTTTAAGTTATATTGTATAGTTTAGTTTTCGATGTTGGTCTAGAAACCTCATATAATGTGTGATAATTTCATTTGAGTTATTTTGGTCTTATAACTAGTAAACTGCCTCGCGCTACGCCGCGAGAATTCGGTTGGAATTGGTTTGTTGAGGTACCGGCACTCAGTATAGCAATCGAAAAAAAAATCCAAAAAGAAGAAGTTGTGATATACCCAAAAGGACGTCGACGCGCGTTTTATGAATTGAAAACTAAAAAAAATGATATATAATATATAATGATATTCTAACATTTCTATTTTTCCTTCTTTTTGTGTTTTCCTTAAATTTTATTGTCAGAAGATAAATAAAAAAAAAATAGATGGATATAATATTTGTTGGATTACTTACATAATAATCGTCGCAATGCCTTTCATACATGAACCTCACATGTTTCCAAGTCCTTGTACTTTCTGCAATGAACTGTAACAGAAAACGAAATCAAAGAAAAAGGAACCGGGCTTGTGTTTGACACAATTCCCTTAAACAGATTCGTCGTCTGTTCCCAGGGTACACCGGTTCGAAACAGTGACGATGGTGCACTGCCGGACTATCCCACTTGCCTGAAAAATAATCGATACTTGGTTGCTACTCTAGAGTTATGAGTGTTGCAAGAGTTTCTTAGTGAATATTGCTCATGTATATTCTTATGTGCATTTTCCCATATATCATATATGACACAAAAGTCTCTAATATATACAAGAGGCAATGGGGAATGAAGAGTCTAACATAATTAGACACTTAATGTTAGTCTTAAAACTATAATCAAGTATCATAAGTGTTTCTTCAATTCACCACATGAAGAGTTATACACTTAATTTTAGTTTTAAAACTATAATAAAGTGTCACAAATAAATTAACTCTATTAAAGAGTTTTTCCTCAATAATTATAATTTCACTAAATTATAATTTCATTTACTAAAAACTCCATTCACCTTCTAAACTTTCCAACAATATTTTACCAAGATAATAAATAAAATTTAAGACAAAACAATTTATGAGAAAATGGACATGTATGTCAATCAACCAAAGTAAACAAATGTATAGAAAAAACTAAACAAAACCTTCGGGGCAAAACTAAAAAGCGCTGAACTTAACTGGCGCAAACATGTGATGATAATTGATATATATAATAATATCCTTGTTACCTTATTGAGCTTAAATGATTAATCTTTGGTTATGTGTGGCCAAAATAATGTGGACAGTGGGTCTCATGCTAAGCTAGAGTTCATTTAAGCTCTTTAGCAAAGCGAGTGAGTTTGAGTCAGGCCGATCTCAATATTAAGGTCGTGTTACGAGCCTATCTTGGTTTTGAAACAATAAGCTTCAACTGATTCGAACTCGATCTTTATAAATTTATTGAGTTGAGCTCGAGTGCTCAACCTTGGGATCGACTCAACTCGGTTACACCCGTAGATGCGAGTTTAACTTTGAATCAGGTTGTGCACAAAATTGCATTTTTGTACAATGTTTGGGCAAAATAAGTCGTAATACATTCATAATTAGACTAAAGTAGTGTTACCTTCGTTGGAGAATATTATCAAAAACTTTAAAAGCACTACCACAAAAAAGGATTTCCATTCATAAAAAAAGATATTTGGCTACAAGATTTATGTGTGAGATTTCATTTGCCCGAGTCTTTTATACAGGTACACGTTGCTTCAGTTTTTGTATCCTGGAACTCTACTTCTCTTAGGAGAGATGCGCAAAGAGATCCCTGATGAACACGAATCCTCAACCACTAATTTTATCCTAGTGGTCTAGGCTTGTCTAGTTGGTAATGCAACCTCATTTCTCTTATTCTCAAGTACGAGCTACAACCACAAGAAACCCTTTAGACAGCCCTAGAGCTGTGCTGTGACTCGGAGTTGTTACCTGACCAACTAAAGGCACAACTACACAAGTGAATTGTTGATGCTATGGGGTTGTTTTGATGGTGCAGCTCATGTATTCTACCGCACCTTATATTAGATATAGTACACAAGTAAACTAATGGTGCTATGGCTTTTTTATTGATGATGCGTTTGACTACACAAGTTAATTAATAATGCTACATGTCTTTTTGATGATGCCATACACAACACATTTAAATAATATTTAAATAATAATATAATATAACTGATTGATGATGTGAATATTTAATAATTTAAATGATATCAAATTTTTACACATTTTGAGATTCTTCCCCCAAAAAGTTTTTGGGCTCCCGCCATTTTTCCTCATTTTATTATTATTATTATTATATTATAACCCTATATCGGGTCAAGTTACTCTACACAGTGTAATGAAAATGATAAAAGTGAGAAGGATACAAAAAATACAATAGATCGTGAGATAAGACACAATGAGCCGCAAAATATAACACAATACCAAAAAATATAACACAATGCTGAATAAAAAAGACACAATGATGAAAATAAGAAAAAGACACAATACTACATAAAAGACGCAATGATATAAGGTAAATTCTAAAACTACAAGCTAAAATCCAAAAAAGCAAAACCTAAAAACTAAGATCGTAGGGTTCGATGAGACGGTTCCAATGTCGCTTGAATGAGTTCAATCGGGGTCCGTTTGATACTCTTCCTACGACTTCCTATTTTTCTTTCACTATGTATTTGATCCTAACCCTATATATTATATAATTGTTGATTTGTATTTTTTTTTTAAATTGTGTGTTTTTTTTTAATGAAGGATTTCAAAGTTGGAGATCAAAGTTGGATACTCAAGTTAAGAGCTACCGTGATGTAAGTATTGCTTCTCACATTTATGCCGGTTTTTCCGGTCTTATAGCGTTGGGTCTGAAGTTACTTGTTTATGTAAAAGTTGCGAGAGGAGATAATAAAATTTTGTCTTGGCATTGTTCTTGTTCAAAGTTGCTTGTTTGCTGGGATGGTTTTCTTCTTTGTCGCCGTTTTTCCGGTCTTATAGCGTTGGGTCTGAGGTTACCGTGATGTAAGGCCTGCGCTCAAGCGAGGCAAGGTGCAGTAAATCTGCCATGTGTACAGAAATGTGCAAAGGCGCACTTAAAATACCGGCATCAACCAGCAAAAAACCAGTCTAAACCAGCTAAAAATGGTCTTGAACGGATGTGCACCTTGCTTGTCTTGTGCGTAGTATAAATATGTGTGTGTGTGTTAACTAGTATAAAACTCGATTAAACGTAAACGGGTCAAATCGCAAAACATGTACATAAAATGCCAAATGTATTAGCATTACTAAAACTTTTATATTTTTTAGCTTTATTTTGTTAAATGTCATGTTATGTTTTGCTAGGAGCTTTCTACGGATCCGGTTGCAAGGTTTGAAGAAGTCGGTTCGGGTTGTAAAGCATACGTATGAGCTTCGGGTTGCAAACTTTTTTGAGCTTCGTTTGGAAAACATGTTTTTGGGATGTGTTTAATTATATATGTAATTTTTTTGTATATTATTTTTATTCAGGTATTTATTGAGCAGAAATTGTATAATTAAAAAATATATATTTTTTTAGTGGAGGTTTGATTAGTTGGTGCGGGCAGGTATATTGCTTCTCATTTGTTCCCATTTGTTTTGAAGGTGCAGTTGAAATTTTTTAAAAGTGCGGGTATTCCTAACCGCACCACAAATTTTGTGATTTAAAGATGCTCATATATTTGGTGCGGCCTCTATACCGCATCTTGAAAGCAATTTAACAGCATCTTCAAACGACTTTTGTACTAGTGAGGCCTTGTGCTTTGATCACTTTCGACATGCGATATTATTTCCTTGATTGTTGAGGTGTGGTTTAGAGCTACCCATTAGTTTATGTGTATTGGCTTAAGTGTGTACTCTCTTTGTATCGCGGCTTATGAGGTTTCTACTTGGTGATTCTTATTTTGTAGCTTAGTGTATAGAGGGTGTAATGGTTCAAATAATGACGTTGAACTGTAACAATCATATGACAATCTTCGTTGCGTCTGTGCCGTGACTGGGCTTCAGTCGCGGCTATGGTCGCCTTAGGACCGTTACTCAACTTTTGTCATGTTTAAGTTTGTAAATTGGGTTATATGGGGGAGTAACCCCATCAGTCAAAGTGCTAAACACAAATGGTATAGGTTTGGATGACAATCAAAGTATTAAAGCGGTTAATTGTGATTTCTGAAGAAATTAGTCAAAAACAAAATTTTGCAAGTGTTATGTATGATTCCATGAATATTGGTAGGTGATGCATGAAAATTGGGTGTAACTATTTATTTATTTTTTTTTTTTTTTTATGAAATTGAGTAAAAGTGATTTTTTTAACGAATGTCTCGACTATTTGGGGTACCCACCAATTGGCTCCAAAAGCATTCCACACGCCCCTGGTGTAAACACGTCTTAGGTGTCCGACCACATGTGGTGTTGGGTAGCCAAAACCCATCAAGCCACCAGTTCTAGGGAAAACTTGACCCCTCACCCGCCTAATGACACGACATTGAAAAATCAGTAAAGCCCAGTGGGATCAAGGATTGAACCTGGCAGCTCAAGAAGGCTAGGCTCTACCTATCATTTCCTATACCACTCCACCACAAAAACCTATCTTTATTTATACTCCGAGAAAAATACATAAGCGAACCAAACCACTTTGCCAAAAAGCTTGAGATGTCATTCCACCCCTTACTGACCACGAAATAACTGCAGAAAATCTTGACCCGCCAAGCCGTCTGATTTCTTTCAGCCTCGAGTTAAAACGTGTAGAAAAAACAAATCTCCCAACAAACAACAGATCATTAGAACACCTATACAAGTTGGGAGTGTTATTAAGTGATAGTTGGTAGTATTATCCGACACGCTATGATGAAAAAAAAAAAAAAGATAAAATACATACAGTCAACACAAAAGTAATTTCAAGCCCTAATTATTTGCACCCATTATTCTTCTTTATATATTCCCAAACTCGATAATAATCCCACCTGAACACCCAACTCATCATAACCATATTGTGATCAACACTCAACAGAAACAAAACAAAACAAAACACAGCAAATCCAAACACAAACGTAAAATAATTAAAACAGAAACTGTTTGAAACAACATCTTCATCTTCTTCAATGAGAACCCATGATTATAATGAGGCAAAAAATAAGGTGAAGCCATCATCTCTTTCATCAAAATTTCCATTAACATGTTGGGAGGTTGCAGCTGCATCTGGGGTTGTGTTATCTTTCGCCATTGGTCTCCTTGGAGTTTATCTGACGTTGCCAGACTCTGATTACGCTTTTCTTAAGCTTCCAAGAACACTTGAAGATCTTCATATCCTTAGGTAATTCATTTCCTTCTTTATTATTATTATCATTATTATTATCATTATTATTTTATGTTTAATTTCAAGAAACTGGATCTTTTTGTTACAAGTTTGGATTTTTTTTTCAGTTATGTATGCTTATTTAAATTAATCTATATGGGTCATTTGATTTCTTTTTTTTTCTTTTTTTTTTTTTGTTATTTATGTATGTTTAAACTTGGATCTGTTATTTGTTACAAGTTTTGATTTTTTTTTAATTATGTATGTGTATTTAATCTGTATGTGTTGTTGAAATATAAGTCTATATAATAATGTTGGGGTTTTTGTTGTGATTGGGGAATTATTTATGAAAAAAAAAAGTGAAAAACACACAAGCAAGAACAAAATTAGCCTTCAATAATGGGCAAAATCTTTTGTAATTAATGTATGAAAGAATATGCTTAGAGCCTTAGATTGCTTTTATTTAAAGAGTCTTCCATTTGAAATGTTTATAGTTTTGTATGGCAATGTTCCTTATATGATAGCTTTAAAAGGCCTTTTTTATGTTGATACAACGACTGAAGATATGTTTTTGCATCATGTAATTCATCTTGAATCTTGCAATTTCATTCATATTTGCGTGAACTGGAGTAGTCATTTGCAGCTGAAGTTAGCTTGTTTTTTTAGAATAGTCAGATTAAAGGGAATACGGAAATCGGTTATGATTCTGATTTTCTGTTATTAAGATTAATATGAAAGTACCTAATTAACCATAAATGTTAGCACCTGATTATCGTGTTATCTGATTGTGGTTCATTAAGATCATATATTTGGTTGGAATTCAAGATTTGGAGTTGCGTTTTTTAGCACGCATAATAAGATGCACAATTTTGAAAGGGACGAGTCAAGTTATGTCTTTGTGTCAATGTCTGCGCCTATGTGTTTCTTTCAATTTTTTGTACGCATGGACGTGTGGTTTTGAAAATGTATCTGATTTTTTTTCCTTGGCTTTTTTAGGGATAATCTTGAGAGATATACAAGTGACTACACTATCCAAGTCTTAGTGGGATACTGCACGGTTTATATATTTATGCAAACTTTTATGATCCCGGGAACTGTTTTCATGTCGCTGCTAGCGGGGTCCCTTTTTGGGGTCTTAAGAGGTGTGACTCTTGTCGTCTTTGCTGCTACCGCTGGTGCATCCTCTTGCTACTTTTTATCACATTTGATTGGGCGCCCCCTTATCTCGTCTATATGGCCCGATAAATTGGTTTTCTTCCAAGACCAGGTAAGGCTCAAATGCCCTATTCTGTAAAGGTGGCAATCCCAATTACCCACATATGGGTAAACGGGTTATCTGGGCTAAAATTATTGTTGAAGTTTTTTTTTTTTATTTATTATTTTATTTATTTATTATTATTATTTTTTTACGATCTTAAAGGAAAAATAAGATAAAAGAGTGTTTGTGGGTCGGTCTGACCCGTACTAAAAATATCCATTCTGACTAATTACCCAAACTGTTCTACGCGACCATACCTTATCTGTATCCATCTCTAGAAAGTTGAAAGCTTCTAGCTTTATTTGATGACGTGATGAATTTTGTTTTGCTTACTTAGGTGGCTAAAAGGCGAGAAGGATTGTTGAATTACATGCTTTTTTTAAGGTTGACCCCGACCTTACCCAATATGTTCATTAACGTTGCTTCGCCCATTGTAAATGTGCCATATCATACATTCTTGCTGGCAACTTGCATCGGGCTCATTCCAGCTGCTTATGTAACCGTCAAGGTATTATTCTTAGGTTTTCTTTCCTTTTTTTGTTCTATCTTTATCGATGCTCTAAGGGCGTTTGGATGTGCTTTTAGAAACTGATTATCAGAACAGTCATTTTTTTCAATTCTTTGATAAAAATTTCTGGTTTTAATTCGGCACTCTTAATTTTTTTTTTTTTTTTTTTTTTTTTTTTTTTGCGGTTTTGTGTTTATTTGTAATTCGACAGGCTGGTATAACTCTTGGAGAACTACAGTCAATCGGAGATCTATATGACATCACCTCCATAGGAACCTTGTTTCTCATTGGAATCGCATCTGTTACCCCTACGCTTATAAGCAAGAAGATGCCATCATAGTGTAATTTTATCACAATTTGATCAACCCTTCTTGTGATTTGAAATATTTACAAAATTACGAGCCTACCCTCAATAACGACCTGGGGTTTCCAGCTGTTGGGATTCGGTGGTTCATGCGGCAGATGTTGGAGAAGGTCAAACTTGCTCTCTTCTATAGAAGGGCAATAAAGTAAAGTTGTTAAAGTGCAGTTTAGGTGAAAAACAAATTTATCAGTGTAAAGAAATATATGTAAAAGATGGATTCTTGCTATGATTCTATTTATGAATTGTGCTGATGGCACTGCAGAAAGTTTCAGGTGGTTAAAGATGTAAATTCTTTGGTTTTGTTTAATTGTCATAGTTGTTTTGGCACATAATTTTCATGTGTTGGCAGTGATCCATTGTTGCTGGTGTTTGTCGCATAGCGTTCTTAGCGGCAACATTGATTGACGCCTCGTATTGTACGACTATGTTTGGAATCGTATAATCCAAATTGTGGTTGCAGCGTTTCGACTCTGATTCATCTTAAAATTTTGTACACTGAAAATGCAGATTTATTTTAAGATTGTAGCCGTATCAATTTACAATCTTTTGAATATACTATACAAAAACGAGTTTGACTAGAATCAAAGTTTAGCATTCAAATATATTCAGTAACATGTTTGACTGTACGGTACTATATAGTCTCTTTGTGACCACCTCCATGTGTGAGAATCTGTAGAGGTAATAAAATAAGTTCGTTAACGAGTTACTAATACGTGTCTATCGTGGGCTATTTATGCATTGAGATTCTACAGACTATGACTATGGTCCTCTATCCGAACCATATATCTTTATGATGTTATCTTGTTATTAAGTTGGTTATTTTGTTAGCAGCTGTCCCTATGTTTGTTAGGATGCCGTTCCTAAGATGATTACATTACGTAAATCAGTTAGAAAAGATGATTGCGAATTTAACTAGAAACCATACCTCATGCATTGTTCCATGAGCCCACACTTATTTGCTTTGGAGTGTCACCTCTAGACTCGTCACAATCGTTTCTTTTTAACTTCTATTTATAGATCATACCCGAACTTATAAAGATACCGAAACCTCCAACTTCATGGAGTAACTAAGTCAAACCCGAGGGAGTGTTTTTGTTAAAATTTCAAACATTTGCAAAACAGGTGAAGATCCTTGTCTTCTTTCTACATCTTCATCTCCATAGAACGCTTACATATAATCAATAAAAGATGTTTCTTGTTTCAGGTTTAAAGAAATCAACGTAACCAATTTGCAGGTAAAGTTGATCAATTTTCCCTCTTTTTTATTTACACCTAAGAGATCGATTGGTGATTTAATCGGGTGCACACAAGGTGTTCGATAAAATGCCTGTTCACTACTCGCTATTGAATTGTTGCTGTGTAGAATTAACATTATGTAAATCGTATATTTTTAAGAAGAAGGCCAATCTTTAGTTACTGATATGGGAAAAGATTGCTCCTCTGTGATTTGTTGCTGTCAGTGGATTTTGATGGTTATAAGTTGCTAGTAAATTAGTGTAGCTTTTCACCTTCATTAGGTTATGCATAATCAAAGGATTGTTTATGAGTGATTAGGACGTTTTCTTGAACGAATATGAAGCGATAAATTATGTATACAGTTAAAACTTATGGCCAGATGAGGCTTTATGAGAACGAATTTAATATGATTTATATGGATTTAGAGAATAAAAGTAGTTCCATGGATTAAGTTAAGATGACCTGAAATAAGAAAGCGAACCGTTAAGTCTGCAGTTAGAATTGCACCATCAACTTTGTGATCATGCCTACTCAGCGTCCGTAACAATCTTATTTATTTTTTCTTCTTTCCAGTTTTCTCATGGAATATCAAGGTTTCCATGTCCTGCTTCACCTGAGATTCGGAATCGTATTGTCATTGCTTGCTGGTATTACCTATTGCAAACCTGCCACTGCGTCATTCTCTGAATTGGTATAATGTCTGTTTTCTTTCATTTACGTTCTTCTAGGAAGTGAATTGCTCCACGTGTTCTTTGTGTCCATGTTCCTTGCTTATGTTTAATTATTATAAGATTTATTTTTACCTCTTCAGTTTGGGAGCCATGGATATCTCACAGAAGCGTACTTTCAGAAACATGATACCTTAATTGACCGGCTTTTCCAAGATTTCATATCCAGTGAGCTGTCTCATGTCTCTTGTAGCAAACAGAATCTCATGCTGAAACTGTCGGTTATGCAGCGAAAGTTAATTGGCGAAGGTTCTCACCGGCGTTTAACTTCATCCATTAAGATCGAAATCGAGCCAGAAGTTATATCCAAGCTCCCTTCACTCTCATGTGAGGCCATAGTTATTGAGAGACTGCCCTCTGGAGTATTTGCTGACCCATTTGAGCTAGAACATCTTACAGGACGTGGTGGTAAACCTTCACCCTTGAACGGTTGAACCAATTCTGGCAGCATGGTTTCTTCATGATTTTTGATTTATTTGGTTTCATTGATTCTTGCAGTGTTTAGTGGCGCTTCTGCGTTTGGGGACACTGATTTAGAGTTGCCTACTATGCGGGCAAATCGATCCGTTGTTGAGGTTCACGTGGATCTGAGCCCTAATTCATTGTCTGGAAACAAGAACAGTTGGGAACTTAACATTGAGATTCCATTGCATGCACGCTATGCAGTATGTGAATGATGAGCATCACTTGTGCTTAATTATACTATTTGTTAGAGGTAGTTAGATGGGTTTCTTTAGGCAATGGGTAAAAAAATGGGTTAGGCTGACATGCTAATAATCTAAATCTTTGAATAACCTATGTAGGAGGCTGTATACTTTAAAATAGACGTTTGGTGACTTAAAACTTTTTTGACCCGTTAAGTCTCTTTGACCTTTTAGCTAAATTTTTTACTTGGCATGCTTGAGATAAAACACAACCTATTAAAATCCAATCATAAAGATGTTTGAGAAAAAAGCTGTTGGTAGCTACTAGTGTACAAGTTATTCAGTTACAGAATATATCTGCTTATAAATTTTAGTTACTGTTATATAATAGATTTTAAGCTACTTATTTACTTTGAACATGCAAGCAGAACACTGTGATTTTAAGCCTATTTTTCATAACCAACTCGATTATTGGTATAGTACTTACAAATTTACAATTTACAATATACAAAGTTTCTCAGGATTATAAGTTTCTTCCTTATCTACATTTGGTTTGTTTGATTGGTTACTTTCCTTTGTTTGATTCAATTATGTTTATTTCTGCAGCCATTGGGAAAACAAGGTTACACAAAAGTTGAATTTGAGTCTCCCAACTTGTTTGTACATTGCATTGTTGAAGGGTACCCACCTAACCAAAGCTGTATATTGTCATCAACCAATGAGGGTGTTAAAACGAGTTCACCTGCTATTGTTTGGGAAGTACCTTCTGGAATTGTGGAACACACAAAAATCGTGTCTGTGGTAACTTTTATTGCAGCTGTTGTAGGTGCTTTATCAATTTTCATGGCATGTATCCTTTATTCAGATCATTCTGTCTACATTGGTTCAAAACAATCTTAGTATGTTTAAGGTTTATGTGTCACATTGATTATTGATTATGTTTGTTCACAGTTCACTACTTATCTGGAAGATTATATTGTTCTTTTGAACTTGTTATTCTATAGGTATCTTTTGTCACTGTTTACATGTGTTTGATCATTGCAAGCACACAGCAACACCATATTATTTAGAACGACTTTTTATTAATTTATTTGGGTTTATGGACCATTACATAATTTAAATAAAGTTGATCACTGGCTTGATGGTTCTAGATCCCTTTGAGTTGTGGTAGTACATGCTTGCGATAATCAGCTAGGGCCCACATTGGGAATATATTCCTGTAGAGCGCATAGTGTAGCAAGCAGTTCTCCTTGAATACTCCAGCTTGTTCCTGCATTAGGTACTTCATCATCATATAATTCACCACTATATGTTTTTTTATTTATTAAAATTTGATTAATTGAACTTCTTTTATTATCTAATCACCTGTTGCGGGAAATCACCGTTTTCCAATTGAGAGTTGATCAACAACGTGGCTGCTTTGTGTAGGGGTGTTGCATCTCTCTCCATCTGTCGAGCATGAATCAGTCCCATCATTGCCCATGCAGTGTGCACCAGATTGGACCGACCTTCCAAGGGCACATATTTCTGTTTTTTGAGTAATCACAGAGAAATTTGGTTAAAATATGCGATTAATTTGTTGTTTTTTTCTAATACAATTTTTATATTGTGGTGTTACCTTTTCTGTGCAGGATTTGTAGCTTTCTCCCCACCCACCATCCTCCAGCTGTGTTGCCAACAGAAATTTGACACCTTTATAAACTGCTGGACAGTTTTCATATGTTTTTCCAGCTGCTGCTAGTCCTCCAAGTGCAAACCAGGTACCGTATATAAAACACACGCCCCAGTTTCCATACCTAATTATCACAGCTCATTTTAACAAAATAACAAGTACAACAAAAACTGGTTCCGACTAGATGTGGCAAATTTGACACATTTATTCGTGAAAGGTCAATGTGGAATATGTCTGATCTCTAACGGGTCAAACAATTAAAGTCACCAAAATTAGCTCTAAAAAGAAGCAGGCCAAACGGGTACCTAAAGTACATAAATTCTCCTAATCATTTTGTCCGGACTCCCGAAATTAGATTATCTATAAATAATTTAATTTTTTGAAATCATATTTGACATGTGGAATGTGGACAGTAAGTGTTTGGAGGCCAACCCGGCATGACCTGTCCCATTGGCTAAACCAACATTTTTTCCGCCTCAGTTCCAGTTGTTACAGAGATCTATTTTAATTATAAGAAACAGAAACAAACCATGAACCATCTTGCATCTGTATTTTCTCCAGGTATGCACTTGCACCTGTAAGACAGTTTTCTATCTCAAGTCTCCTGTGTTCGGGGTATAACTTTTTAAACATTACTAGGGCCTGCATTGCTGATGATGTGCACTCAACATACCTAGACAAAAAGTTTCAATGAGAGTATAACCTATATTATATATCCATTAAGGAAATGGTAAATTATATTGAAGTCTTACTCATGCTCAATGACAATGTCAACAAAAAATTCTGTAGGATTGAGAATCTATAAAGAAATTTTGTTTTAGAATATATATCAAATTCGCGCATCTTAAATAATGATATATTTTTACAACTTAGATATATACCTCCAGCCAGTCTGATGATCCTGCTGGTTCCCATGCGGCTATTCCCCCATTTTTGCTCTAGCTTATCATTGCAGTGGAATAGAACTATTTAAGTAGAAGGATCTCTTTTTTATATATAAATGTGAGACTTCTAAAATTTTAATGTACACTGACCTGCAAGGAAAGTATTATGTTGACAGCATCATTCAGTTGCTTAGGTTTCATTTTCTCACCAACGATTTCGGGTGGCATAGTGGAAAATAGGAGGCAACACTGTGGATAGAAATACAGAATTTAGATAGACGGAAAGTAGATCACTAGGAGATGCCTTTTTGAATTTTGTGATGTTGAATTTTAAAGAAATTGTATGAATATACCTTTAATCCTTCAGCAGTACCGTCTGAAAGTTGCCATCCTTGATCTTGATCTGAAAAGGTCCATGATCCTTTAGAAATATGTCTGTGCATGCTTCTAAAGTCACCAGAGGGATTGTCTTTAACCTACACAAGAGTAATTAACGAATAACGAATAACGAATAATGTATTAGTGTTCATGATCAAGGAGGTAAAATATCTATGATGTAACATCTTCTCTCCGCGTATTGATGTATCTACCACACACAAGGTCTAGGATTCTGATCATAGCATAGTCGTGTGGGTCCATTAACAAGAAAGGGGAGATGGACGGGACAATGGGTCTTGTGTATTTTTCGGAGGTAACCTTGTTATCTAGAAAAGTAAGAAACAATCCAAGGTATCTAGATCAAGTGTCGAGTCGGAGTATAAAGCCATGGAAGATGTTACATCCGAGATGATATGGTTCGTCGTCTTCTCAGAGAACTTTGAGTTACTTCTGATGATTCAGTGAAGTTATACTTTCAGTATTTCATGAGGAGGAAACATATAGAGGTCAATTGTCATCTTATCAGGGATCGTGTGATGGGCACTCAGACATATCCTTCATCTGTTTAGCCTATTCATCATGTCAAGACACGGATAAGGTTTTATTTGTAACAAGTTGGACATGATTAATATCTATGCTCTACTTGAGGAGTGTTAACTGTAGATATTCATATTGTGCTATGAGGGTATATTTAAACCATGGGCTCATATAGGCTTTTATAGGTTTTTTGTATGTATATATTGAGTAAAACTCCAGTTCTCTATATAGATTGTAACTCATAATGCATCATAGTTTTAGGGACCTGTGAAGCTTTAATGAATTCATGTCCTTTCATCAAAGTAGAGCCTATTTCTTCAGTAAGATCACTAGCCAATAGAGCTTGAATTGCGAAAGCAGCATCCCACCCTTGACTGCCAAAACTCTGTAGAATGATTAACAATCAAATCACTTATTCTAATACATTGAATTTATATGAAAATCATGTTATTATAGTATTTTGGTATGATCAGGGACCTGCATTTTCATTCCATCTTCAGCAACCCACAGATAATCCGGGACACGAGCAAGGTGCTTTTTGAAACAAACGCCATTTGGATCCTCGATCCAACATGCAAGCATGCACAGTGCCTGAACATCATATGTCAAACCATGAGTAAGTTTCAAATAATATATTTATATTTTAGTTAAATCATGTACCTTTGGTACACAACCAATTGTGATATATCGGCTGTTTTCATCTTCATAATGGATATGCTTCATTGTTGTTTGGAGTGCTTTCTCACGCAGCTTGTTGAATGGCCAGCGATTCAACAAAGGCTCAGTTAAAATATAGAGACTGTCCCACATTAAATCTTGTAGTAAAGGATGAGGATAATATAAATCTTCCTGAAATCATAATTCATAAGTTGGGTAGGCAAATCAAAGATAATTAATTGCTAGGAAAATCAAATGTAGAGTTAACTATGGTCCTATGTTACGGTTTTGGTCCCAAGTTTTTTTATAAAATTACACGTACAGTCCTTGGAGCGGGCGGATGTTAAAAATGTTAGAAGTACTAAAAGGTTACCTTTGCACATAAATGTCGTATGCTTCTCCAGTTGATTTCGTTGTAGGGTTGTGTATAAAGTTCTTCTCTAAGTTCCAGAATCAATGGAGTGATAGGTCCCACAAATCTTTTTCCATATAGGTATGACATTGGCATGTATACCAACCGACAGTAGCACCACATTTTTGCTGCATTTAGATAAAGATTTAATAAAAGACGTATTATTATTATTTTATTATGTTTGGTACAAGAGAAGTAGTTAACCTGGATGCATAGGTAGGAAAGAAGGAAGCATCCAGAACTCAGGGGGCATTGGGTTGCTTGCAGCCCACTCACATACACCAAGTATCTGAAAACAAACCATGTGCATTATAGAAGGAACAAAGCAAAAACATTTTACTCGTCGCAAAATGGGTTTGGGCCAAAAGTGTTTGTGGTTCGGACATGCTTGGTTCATGAGTAGAAGTGATAAGCGATAGACATGTGACGAAGTAGGAGAAACATTAAGTTTGCATCAACATGTGTTTGCTCAAAAGTGGCTAAATGTAATGAAATAAGAGTTGATCAAGAACAACAATACTTAAAAAGGAATTACAGGGTTTCAACGGGTTATCCATAGTAATATTTCGACTCCCGTGGGGGGGGGGGGGGGGGGGGGGGAAGGTTCGCTGTTCAGAAAGGGTTGCTTGAGCAACTTGTTGCCCGCCTGCTATTTTAATGTAATTTGGCAATTGTGGAATGAAGTATTGAAAGCTGTTATGTTTCAAAAAAAGAAAGGTTTCATATAAATAAAATCAGATTGCATATGTGTGGTTGCAAGTTTCAGGCCATAAAAACTATTACTATGTTGCTTAATGTACATTCACAAAATTAATATTTCATCGTCTTTGTTCACAAATTCCTGGTTGTGGTTTTTCTTCCTTACGCTTGTGTAGCTGGTGACATCTATATCAACAATTGTGTATTTGTCTAAGGAAACCTTGTGTCCTGGAAAACCAACGGTAACTAGATCAAGTGCCAACTCAGATATAATATGGCTTTTCGTCTTCAAAGAGGACATGGAGTTAATTCTGACGATTTTTTGAAGTTTAATCAGCAATATATATAGCCAAGAATCAAGTATTTCATGAGAGAACGAAACATAGGTCAACTGTCATTTTATTAGGGATCGTGTGGTGGATAAGCCGATTCATGTCAAGACGCAGATGGATTTTATCTGTAACAAGTTGGACATGATTAAATATTTTTATTGTGTTAACTTACAGAAGTTGACTGGCTGTCATCTTATTAGGGTTGTGAATTGGGTCAGCTGATACATGTCACGACACAGATATACTTTATTTTGTAACAGATTCAACATGATTAACATCTTTAAAAACGTATTTATTAGCAGGGTATTTTTGTATATTGAGGGTTCCCCTCCATAGTAATCATTCATAAATTTCAATTCACTGTATAACTAGCAACTCAAATAATGCATTAGAGTAGTAGAGACCTGTGAAGCTTTAATGAATTCGTGCCCTTTCATCAAAGTAGAGCCAATTTCTTCAGTAAGATTACTAGCCAATAGAGCTTGAATTGCAAAAGCAGTATCCCACACTTGACTGCCAAAACTCTGTAGAATGATTATCAATCAAAGCGCATATTTTTATACTTTTGAATTTTTATAAATATAATGTTATTATAGTATTTTGGTATGATCAGGGACCTGCATTTTCATGCCATCTTCAGCAACCCACAGATAATCCGGGACTCGAGCAAGGTGCTTTTTGAAACAAACGCCATTCGGATCCTCGACCCAACATGCAAGCATGCACAGTGCCTGAACATCATATGTCAAACCATGAGTAAATTTCAAATAATATATTTATATTTTAATTAAATCAATGCCCCACTTACGGTATGCGCATATAATGTATATATGTGTGGCCATTGGGGGGCAAAAGTAAAGTTGCACTAGTTTTAACGTTATTTTACTAATTTCGTGAAAATGACGTTAAAAATGACGGACGGTTAATCATGCATCATGTGGTGGCGTGGATGGTCAAAAGACAAAGGGGTACATGCACCGATCGGGTTTGTCCTGATTGCTAAGTGTTCTGTGCCTTATGTCCAAGGCTTGATACCAGACCACATCGAGCCGGGGGCCTCACTGGAAGCAACCTCTCTATTCTTAGGGGTAGAGGTAAGGCTGTCTACATCTTACCCTCCTCAGACCCTACCTTAGCTATGCTATAGGTTGGATTAACTGAGTATGATGATGATGATGATATTTTAATTAAATCATGTACCTTTGGTACACAACCAATTGTGATATATCGGCTGTTTTCATCTTCATAATGGATATGCTTCATTGTTGTTTGGAGTGCTTTCTCACGCAGCTTGTTGAATGGCCAGCGATTCAACAAAGGCTCAGTTAAAATATAGAGACTGTCCCACATTAAATCTTGTAGTAAAGGATGAGGATAATATAAATCTTCCTGAAATCATAATTCATAAGTTGGGTAGGCAAATTAATTGCTAGGAAAATCAAATGTGGAGTTAATTATGGTCCTATATTACGGTTTTGGTCCCAAGTTTTTATAAAATTATACTTACAGTCCTTGGAGCGGGCGGATGTTAAAAATGTTAGAAGTACTAAAAGGTTACCTTTGCACATAAATGTCTTATGCTTCTCCATTTGATTTTATCGTAGGGTTGTGCGTAAAGCTCTTCTCTAAGTTGCAGAATCAATGGAGTAATAGGACCCACAAATCTTTTACCATATAGGTATGACATTGGCATGTATACCAACCGACAGTAGCACCACAAATTTGCTGCATTTAGATAAATATTTTAATAGAAAATAGTACATTATAATCATAATTATCTATACCATTTCAATAAATTTGGTACAAGAGAAGTAAGTAATTAACCTGGATGCATAGGTAGGAAAGAAGGAAGGATCCAGAACTCAGGAGGCATTGGGTTGCTTCCAGCCCACTCACATACACCAAGTATCTGAAAACAAACCATGTGCAGTTTATAAAAGAAACAAAGTAAAAACATTTTACTCGTCGCAAAATGGGTTTGGGCCAACAGTGTTGGTGGTTCGGACATGCTTCGTTCAAGAGTAGAAGTGATAAGCGATAGACATGTGATGAAATAGGAGAAACATTAAGTTTGCATCAACATGTGTTTGCTCAAAAGTGGCTAAATGTAATGATAAGAGTTGATCAAGAACAACAATACTTAAGGAATTATAGGGTTTCATATAGATAAAAGAGTTGTATCAATTAGAATTGTGTAGTTCATGATATCAGTTTTTCAGTATTTTTGAACAATGCAACCTAATTTACATTGTTTAGCCTTGAAGGAGGCGGCTAAATAATAAGACTTTAGTTGGTTTCTTAATTTGATTTGTTTTAGTACCTTTATTTTAAGGAATATTGGATTTAATTAATCCCAACTATCGGCTATTGGCTACCACTAGTCACACCTTCAAAAAGCACTGCTAGTAGTTCCATCTTTTAAACTATTTTCCCTTGTAGTCTCATACTAACTAAGGGTTAACCCAGTTAAATTTTGCCGATGTAGATTGCTTATGTGGCAAAAAGTCAAAGTTTTGATGACGTGGACGGCTTAGGTGACAAAAGTCAAACTTTTTATGATGTGGATTATTTATGTGGCAAAGTTTTGATGGCGTGGACTGCTTACGTGACGTTCCACGTCAGCAAAAACTAATTGATGTAAATTTTAGTTGATTGCGGCCAATAGTTGATGATTAGGATTTTTTTAAAATCCAATATTTCTTATTTTAACTATGTAGTTTTCTCCGGGCGGTTTTGTTGTGGTGGTTTGGAATGAATAAAGAGATCCGTTTGATTGTTCAAAAAAAAACTATGTAGTTTTCTAGTTCTAGAATTACCAGTGTCCTTTTATTATACATATTATATTGCTTCCTTTTTTATACGTTTATGTAGTAGGTGACAATGACATCTTTTGGGATATGTTTTAACAATTGTGGTAATTATTATTGTCTTCATTTATATCCAATGTAGTAAACAGATTATAAAAATGTCTTACAGAAAGCCATGTTTTGCCCCATGATGGAATGTATGTAACACTGCCATGATCAAGAATCCATTTGCGGGCTTTGGTGCATGCACCATTGAGACCACCATCTGGCCCTTCCCCTAAAAGACGCATACAAATGTAACTGAGGGTCGTGCAGAACATTGTGCTATGACCCTCTATGTGAAATCCCCACCCACCGTCTTCATTCTGTTCGTTACACATGACAGTTTGTTTACGGTCAGTTACATATTTTAATCATATCTAATAGTATGTAGAGTAAACTGTCAAAATGGCTCCTGAGGTAAAATGGCTCCTGAGGTTTGACCAAATATGCATGCCACTTTAGACAAATTTTTTTTTATTATTATTGGAAACCCAGTGGTTTCCGTATGGTGTCAATTTAAACCATTTTTTAAACGACAATTAAAAAACTGAGTCAACCTCATGAGTAAAATAATCATTTCATGTTATAAATTTTAAAACCCATCTTTTAACCCTTCTCCCTCTTCTCTACTATGATAACTTTACCCCTCCTTCCTCACTTGACAAAAAACCCTAATCCCCAAAATCCCCATACAAAACAGACAACCCACCGTATCTAAGAATCTTCACTCATGACGATTTTGATCATGTGGCCATAAATTGTTAGGAATTTTGGGTGTTTTTTGTTTTTGCCCATAGTTTTTTTCGGGTTTTTTTGTTGTTTCTTCATCCACTTGTCGGTTTATTAACATAATAACATTAAAATTGTTTGCATATTTGACTAATGAAACTTCTCATAAAGTTTCTAGAAGGCTTAGTAAGAAAATCAATTAACCTCGATTATTGATTTAGTGTGTTTTGTATGCGGATTTTTGGTATTTGGGTTTTTTTTTTTTGTCAAGTGAGGAAGAGGGAGAAGGGGCTAAAAGTGGCACCATATGGAAACTTATAACATGAAATGACTATTTTACTCATGAGGTTGACTCAGGGGCTGTTTGGTAGCCTCTTAATCATTCAGGTCTGAATCATTCAGCATTCAGACTGTTTGTTTCAGCATCTGAATGAAATGATTAAGTGTTGAACCATCAAGCTAATAAATGATGCCGAATGATTAAGCTCTTAACCATTCAGAGCCTTTAACCATTCAGACCATCTTAGGGGCTGTTTGGTTGATTAAGTGCTGAATCATTAAGATGGTCTGAATGGTTAAGAGGCTCTGAATGGTTAAGAGCTGAATCATTCAGCATCCCTTATTAGCTTAATGGTTCAGCACTTAATCATTCCATTCAGATGCTGAAACAAACAGTCTGAATGCTGAATAGTTCAGACCTGAATGATTAAGAGGCTACCAAACAGCCCCTTAATGATTCAGCACTTAGGGGCTGTTTGGTTGATTAAGTGCTGAATCATTAAGATGGTCTGAATGGTTAAGAGGCTCTGAATAGTTAAGAGTTTAATCATTCAGCATCCCTTATTAGCTTAATGGTTCAACACTTAATCATTTCATTCAGATGCTGAAACAAACAGTCTGAATGCTGAATGATTCAGATCTGAATGGTTAAGAGGCTACCAAACAACCCCTTAATCAACCAAACAACCCCTCAGTTTTTTAAATGGTTCGAACTTCAAAGTGGCACCATATGGAAACCATTGGGTTTCCAATGATAAAAAAGGTTTTTCTGTCTAAAGTGGCATATTGGGTCAAACCTCAGGGGCCATTTTGACAGTTTACTCTAGTATGTATGTGCGTACCTGATGACAATATAAATACCGTAGAATTTCTTTTCGATATTCTGTTGGGAAAACACTATTAAGGTGCCTTGTAATATACAAGCACATCACCTGCAATTTTTTTTTTTGTTTTAATTTGCCAAATATCATAAACACAACAATCCATTGATAATCACTAAAAGAGAAAGCCATGTTATGGCCTAATAGCACATTACGAGGCTTATTGGTGGTCAACTGGAGCACACAGTAGGCAATACTAAAGTTTGACAGATGTTCCATCGGTGATTGTAGATCAAACAAACCTTTTGCGTGGCTTTTCTTACTTTCCCCATCAATTGCACACTAGTATCACCATCACACGCCAACGCAAATTGCACCACTATAACAGGTGATTGCACCGCCACAATGCGATTCTCATATAGTTGGGTGAGTACAAAGCCCCTACCCCTTTTTCTTGATGCTCGTTTATTGTGTTGGTTTGATTATGTATTGGTGTGATTATGTGTTTGTTGATTTCGTATTGGTCTTATCATGTACTGGTTTGGTCTTAACATATGTTGGTTTCATTACATATTGGTACACCTTTTTGTGTTGGTTTGATTATGTGTTGACTTCATGATGTATTGGTTTCAGTATGTGTGGTTTGATTATGTATTTGTTCGATTATGTAATGGTTTCATTATGTATTTGCTTCATTGTATGGTTTCATTAAGGTATTGGTCCTTTATGTATTGGTCTCTTATGTGGTTTTATCATGCATTGGTTTGATTATATATTGGTTTCATTATGCACGTGACTTTTGACTTCTTAAAGAGTTATGTGGTTTTTATAAAGGATGGTTCATGGTACGCACCATGGGTAATAGCAGTAGCCGTAGCACGAGCGAAATGACTTTAGAGAGAGATGACATCACGTCTAGGGGCTGAAACAGTTAGAGGAGCCGCTCTGATTCACGCCGTAAGGCAAACACCAGCCAAAGGACCCTCTCTTATGCATGTAGCCGAATGACCGATGCACCTCGAGGACGTAGTACTAGTGACTATGGATATGGTGAACAACTATGTGGCACTGGAACGGGTACGAGCTCGGGGTACGGGAACGATATGGGAACGGGGAACGGTAAAACTCAAAAATCCAAGATAACGGGTATGGCAAAGGTACAGCAAAAAAATATCAAAAAATAAAAATATATTAAACAAATTCCAAAATAGATATATATTGATGTAAAGTGTAAACTCCAAGCATACTAAATCTTCCAAAGGTAATTAATTATCAATATTCAATCAAATCATTTTCAAGTTCCGGTTCCTCTGGTGAGAGGATCGGCAACATCCAAAAACCCTACATTTTCCATTGAATCAAAAGTTAAATATGTATCGTTTATTAGTTTAATGGCCGGTTTTAGAATTTGAAAGGGTTAAAACCCTAAAATTAAATGGAAATGGGCTAGAAACGTCCCCATGGCGTTTCCGTCCCCAATGAGCATCCGAGACAGGTACAACCACCTAAGTGGCGTCCTCGTGCTACATAGGTGAACAATGGGCGGATGTGCGTCATTATAGCACCATGTCACTTTCAGCAGGGACACATCTTTGTGTGGGTGGGTCATGGTCCCGCCCCCCCCCCCCCCCTCTTTTTGCTTATATTGAGTCCGTCAAATATTTTTTTTTTTTTGAGCCCGCCCCCTGTTTAAAAAAAAAAAATCCTTTCATCTAGAGTCCAATAAGTCGTTTAATCCCTCAACCTATTTAACTAATTAACCTAAAGCCCAATACTTTATTTAATCCATTAACCTATTACCTAACAAACCTAAAGCCCAATACACCACCTAATCCATTAACTTATTTGAAACCTAATACTACAATAGCCCATGTTTTAGAAAAAAAAAAAAAAAAAAATCTGCAACCCCTCTTAATTCCCTATTAGATTTCGCGGGATAAAACTGAAGATTAGATCGACTGGTCGAGGGTTGTGCACTGTGGTCGAAGGCGAGGTTAGTTTGGTGATGGTTGTGGTCAATTTGGCGAGGGGGTGTGATCGATTTGGCGAGGGTTGTGCTTAGTTTGGCGAGGGTTGTGATCGATTTGGCGAGGGGCAAGGGCTTAGGTCAATTTTCGAGTAGGGAACAGTACTAACTACCATGTTAGTTGAATTTGAACTTTTCGTTGGTGATTATGGATGATTTATGCACTTTGGTTAGGTGATTAGGTTAATTGATGAGTTAATTAGTATGATTTTGATTACTTGATGAGTTAGGTTAGTTGATTACTTAATTGTAATTAGGTTAAAGGGTTAATTAACGAGTCAATTGATTAGATTTTCAGTTATTTATACGTAAATTAGGCTAATTATCATGGGAAAGCTGAAAACCATTCACTATCATGGGAAAGCCGAAAACCATTCACTATTTAGCGTTTAGTTAATTGATAAGACTTTTTGTTATTGATATGTGATTTTTGATTGTTTGGAGTTGAAGACCTACCTATTTCGAGTCAGAAATTATTAGGGTGATTGTTGGGCCTAATTACCGACTCAACCAAGCCGTATTGGTCGGGCCGTCTAATTGTTTAGTTAGTTTAATAATTTGATGCACTAGTTGGAGGATTAACTTAAAGATAACTATGAGTCTTTTAATTATCTAGTTAGTTATAATTGTGTTTGAATTAGGATTACTTGTCTAGCAAGTTAGACTACTTATAAATAGATGATTTGAGTTATGAACTCATCAAGAGAAGAGTAATCAGTTATGAGTTATTTCCCGATTAGTAGAACGTGAGAGTTATTGACAAAATTCTTTCTTCTAAATTTTGATTCATTTCGAATGTCGATTGGAACTTCAGAATACTTGCCTACCACCATAGAAGTTCTATTGGCAATCCCTCGCTAACCAATTCTTCAGTAATCCCTTAGTGACTTCACTTAGTAGTCCGTTGGTAACCAATTTTTTCACGCTCATATTAGGGAAAAAATCTCATCAGTAATTGCTTTCATCGATGGAACTATCCATCAGTTGTTTAGTAGTGAGCGTTTTTATCTTATACCTTAACCATTAATTTGTTGGGTAATTTCGAACAATGAAGATCGATCTTAAACGTGCTAAAGTTTAGGAGAGGGTCTTTGGGCGGATATTATAGTTTATTAATTGTGTTAGTGATCGAATTAATAAATAGTTGTAATTATTATTCCATATTTAATTGGTAAATTATCAGGTTATCAAACATTCTAAACGTGTTAGGTTTGGATGTTTTTAGCCATTTAGGGTAATTAACTAAACAATCCTAATTATAGTCTAATAGGTGTGGTTAGCTATATAAATACCATGGTGTCCTTATGATGATTGTAAGTTCAAGTTTTTATGTAGTTTTCTTGAGTCTAATAATATTGTGAGAGTTAGCCATAATTTTATGTCCGTTTGATTATCGATTGAGACTTGAAAATTCAGAATGGCTCACCATGGGCTGCATAAAATACAAAGGACCAGCATTTTCAGCAGGCCAATGACCATCATCGGCCTGCAAGGCTGCAAAGAAATTAACCGATCTTCTCAATGTAATTGTAGCTTTTTCATACGATATTTCTTCACCATCCTCTACTTTCACTTGAGCTATCGTTTGTTCAAATTGCTTCTCTCTTAAAAACTGCATATCAGCATGCATACACCATATTAACTAGTACATTTATAACGAAATAAATCATAACGCGTGCATGAAACTTAATTAAGAAACGGGGAGTGAAACCTGCATCCGCCAAAGAACATCACTGCAAATCTTAACTTCATGTCTATGTTTCCAGAAATTAGCGCGAACTTGTTCCACCTCAGCACGTTCTTCTGAACTTCCGTAATCTGGATCAAACTCCCATATTTGCCTCCCAGCAAAGTTATTTGTGCTATACAGGTAAGGGCTATTGCCCCTTTCTGCTATCTTCAATCTCCACATAACAAAATATATTTGATTCAAGTGAACTTTGTTTGACTATATATATACTGTTTATAAGGTTAATAAGGCACATATCTAAGGCCCCACATTTTTCTGGCACAAGAAATGTTGATAACACATGTGTTATTTATTGTTATATTATATTGATAATTATCTACCACGTCTGATTTTCAAATAAAACAAATTCAGTAGATGATAAAAGAGATGATTGTTATATAAAAGGTGACATGATTGTTATATATTCATTGGGTGATTACATATGTACAGCCTCATTGTAATGGGAATTAGTTATCCAGAAAATTTAATTCACACATTGTCTTATATCAAATATTCAAACCTTTCAATAATGTTCAGGCTTTATAGATTTCAAAATCTTGCATATTTATTACATGTGGTCCTATTTTATTTTATTTTTCTTGCAAGGTGTCATAGATTTATAGGTGATCTCATAATTTTCTTGCAAGGTGTCATAGATTTATAGGTGATCTCAAATTGTGTGGTAAGTTTCTGCAAATCATTTTGGAGTTATATGCAAATGTTTTAGATTTTACTGTAGGAAGGTATCAAAATAGCTAACGGGGCGGGCCGGCGCCTGTGGGTAGGGCCTTATGGGTCCGAACCTGTGAGGCTACACCATTGCCACCGTTGCGGGTAGTTTCCACGGGTACCTATACCCGCGTTGAAGTTGATCAAAAGTGGTCGTTGGGATGGGTCAAGCTAGCCACTAAGACCGGCTCTAGAAAAATATATTTTTTAACTAAAAAAAACATTATATATATTACACTTCAATTCACACCATTTTTAAATCAATTCACACCAATTTTTTTCACTCAAGCCTTCCACCATTTTTCAAATATTTATTCATCAGTCACCCAATTTTACCATGTCTAACACAAAAGATGACCTTGGGATATTCGTTCTGCCGATCGATTCCGACAACATTCATTTTTCAAATGATATTAACATACAACTTTTCAAAGATCTCACCGTGCAAGCCGAAGAGGAATACACAACAACATCAACATCTACTAAAAATATCATTCCACGTGATAGTGAAAATGGTAAGAGTTTCTTGTCAATGATTATTTTGTGGAGGAACCAAAATACAATACGATTTTTTGGTTACCGGTTTCGTATGCCGAAACGGTTATTCTTAAAAAAATTTGGTGATGTGGAAGCACAATATGCATGGTTTCACGAGGGATATGACAAGCGGGCGAAAAAGAGTTTTACCCGATACAAAAAAATCACATCCGCCGTTAAACAACTCGCGGTCGGTAATACTTTACGAAGGCGATGAGTATTTATGAATGTCTAAGAGAACTTCGCAGGAATGTCTACATTTTTTTTTGCAACTTCGTGAATAAGATGTACGGTGCTGAGTTCTTGCATAGACCGACAAGCCACCATGTCGAGCTTTTGTAACAAGGACACGAAGAAAAACATCACATTCTAGGGATGATGAGTAGCACCGATTGTGCATATATGGTTTGGAGGATGTGTCCCAAACCGTTGCGAGGCCAATATATGAGAGGTGATTGCGTCACATGATTTGTGTTTTTGGCATACGTATTGTGGCCCACCCGGTTCTTTCAAAGACATAAATGTTCTTGAGCAATCTCCAATACAAACGTGAATACTATCTAACTGACGGGATTTACCCTACTTGGTCAACGTTTGTGAAAACGTTTCCATACCCTACCGATCCGAATGAAAAAAAAAGTTCAGGAATTGCAAGAATTGGCAAGAAAAGATGTGGAACACGCTCTTTGTATTCAAAAGACACAATAGGGCATACTAGGCGACCCATGCAAGTTATGACTATAGAGAAGATCAAGAACGTGACATATGTATGCATTATATTGCACAACATGTGCCTAAGGGACGAGGGAAGATATTTTTCACTGGTCAACATAAGGGATCCTCTCGTGCAACCCGTTTTGACAATGATACCCTTGCGAGTTGATGGATCCACATACGCGTTTCAGACTTCGATTTGATCTTGTGGCACATTTTTCAACTCAAGATCTACTCTATCTCGATGAGCAAGACAAGGAATAGTTTCATTTTATATCTGTTTTTTTTATTGATTTGTTTGTTTTATTTTGTTATTTGAATTATCTTTAATATTTTTGTTTAATGGTTTAGTTATTTTAAATTTAAAAAACATAACTAAAAGTCTCAAGGTACATGTCGGTATTGCTACTAGTGATTGTGTGGCTTGAGAGTAGAGAATATGTGGCAGTGCAGAACTCTTAGATGCTCTGTTGCTTGTGGGTAGTGTCTCTTCCACCCTAAGAGAGTATCAATAGCCCCACCCTTGTTTTAATTTATTTTTACCGTCAAACCTTTTCCATTATTTTGCCGAAAAAATAAATAAAAGGAAAGTATTGGTTAAGAACCTAGGACATGTAGGTTTTGAAAATGATTATTTAGTAACTCTCCTAAGTGAAAGTGAATGGACAACGCAATTGATTGTGTATGGCCTTCATGTTTAAGAACAGATGTTATGCAAGACATTAATAAAATATTCTCTAACAAACTAACCTTATTGATGTTAGTGACGTAGCCATGATTCTTTTCCTACTAGTACGGAAAATTTCAAGGGACGGACAACAGACTGAATCACTAAGTTTTGGATTTTTCAGCCCAGTTCGGTTAAGTGGTTCAAGACATGTCACATAATAAAAGTAGCAATAAGCAACCAAACTCAACTCGAACAAAGCAATTCATAGTTAACTAATCAAAAACTGCCACACTTATAATTTTCAAATGCATAACAAAACATAGATAATTATGTAAATAGATAAAGAAACGTGTGTCACGCTTATTAAAGGTTACCTACAGTTCAAGAACCGTAGGTTACGGTTCATGGTTCCTAACATGGACGCCTTGCTTGGACCGTAGCCTACAACTTCAGGCCGTAAGCTGCGGTCTGGAGTTGCTGGAAACCCCGTTTCACTTATCAAAACTTAAAAAGTTGATTCATTCCAGGACAAAGAAAATTACATTAAGATAGCGGGCAGGCGGGCAACAAGCTGCGCCGCCACCCCTTTCTGGATAGCAAATCCTAATCTACTAAAAACATAACCATGTCCACCCGGAGCCGAGACACTACTGTGAATAACCCGCTGGACCCTGGTCAAGAAACGGGTAGCCTCCGGTGCCAATGAGCCAAAGGTATCAAAAGCCAAAGGTACAAAAACAATGCCCAAATCCCGCTTTCTAATCCTAGATGCATTTAGGAAGTCTATGGTGATTAAATCGGGATCAACTCACCTTGTCTTTATCATGGTCGATCACATTAGCACATCTTTTAACCAACTTTGACACCAAAATTTCCATTAACAGGAATTCAAGGTATGCATACATGTATATAAGTCGAGATGATGACTTACCTTACACTTTGATTTTTTAGCAAACAACTGTTAATCTTTTAAAACTTGTAAGACCTTTTAAAGTTGAACCAAGTGTTGATCAATATCCTGGCTATACACCAATATATCATAAAAAAACCAACACAAATTTTCTTAAAAATAGCTTAAAGGTTTAGTTCATCAATGCTTGAAAGGTGGCAGGTGCATTGGCTAAGCCAAATGGCACAACCAAGAACTCAAATAAGCCTTGATGAGTTCTAGATGCAGTTTTATAAATGTCATCAGGGTACATTCTTACCTGATGATATTCAGACTTTAAATCCAGTTTTGAAAAAACAGTTGCTCCTTTTGACGAATTCATTAATGAGGGGGTATGGGAAAGTTGTTTTTAATTGTTGCATTATTTAGTTTCATATAGTCCACACACATCCTCCAAGTTCCATATGTTTTCTTGACCAAGACAACAGGAGCAGTAAAAGCACTAGTGCTGTTTCTTATCACACCTGAATTAAGCAATTCTTCTGTCATTTTTTCAATGATATCCTTCTGAATAGACTGATATCTATAGGGTTTTAGGTTGATAGTTTTGGTTTTATCTTTGAGTTCAATCTTGTGATTGGGGGTGCAAACGAGCCGAGCAGCTCGCGAGCTACTCGAGCTCGGCTCGGCAAAAAGCTCGAAACGAGCCGAGCTTTATCGAGCTCGAGCCAAGCTTGAGCCTAAAACAAAGCTCGTTTATTTATCGAGCTCGAGCTCGAGCTCGAGCCTAGGATGTGAAGCTCGTTAGGCTCGTCGAGCCTTATCGAGCCTAGTATAATATTAGTTTTTTGAATATTTAATAATATTTAGCATTCATTTAAAGTTGCTTAGTAAAAGAGCCCCGAGCTCGAGCTTCACTTGCTCACGAGCCTAAATGAACTATTATTTATATTATTTTTATTTAACATATTAACTAATAAATACTAAACGAGTCGAGCCCGAGCCAAGCTCGAGCTTGAGTAATTACAAACGAGCCGAGCTCGAGCTTTGAAAACAAAGCTCGAATCGAGCCGAGCTCGAGCTTTTATAACTTAATCGAGCTCGAGTTCGAGCCTGGTCGAGCTCGGGCTCGACTCGGCTCGTTTGCACCCCTACCCGTGATCACAGCTTCTAGAATGGGCAATCTTTTAGGTTCTTCAAACATTTCCTTATACTGATCAACCAAACGAGTAATTCTCTTGTCCACTTCTTTAGAAACACTTGTACTTTAACCATTTCCCCCTCCAATGTAAGTAATTGAATACCAAACATTTGGGCTCTCATCTATCGATTTGGGTGGTTCAACATATGATCCATTTGTTCAGTGGAACAAAGACTCATTCTATTGTTGTTGATCCCCTTTAACACTTTCTTTTCCCCCATTAACCATACTCCATGGTTAACTGATTAAAATTCCAGACAATATCCCCTAAAGGAGATAGGCACTGGATTCCTAAAACCATATGACAACTCTCCAGTGGTATTACCATCACATCTGCCTTAAACCACATACCCTGCATCATCCATTTGAAATTTTTACACATTTTCCCATAACTAATCTGACTGCCATTAGCTACTGACACTTTCAAGGCTGGAACCTCATAAGTGATACATTGTAATAGTTGGGCCAGTCTTTCACTAATTAAGTTATGAGTGGAACCAGAGTCCACTAAAATGTATAACTTCCTAGTGCCTAAAGAACCTACAATTTTCATGCTATGAGGGAATATCATTCATAGCATGAATGGATATTTAGGGTTCCCAGAACATTTCTACCAATTGTACCACTTTAGTAATTAACTCTTCATCCAATTCCTCATCATCATGTTGGCAGAATATTTCTCTGGACAAAAGAAACATTCCCCTTGCCCTTTTTCATCAGCCTCCTTGTTAGACAATCTTTTCACAGTTTTATTACCGTTATTGTTACTAATTGGATTTGGAAATAAAGGAGGATTTGCAGCACTTACAGTGGTGGTCTTAGAACCAAAATTTGATCTTCCATCGTAACTAGATGATGTACTGCCACTCCAATTACTTTTCTTAACATCTTTGTTTCCAAACAAGGTGGAATACACCTTATCTTGTTGCTTAGCCATTGCAATGGATTCTCTCAAGGTTATTGGCTTGAAAACCTTCACCAAACACCTTATCTCAGGTTTCAAACCACCAACAAACAGGCTAGCAGCATATTCTTCTGACAATGTCACTTTGGTCAGTAATGCATCAAATGCATTACAATATTCATCCAATGTTCCCGTCTGTTGTAATTTTTTAAATTCCTCCATAGCATCTTCCCACATATTCTCTGAAAATCTGTGGTGATAGATCTAACATACTTATTCCATGGAATATGTTTTATGGGTCTATTAGCACTAGACAAACAACCTTGGTGTCATTTTAATGGTATCCCATCTAGGTTAATAACTGCATAATGAACCTTCAAATGTTCAGGGGTTTTATCAACTAGAAAGAAGAGCTTGCATTTATACACCCATCCATCTACATCATCACCATTGAACTTTGGAAAATCAAGTTTTCCTAGCCGAGCCACTCTTTAATCATGGTGTTGATGGTTATGTAAGTGATATTATCATTATGGTTGTTGTTATGGTTATTATTTTGTATGTGCGTATTATTATCATTAATATGGTTATGATTGTTGTTCTATGTCTGTAAACAGAGATTTGCTGTTTAAGATTGTCGAACATCGATTGAAGGTTTAGGGGTAATTGGGCTATGGCTTTGGCATTGTTTTCTTGCAGGGTTTTTTTATATCCATTAGGCATGTTCCTTCAAGGTTTTCTCCAATTTTTCCATTTCTTGTTGCCGGATGTTCACCATTAATGATGAAATTCAGGTCGCCGGAGCTGGAATCGAACAGCTCTGATACTAATTGTTGAGCTAAGTTTTTAGTGAGATAAAACTAGAGAGAGAAAGAAGAGTTTAGACCAAAATGAAACTATCATTAACGGTTGCTTCTAACTGATTTTAACTACCAACAGACTTTCAACTATTCTCCTGCCCACTTTCTAATCCCTGTACTATTACAAGTTTACATAAATAGTCCCTGTTCTCTCTTTCTTCTAAACAACTATTACATTGTGTCAAAACTAGTCCCTGAAGTCCCCTGTACCCATTTTATTGTAACAGATACTTGTGCCCGGTGGATTTAAAGCAACTTTAGAGGGTGTTTGGGATTGAGTTTGGAGATGCAAAAGTGCTTTTGGTCAAAAGTGTTTATTTGCTTATGACTTTTTGAAAAGGAGTTTTAAAAAAAAGTGTTTGGATTAGCTTTTCGGATGAGAAACATCAAAAAGTCAATAAATTGTTGTTTTTTTAAGTGTTTCGCTTAACTTATTGTGAATATTGGTTGTATGGGTGGTTTGTTCGTAATTTTTTCCCAAAAGTCAAAAGCCAGGATTTCTAACTTTTCAAAAACAGCTTTTCCACCCTTAAAAGCCAAAAGCCAAAAGTCAAAATAGAAAGTGCTTTTGGGTTACACAAACAGCTTATTGACTTATTGGCTTTTTAAAAAAGCTAATAAGTCAATAAGTTGTTTTGAAACTCAATCCCGAACACCCTCTTAATAGTCATGTGGTTTCTACTTTCGTTTCGAGCAGCTTTCCACACTAAAATCCGATGTCTTGTTATTCTTATTTACATATTGTTTTGGGTTGTTTTAATTGAATTTAGAGTATCCCATTTGTTTGCATGTGGGCACGGTTCATTCTGGTTTCACTCACCTTCCAAAGTACCGGTTAGGTTATTTTTTAAATTCAAATAACAGTTATCATGAGTTTATTTTATTTACTTACATTAAATGATCTTTCAAATTGGTCAAGACTTTTAATAACTGTTTTGGTACACGACTCGGTCTTACACCCAAGTAGGGCTCTTCACGAGCCGAGCGGACTTTTCTCGTGCTTGGCTCGTTTACAAACCGAACGGAGCCAATCGGCTCGTTTACAATCGAGCAAGCATTTTTCGAGCGCACATTTTTTCGAGCGAGCTATGAGCGTCGAGTTTTCGGACAATCACACATTTGGGATGTTTCCTTTAATGTTCTCGCTGCCTAGTGATGACTGAATTCCGGCCTGTTGAAATATGTGGTGTCATATTCAGTCTTATATTCAAAAGTGTTTAAATTATTTAGTTTGATAAAATTACATTAGCTATAATATTTTGCATGAGGATAATGCAGGTTGTTGATGGGCTGATACATGGAGTCATGGACTACACAAAGTGGACTACTCAAGGTGGGCTCAGGACTTGGATAAGAAGATATAAGAAGGTTTGGGCTTATGACAATATAAGCCCAGTTAATGTGCATGGCCCAGCTCATACCAGCTCGTATTCAAGTTGTGGAGGAGATTCGTCCATGTCATCGATCCGGGTGGAATTCATCTTATCCGTCCATTCAACTAACACAAATACATTTCAACCGTTTGATATGTGTTTCCTTATCTGCCTTTATACTTTTGTATAAATAGGCTTCTCTCTCATCCATTCGAGAGATTAGCCATTTGATCAGTCTCTCGTGTACTTTGTTCTCTCTCTAAAAGCTAGGGTTTGTAAGGATAATAACAGATTCATCTCGAATCTGTTATTGAGTAGTTCCAGTTACAATCTAGGTTATAGATATAGAGTGTATTGTGAGAACATAGAGTGATCTTGTATTTGATTTCTTGATTCAGGGTGTAAACTGTTGTTTTGGTTTGGGATCTTAATAAAATCATTTTATACTTTGATATCATGTTATTTGACATGGTATCAGAGCCCTAGGTTTAGATTGGATTCTGATACTGATAGATCAAGGTTGTTCTTGATCTGTTCTGACATTCTGGGTTTTATTGACTTCCGCTGGCTGTGAGATTCAAGAACGACGAAGAGTTCATTTGGATCTGGTCAGATCTTTCTGGATCTGAGGAGTTGCTGTTGCAGTTGGATTGGAGTTTTTTATTTTTGCTTCAATTGCCTCACATCTGTGTAACCCTAAGTGAAGGTTATACAGGTGTGAGTTGGAGAACCCTAACTTGGGCTTAACCCGGTGAGATCTTTCCATTCTTTACATTTCTTTACTATTTTTAGGTTTTTTTAAGGAGTCGTTTGCCAGGACTGAGTTCCTGTTTTAGCTTTAAGGGTTTGTCTAGATTTAAAAAAGGCTCCCTCGTGAGGACCTGGGTCGGTACCCTTGAGGAACCGGCTATCTGGATCACCAGCGAGGCTTCGTCTTATTAGGGTTTTGTTGTTGATTTCTCTGCTGTGTGTTATTTGACTGTTTTGTTACGTGTTAATTGTATCTGTTGGTCTTTGTGAATGTTCTGTTATTTGATTGTGTTTCATTGAGAGTGTTACACTATGGCTGATGATGATGGACCACCCCAAGGGGGTGAAGGCCATGATCAGATTGTTGTAAATGAAACATTGATTAGTAAGCTTGACATTAGTGATCCATTGTATTTGCATGCATCTGATTCAAGTAATCTTACTATTACTTCAATAAAACTGAAAGGGTCAGAAAATTATTCTGTATGGGCTAACAGTCTAACACTTGCTTTACATGTTAAAAATAAGTGGGGATTTATAGACAAAACTTGTTTAAAATCTAAACCTGATCCTGTTTTGGCTAGGCAGTGGGATAGATGTAATTCAATTGTTCTGACATGGATTCTTAATTCTGTTAGTGAAGAGTTGTATATGGGTCATGTGTTTTCTAAACATGCTAGTGATGTATGGTTTGAGTTAAAAGAGACATATGATAAGGTTGATGGGTCGGTAGTAGTTGATCTCTATCAGAAAATTAATCAATTTAGTCAAAATGGTATGCCTGTGTCTGAATATTACCATAAACTGAATATTATGTGGAAACAGTTAGATCAAATATTACAACTACCTGCTTGTACATGTAATGCTGCTAGGGCATTTAATAATTTCAGTAGCATGATTAAACTGATGCAATTTTTGATGGGTTTGGATGGTGTGTACCAAAATGTTAGGACTAGTTTATTAATAAGAGACACCTTACCTAGTGTTAAAGAGGCATTTGCTATTGTTTACAGGGAAGAATCCCATAGAAATTCTAGCAATGTCTCTAAGAAAGGTCAAACAATAGGGTTTGTTTCTAAATCAAATCAAACTATTGATTTTTCAAAAAGAATAACTAAAAACTATAATCCTAGTCTTAAATGTACACATTGTAACAAAGTGGGACATTCAATTGATAAATGTTTTGAGTTAATTGGATATCCTCCATGGGCCAAACCCAGAGGGGGTCAGGGAAAAAGGGTAGTTGTTAATAATTCTTGTTCTGAAAAAGTTGATGTACCTGTTACATCTTTGACTAGTGATCAATTGTCTAAACTGTTAAGTTTGATTTCAGATAAGACAGTTGATCCTCCTCAAAGTCACAATGTTTCAGGTAGTTTGTTTTCTCCCTTCTGTGCTAATGTATGTGCTAAACCTATATTTTGTTTTAATGTGGGTGGAAACAAACTAAAAATTGGATGGATAATAGACTCAGGGGCTAACCAACATATGGTTACAAGTGAACATGATTTGACTGATTATATTGATGTGTCTGATTTGAATATACAAGTAAAACATCCTAATGGTACTAATGCATTAGTAACTAAAATAGGTTCATTAAAATTAAATGATAAAGTTACTTTACATGATGTATTTGTTGTACCTGATTATTGTGTGAATTTGATTTCTGTACACAAGTTAGTAAAGGATAATCACTTGTATGTTGGTTTTGATGAAAATAACTGTTACATTCAGGACTTATCAACCAAGAAAGTCCCGGTGACTGGTAATCAGTTAGAAGGTCTCTACTTCTGTGGTGGATCTTTTTTAAGTAATAAGGTTGGTATTACCAGTAAAGAGTATGAGTTATGGCATGGTAGGTTAGGACATCCTTCTGACATGGTTTTACAAAAGTTAGAGGATGTTATAGGTGCTAAAATAACTAAGAAAGAAGACTTGCCTTGTGATGTGTGTCACAAGGCCAAGCAGCATAGGGAACCCTTTCCCTTAAGTGACCATAAGACCTCTAATCTGGGTGAACTCATTCATCTTGATGTGTGGGGGCCTTATAGGGTTGCTAGTAAGGAGGGGTTTAGATATTTTCTCACAATTGTGGATGACTATTCTAGGGCTGTTTGGGAATGTTTGATGAAAAACAAAAGTGAAGTGTTTGAACATGTTCAAGATTTTATTAACATTTTAAAAACTCAGTTTTCTAAAATAGTTAAATGTCTTAGAAGTGATAATGGGTTAGAATTTGTTAATAATCAAATGAATGGTTTGTGTAAATCATTAGGAATTATTCATCAAACTACATGTGCATATACCCCTCAACAGAATGGCATAGTTGAGAGAAAACATAGACATTTATTGAATGTCTCTAGGTCATTGTTGTTTCAAAGTAACCTTCCTGTTAAGTTTTGGAGTGAGTGTGTATTAACTGCATCTTACTTGATAAATAGGACTCCCTCATCAGTGCTGAATGGAAGAACTCCCTATGAACTTATCTATGGTTTTAAGCCCTTCCTAGGTCATTTAAAATTGTTTGGGTGTTTATGTTTTGCTACTATACTAAATGAATCTGATAAACTTTCTGAAAAAGCTGAAAAATGTGTGTTTCTTGGTTATTCAAATGAAAAAAAGGGATATAAAATCTATAGTTTAGAAACTAAAACCATCTCTTATTCAAGAGATGTCAAATTTTATGAAACTATATTTCCTTTTAAAGATAAAATTGTTTTTAATAAATATAATGACAACATTTTTCAAGATATAGATTCATTAAATTTTTTAATAACTTTGAAACAGAAACAGCTAATCAAGAAGTGCCCAATGATGAGGGAAGGGGTTTAGGTAAGAAAGAGGTAGAGACACATGGGTCTCAGCAGTCCTCTACTGATAATCAAACCTCTGATGAGCAGTCAAGTTCTCAGATTAGTAATGATATCAGTATTGATGACAGGGCTGAGCATGTGACACCTAGTGAAGATAAAAACAGTGGTTCTGAGGGTAATGACCAACACACTCAAACCATTAGAAAGAGCACTAGGAGTTCAGTTCTTCCAAGAAAGCTTGATGACTTTATTGTAGAGGGAAAAGTTAAATTTGGAGTAGAAAAGGTGGTTAACTATGCTAACTTAACCTGTGAAAATAGGGCTTTTGCTAGTATTCTTAATAAGAGTCTAGAACCTAGGAATTTTTTAGAGGCATCTAGTGATCCCAATTGGATCAAGGCTATGAATGAAGAAGTTGAAGCCCTAAATAGGAATAATACATGGACCTTAGTTGACTTACCTAAAGGTAGGAGTCTTGTAGGTTGTAAATGGATCTATAAAATAAAATATAGATCAAATGGTGAGATAGATAGGTTTAAAGCCAGACTTGTGGCTAAGGGTTATAGTCAAAAACAAGGCATTGATTTTGATGAGACCTTCTCACAAGTTGTTAAGTTTGTTACTGTCAAGTGTGTTGTGTCCATTGCTATTCAAAATGATTGGAAGTTGTTTCAATTGGATGTTAATAATGCTTTCTTGTATGGAGAGTTAAATGAGGATGTATTTATGGCCCTTCCTGAGGGTTACTATTCTGAACATGAAACTAAAGTTTGCAAGCTAAATAAGTCTTTGTATGGGCTTAAACAAGCTCCTAGAATGTGGAATGAAAAACTTGTTAGTGTATTATGTGATTTAGGATTTGTTCAGAGTAAATGTGATCATTCTCTATTTGTTAAAGTTAAAGGTGATGTCACTATAATTCTGCTAGTGTATGTAGATGATATAGTGTTGACTGGTAATTGTGTCAATGAGCTTAACAATGTTAAAACATGCTTAAGAGAAAGGTTTCTTATAAAAGATTTAGGTGAACTCAAGTATTTCTTGGGTATAGAAGTGGTATCTTATAAAGATACTGTCTGTCTTTCCCAAAGAAAATACTGTATGGAGTTGTTGGCTGAGTATGGCATGCTTGGATGCAAACCAGTCAACAACCCAATTGAACCTAACTATACCTTAACATCTATATGTGCTGAAAACTCAACTGAGATAACTAATATCACAAGTTATCAACAGTTAGTAGGTAAATTGATATACTTGTCTCATACAAGACCTGATATATCATATGCTGTACGTTATCTTAGTCAGTATATGCATAAGCCTACTAAGGGTCATTTCAAAATAGCACTAAGATTGTTAAGATATTTGAAAAAGGCTCCTGGAAAAGGAGTATGGTTCAGGAAGAGTTCATCTCTAAATCTTAGTGCCTATTCAGATTCTGATTGGGCAAAGTGTGTTGACACTAGAAAAAGTGTGACTGGTTTTTGTATTTTCCTTGGAAAAAATTTGATTTCATGGAAAAGTAAAAAACAGTCTACAGTTGCCAGGTCCTCAGCAGAGGCTGAGTACAGGGCTATGTGTACTACATCATGTGAGATTTTATGGTTAATCAATGTGTTAAAAGAGCTTCAGGTTGAAGTAGCATTACCTGTTGTTTTGTTTTGTGACAATAGTGCTGCAATATCCATATCTGGAAATCCTGTGTTTTTTGATAAAACAAAACATTTTGAGATTGATTTGTTTTTTCTAAGGGATTTAATCTCAAAAGGAAGTGTTAAGGCTGTTAAAATCAGCACTGAAAAACAGGTTGCTGATATAATGACAAAGGGGCTAAGTGTTGGGCAACACGAAGAGTTGTGCAACTCTCTTTGAATGTTTGACCCATTTGGGCTCTAGTCAATGGTGCTGTATTTTGACCCATTTTGAATTATAAGACCGAGGAGGGGTGTTGAAATATGTGGTGTCATATTCAGTCTTATATTCAAAAGTGTTTAAATTATTTAGTTTGATAAAATTACATTAGCTATAATATTTTGCATGAGGATAATGCAGGTTGTTGATGGGCTGATACATGGAGTCATGGACTACACAAAGTGGACTACTCAAGATGGGCTCAGGACTTGGATAAGAAGATATAAGAAGGTCTGGGCTTATGACAATATAAGCCCAGTTAATGTGTCTGGCCCAGCTCATACCAGCTCGTATTCAAGTTGTGGAGGAGATTCGTCCATGTCATCGATCCGGGTGGAATTCATCTTATCCGTCCATTCAACTAACACAAATACATTTCAACCGTTTGATATCTGCCTTTATACTTTTGTATAAATAGGCTTCTCTCTCATCCATTCGAGAGATTAGCCATTTGATCAGTCTCTCGTGTACTTTGTTCTCTCTCTAAAAGCTAGGGTTTGTAAGGATAATAACAGATTCATCTCGAATCTGTTATTGAGTAGTTCCAGTTACAATCTAGTTATAGATATAGAGTGTATTGTGAGAACATAGAGTGATCTTGTATTTGATTTCTTGATTCAGGGTGTAAACTGTTGTTTTGGTTTGGGATCTTAATAAAATCATTTTATACTTTGATATCATGTTATTTGACACGACCGTCCGAGGATGACTAAGTCTGAGGTCCGGTTGTCCGAGAATGAGACTCAGGTTGAGGCCAGTGAGGCGATGAGCATACTTCAAAGAACGATTGTCGCGTTGTGGCGTAGGTTGATAGTAAGACTGATGGAAGACAACTAATGGGAATAGGAAGTCAAGTACGTCTTTTCACAACTTAGAGTTTTACAGTTAAACTTACTTTTAAGTTATCATTGGGTTGACTAGGCCAATAACCATAAATATAATTTTATATATGCGTATATTGAGCCAAAACCAATAGAGTGGTATTTAGCCGAGTGGACCTTTGCTCGTGCTTGGCTCGTTTACAAACCGGACCGATCCGATCCGATTGGATCGTTTCCAACCTAGTGGAAAATCGAGTGAGCATTTTACGAGCAAATTCCAAGCGAGCGCGAGCGATCGACGAGCGCCGAGCAATTCGAACAGCCCTACACCCAAGAGACCGATTGTTGGGTTCTGTAAAACTTTCCTGTGTGGTGAGCAGTGCCTTCAAGGTGTTTGATAAAACGCCTATTCACTACTCACTATTGAAGTTGCTATGTAGAATTAATATTAATATTATATTATATTATATAACCCATACAGTTATATTATCCTACAGTTATATTTTGTCACTCAATATATGTTGTATATGATCATTGCATTGCAAATATCAATCCACAAAGCACATAGCCACATAGTACACAGCAACATCAAAATTTATGGAACAACTCATTTATTTATTTTGGTTATGGACATTGACCATTACCAAATTATGATTTAAAGTTTATCACTAGCTTGATGGTTTTCTACCCCTTAGAGTTGTGACAACACATGCTTGCGATAATCCGCTAGAGCCCACATTGGATATATATTCCTGTAGAGTGCATAGTGTAGCATGCAGTTCTTCATGAATACTCCAGCTATTTCCTGCATTGCGTATTTTGTCATCGTATAAGTTATAAAATTCTTAATACATGTTTTTTTATTTAATTGTATTTGATCAGTTGACCACGTTGACCGCCTGCGTGTTATCTTAATGTAATTTTTGCAAGTTATGGAATGATATATAGACGTGATTTAATTAGTTGACCTTCTTTAGTTATCTATTTACCTGTTGCGGAAAATCACCATTTTCCAACTGAGAGTTGATCAACAACTTGGCCGCTTTGTGTAGGGGCGTTGCATCTCTCTCCATCTGTCGAGCATGAATCAGTCCCATCATTGCCCATGCAGTGTGCACCAGATTGGACCGACCTTCCAAGGGTATATATTTCTGTTTTTTGAGTAACCGCCGAAAAAATTTGTTAAACGTTTTGTGATTTATTTATCATTGTTGCCTTTAACAATATTTATGTTGCGGTGTTACCTTTTCTGGGCAGGATTTGTAGCTTTCTCCCCACCCACCATCCTCGAGTTGTGTTTCCAACAGAAATTTGACACCTTTCTGAACTGCTGGACAGTTCTCATATGTCTTACCGGCGGCTGCTAGTCCTCCAAGGGCAAACCAGGTGCCGTATGTAAAACACACGCCCCAGTTTCCGTACCTAATTACCACAACTTCTCATGTTAATAAAACTAGAAAATTGGTTCCAAACAGAGGTGGCGGTTTTGACTCATGAATGGGTCAATTTGGAGTACGAGACGGGTCAAACAAGTAAAGTATTTAAATTAGTTTCAAAGAAGTTGGTCAAACGGGTTAAAAATCACCTAAAGTGTACTTTTTTTAAAGCATAAAACATCATTATATTGAAGATCTTAGCTTATTGCTAAAACGATATAACTTATGAAATCATATTTGACATTGACTTTTAGTGAACCAAATGTACTAATTTGTGGACAGTGTTTGGAGGCCAACTTGGCCTAATCTGTCCCTTTTTAACCCGTTGGCTGAACCACCAATTCCGACACCTCTGGTTTCAGCTGTATTTCAATGTAAAAACAAAAAAAAAACAGGAACAAACCAAGAGCCATCTTGCATCTGTATTTTCTCTAGGTATCCACTCGCGCCAATAAGAAAATTTTCAATCTCTTTTCTCCTATGCATAGGGTATAACTTTTTAAACAAAACTAGGGCCTGCATCGCTGATGCTGTGCACTCAACATACCTAGTCAACATTTTTTTTGTGAGAAGTTTAACCTATATATTATACCCCCTGTATATTAATGGTAAATTATATTGAAGTCTTACTCGTGCTCAATGACGATGTCAGCGAAGAATTCTGTGGGATTGAGGATCTATTATGAAAAAATAAATAAAAGATTGGAATGTATATCAAGTTTATGCATCTTAAATAATAATATTTTCTTTATGACTTATATATAAACCTCTAGCCACTCTGATGCTCCTGCTGGTTCCCACGCGGCTAATCCACCATTTTTGCTCTACATTATCATAACATATAAACAAAACTTGTTAAGACCACATTTGATATATTTTTGTTAATCTCACTCATATTATGAATTTGATACATTTAAAGTTTTAGTGTACACTGACCTGTAAGGAAAGTATTAAGTTGACAGCATCATTCAGTTGCTCAGGTTTCATTTTCTCGCCTACAATTTCTGGCGGCATAGTTGAAAACAGGAGGCAACACTGGGAATTGAATATAGATAGACAGTAAGTAGACATAAGGAGATCCCTTTTCCGAATTTTGTGATGATGATTTTTCGTACAAGTCGTATTACCTTTAATCCTTCACCCGTACAGTCAGAAACTTGCCATCCATGATCTTGATCTGAAAAGGTCCATGACCCTTTAGAAATATGTCTGTGCATGCTTTTAAAGTCACCCGACGGATTGTCTTTAACCTGAAGAAGAGTATTTAGTAAATATCCAGGATTAATCCAGTAAAATGTCTTAGTGTTATAAATAACGCATAGAAATTTTGGAGACCTGTGAAGCTTTAATGAATTCATGTCCTTTCTTCAAAGTAGAGCCAATTTCATCAGTAAAACCGCTAGCCAATAGAGCTTGAATTGCAAAACCAGCATCCCACTCTTGACTGCCAAAACTCTGTAGAATGATAATATTTAAAATGTTTATTGAAATGTGTTTTTATTTATATAAAAATAATGTTTTGAAAATATTTTTGTAGGACAAGTTACCTGCATTTTCATCCCATCTTCAGCAACCCAGAGATAATCCGGGACTCGAGCAAGGTGCTTTTTGTAACAAACGCCATCTGGATCCTCGACCCAGCATGCAAGCATACACAGTGCCTGACCATCAAATGTCAAACCATGAGTAAGTTGGACATAATCTGTTTATATTTTAATTAAATAATGTACCTTCTCTACAGAACCAATTGTGATATATCTGCTGTTTTCGTCTTCATAATGGATATGATTCATTGTTGTTTTGAGTGCTCTCTCACGCAGTTTGTTAAATGGCCAGCGATTCAACAAAGGCTCAGTCATAATGTAGAGACTGTCCCACATTAAATCTTGTAGTAAAGGATGAGGATAATATAGATCTTCCTTTGCACACAAATGTCTTATGCTTCTCCATTTGATTTTATCGTAGGGTTGTGCGTATAGTTCTTCTCTAAGTTGCAGAATCAATGGAGTGATAGGTCCCACAAATCTTTTACCATATAGGTACGACATTGGCATGTATACCAACCGACAGTAGCACCACATTTTTGCTGCATTGAGAGAAATATTTCAATAAAAATAGCACAATAAATTGTAGTTATTTAGATTATTTCAATAAATTCGGTATTAGAGAACTAACCTGGATGCATAGGTAGGAAAGAAGGCAGGATCCAGAACTCAGGGGGCATTGGGTTGCTTCCGGCCCACTCACACAAACCAAGTATCTAAAAAAAAAGAACCATGTATAGGAATGTTTGGTATATAAAAGTAACAAAGTAGTGAAGTACAAACATCTTACTAGTGGCAATATGATTACAAGCCCCAACGGCCTGGTGGTTTGCCTGTTTTTATTATTTTTTAAATCATGGATTAAAAAAAGGGTGAGGCGTTCGCCTCGAGGCGCGCCTCAAGGCAAAACGCTAAGAAAACAAGTCTGAGGCGCGCCTCATGGAGTTCAGATTGTGCATACGCTTCTAAGGGCTGAGGCGCTAAGAAAATGTGCGCCTCAGGTGCGCCTCGAGTGCGCCTCAGGTGGTTTAGGCTGTTTTTATTGTGTTTTTTTGGGGTTTTAGAATTTTTGGGTCAATTATTTTGTTTTTTATGTGTGTTATTGATGTTTTAGACTTTTCTAGGTCAATTATTTTATTTTTTTTATAAGATACATAATTTTTATATTATTTTTTTATTGCGCCCCGGGCTTACGCCCCGTTCGCCTCGAGGGTTACGCCTCATGGTGAAGGGAAAACGCCTCGAGGCTCGTTTCCGTTATTTTAAACTTTGTTTTAAATAACTAAGGTTAAATAAGATTATAAAAATGTCTCACAGAAAGCCATGTTTTGCCCCATGATGGAATGTATGTAACACTGCCATGATCAAGAATCCATTTGCGGGCTTTAGTACATGCACCATTGAGACCACCATCCGGCCCTTCTCCTAAAAGACGCATACAAATGTAACTGAGGGTGGTGCAGAACATTGTGCTATGACCCTCTATGTGAAATCCCCATCCACCATCTTCATTCTGTTCATTCCACATGACCGTTTGTTAACGCCTTCACAAAGGTCAGTTATTAATGCATTTGATAAATAGGATAGTACGTACCTGATGAGTATATAAATACCGTAGAATTTCTTTTTGATATTCTAGTGGGAAAACACTGTTAAGGTGCCCCGTGATATACACACACATCACCTGAAATTGATAAATGCGTCAAATATAATAATTTCGTTGACAGATCAGCGTATAATAAAGGAAACTAACTAAAACAGGCCTAACACAATAATTCGTAGTAATTTTTTTTTTTTTTTTTGAGCAAATTATGTTTTGAACCGTAACCCATTTTGGTGCCTCTAACGAACCATGAAATCTTACCAAGGGCTGCATAAAATACTGGGGGCCAGCATTTTCAGCTGGCCAATGACCATCATCAGCCTGCAAGGCTGCAAAGAAATTAACCGCTCTCTTCAATGTAGTTGTAGCTTTTTCATACGATATATCTTCACCGTCCTCTATTTTCACTTGTGGTATTGTTTGTTCAAATTGTTTCTCTCTTAAAAACTGCATATCAATATATAAAATGTTAGTAATACATTCATAACCAAGAAATAATTAATAATAGCATGTATGCATTGCAGCAGGGACTAAGCTAGACCTGCATACGCCAAAGAACATCACTGCTAGTCTTAACTTCATGTCTATGTTTCCAGAAATGATCACGAGCTTGTTCCACCTCAGCACGTTCTTCTGGACTTCCATAATTCGGATCAAACTCCCATATTTGCCTACCAACAAAGTTGTTTGTGCTATACAGGTACGGGTTATTGCCCCCTTCCGCTATTTTTAATCTCCACATCTTTCTTAAAGTGAGTACACACACCAACAAGACACTTGATCCATGTAAACTAGTATCTGTATTTATGGTTGATAAACCTTAGATTTTAGACCTCATGTTTTAATTTTAAAATATTTATGTCACTAGATGTCAGAGATGTCAAAATCTTGCATATACACATTTAAAAAAATAATAATAATAAAAAAAATGTATTTACATCTGTCTGAAATGGATTTATATAAATTATGTGGTAATTTTCTGCGAATCGTTATGATTTCATTGCTAATTATCCTTGTTTCATTTCCCTATAATTTGAACATTGCAACTGTATGTCTCTTGTGTATTTAGGAATGCAGGCAAATACAGGTGACTATTATTGCAGAAAAGTGCCAGTGCTTTAAATTTTGTCACAGGGATGTAAACGAACATGAATGAGGTTTGTATCCATAAGTGGAACAAACATGGGAACACTTAAACGAACAAGGCTTCTTGTTTGTGTTCCTTTTTTACGAAAGAATGTTTGCTTGTTTACTAGAACATATAAGAAAAAATAACTTAAAAAAATCCTATATATATAAAATTATATATAAAGAGAGTTTAAAATATAAAGGAATAAAGATACATAATTGTATACAGTAAGAACTTTGGACCCGTAGGTTAGAAGATTAATGGATTAGATGATTCAGGAGCAAAATCAAAGGGAAATTCAACGGTGTAAAGAGTTGGGGACGTATTTTTGCTATAGTCTACAATTGCTAACTTTTTTTTTTCAAATCCCAGCACATTTCTAAACGTCTATAACTATTTCATACGGCATTATTTAATAAAAAAACACCATAAGAACGAGCATTTTATTATCTTTAATTTGAATACCATATTGCTATACTTTAAAGAAAACGACATTCAGTTGTACGTATAACGTGCGTAATTATAATCTATCATACGTGTATGGAATATAATGTGAGTAATCATAAAATATAATGTGTGTAATTATGGAATACAACGTGCGTAACTATATACACTTGTACGTAAATATGCGGCGGACGAGAATTCCCCTTGCGTAATTATGTAGACATGTCACGCTCATAATCCTTTGTAACCTTTTTACATTAATAACTATTTGTAGGTTAACCAGTCCCATGTCCCTATAAAGATAATTTCATTGTCTCATTTGTATTTAGTTACAAATATATTATCACTACTAAACGAGCATCATCTATCAACTGTGCCCACTCCATCGGCCATGCTACATCACAATGTGGGAGTGTCGGAGTGGTGGTGGTCCCTACCCCATAAATGCACACCTTCTTTCAGCCTCCCAACACTCTACTTTATTAGTTATGAGTCATCGACATGTGTTGTTCCAAATAAGCGTATTTGTCAGCAAGTTTTTCACACGTTTCGTGTTATCGTATTCGTGTCTGAATTTGCCAACCCTAGATAAGGGCACCTACTACATTAATTTTTAAATATTTTTTTTAAAAAATAAATGTGGTCGTAAAAACTAGAGAATGAAACAATCCTAGCTAGCCCTCCAATTATTTTAACAAGAATTATCTGGATGCACGTTTTTCCTATGTTCTTCGTGCAACATGTTACATGTTTATGTCGGTTTAATCGCAATATTAATGTAAATAATTAAAACTAACTGGGTCCTGCCAATCTATCGTTCTGAACAACAACCGATCGTAGCCATACTTATTCCTACGGCTATAATTTATTAACAAAAGCAATTTTCCGGATAAAGCATAGCAGTTGGGCAAATGGGTTATAACTAATGCGATTTGCATCATCATTAGCGGTAGTGGTGGATTTGCTTCATCATTAGCGGCGGCGGCGGCGGCGGCAAGGGAGGTCGCTTAATAAAATGTTCATATGTGAAGACAAATATGTACGAGTCTAGGGGTGTTCTTCGGGTTATTTTTACGGGTTTTGGATTTTCAGGTCGGGTTGTTAATATTATGTTTTTGGGGCTTTTTCTTTCTATTATTTAGATTCCATGAGAAACACTCTATGTTTCTAATCTGCTTTTCATGTTCACCATATGTTTTGCCTACATCTGAATAATCCGATCCGAATAATCCGTTATCCGATCCGATAAACACCTCTATTACATACCATACAAATAGCTTTGATATAGGTGAGATTTTACTAGTTATGATTGTTAGTTGAATTTAGAATGATGTTTGTGAACCAAATTTTGAACGGTAAAGAAAAATTAACAAAAGTATACCGAGTGATGTCTACTTAAGAAAAGTGCTTGTTTTCTAATGTTTGTTATAACTAGTTAAAGTCGGTCCCGCTACAACAATTTTGTACAGATAACTAAAAGATTTAGTTACATAAATGGTGCTTGCTTCATGTAACAAAAGGTATAACATTGCACAAGGGAATATGAACGAATCTGAATAATAATAATAATAATAATAATAATAATAATAATAATAATAATAATAATAATAATAATAATAATAATAATAATAATAATAATAATAAAATCATCATCATATCATCCTCGCCGTCGTCGTCGTCGTCATCATCATCGTCATCCTCATCCTCATCATTATTGTCATCATCATCGTCATCCTCCTCCTTATCATCATCATCATCCTCATCATCATCCACCCACATACTATACCATCCGGTGCTAATTTCATTGCACACGTTGGAGAATACGGGATAGATGACATTGAATGGTTTGCAATGAGGAGCCCTCCGCGACTACCGCGTGTCGAGCCGGAACGACAGCTCCCGATCCATTAAGGTCTTGATGAAGATGATGTTGTTTTCGAAACATTGAGACGTTTATGAAACCGCACCACGGAGTGACAGGTCCGATGTTAGAGCTCTTAGGTATCATGAAATCCTAAAAATACTAAAAAAATGGGGGGATTCCTTATTTCGAAATGGTTTCTTATGAGATATCAATTAGTTATGAAATACCATTAACTCTATGTGTGTTATCAATATCTCTACGTAGTCATCCTTAATCGGAAGCGTGAATTAGCTACCTGCCTAATTTACTTAGGGGCTGTTTGGTAGCCTCTGAATGGTCATTAAGAGGCTACATCTGAATGGTTCATAATCTCTTAATAATTAAGATACAATCTTAATTATGAATGGTAAGAGGTAACATCTTAATGGTTGTCTCTTAACCATTCAGACTTAAGGTTACCTCTTAATCATTCAGAGGTTATGGACCATTAAGAGGTAGCCTCTGAATGGTCATTAAGAGGCTACCAAACAGCCCCTTAGCCTTGCGATTTTTAGTTTTTATTTTTATTTACATTTTCATACTTTGTTTAAATTTGCGTATTTTTTTGTTTTTTTTTTATTTAGTGTAACTTATTTATATATTTAAAATATTAGGGTTACGCCCCCCCCCCCCCAATAAAAAAAAAAAAAATAATAATAATAATAATAATAATAATAATAATAATAATGGTGTTTCAGGTGGTGTTAAGGTAACATTTGATAAATATGATGTGACATCAGATTGGAAGTTGTTAGACTAAACGGAGTGGGGCGGGAGAGAGGGCGGGAAGGGGGGGGAATACCGCCGCAGTGCCGGCGTGGAAGTGGCGTGGAGGGGGGGGGGGGGGGGGGGGCGGGAAGGATCTCACCGGCGTGGGGGGGGGGGGGGGGGAGTGATCCCACGTGGCATCTTGCTATTGGACATGCATTGCAACGGTCACTTTAAAAAAAAAAAAAATAAAATAAAATTCCAAACGGTCACTTTATGCAACGGTCAAAAAAAAATTTTATAAATTACCCCCATTTCACTACAAAACACCCACTTTAACCAAATTTTATACAATTTTCAACCAAATTTTATACACTTTTCATCCAAATTTTATACACTTCCTCAACCAACAATGAACCCATACAACCGAGGCTTCGACCCGAACAACCCATACGCGTTTGTCCCAAACCCGAATACACCACCGGTTCACCCGATCCCAAACCGTCCACCCCATCCTTCACCTTGTCCCGACTACGCCGGTTATGCCGGTTTTATTAGTGGCCAAATTTATCCGAATTTCCCATTCAATGATTCTCTCGTTCCTTCACAACTTCCTTTAACCCAAACCGTACCCGAAACACAACCCCAAAATGTCGCAGGATCATCTTCGGGTAAAAACCCCCCTCCAAAAAGAAGTCACAGGAGGAAGACGGCGGAAGAGAAAGCATTAGCCGCCGCTAACCGCCAACCACTTAAGTGGACACCCCAAGAAGAGCTTGCATTAACCAAAGCGTGGATTAGCGAGTCCGAAAAAGAGCAAGGTATTTGTAATAAATTTTTTAACATGAATTTTTTTTTATAATATTACTAATATTTTTTTTTTTGTAGGAACAAGTCGCCACAAAAACGACTTCTGGGACGACATCAACAAAGTGTTCCATGTGTTGATGGAAAAAGACTTCTATCGAGCAAACGATAGTCTCTCGTCCAAGTGGACAGAGATAAACAGGGCAATGAACGCGTTTCACCCGCATTATTATCACGCAAGAAACAATCCAAGAAGCGGTGAAACGGACACTGAGAGCCTGAGCCGGTCGCTACAAGCGTATCGTCTCGAAACCGGGCTCGAATTCAAGTTTCTTCATTGTTGGGAAGTCGCCAAGAACCATTCAAGATGGGCGTTCGTCCCCACTGCAAGCAACTCCGCAAAAAGGTCGAAAACAGGATCGTCAAGAAACCGTCAAACTGATCCTGAAAACGTAGAGGCCGTTAATTTGGATGATGACGAGTTTGAAGAGGAATTGAGTCGCCCACCCGGTAGAGATAAGTCAAAAAAGAGGGCGCAAAAATCTACTGCCTCGGGTTCGGGTTCTGGATCAACCGGCGCTTACAGCGCTGACTTGCAAGATTTAAATGCCACCATGATTCAGTTCAATACGATTCAAGAAAAAATGCTCGAGGAGAAAAAAAATATTCGCGAAGCGTTTGAAAAGAAGTTGACTATGAAAGAGCGCAAATTGTCTATCAGAGAGCAGCACGAAAAACGCGAGGATTTGAAATTTCTCGCCGTGAACACCGACCATATGCAAGGGCCGGAGTTAGAGATGACGCTTCAAATGAAGCGTGATATTATCGAAAAATATAATCTGAAATGATTTGTTAGTTTTTAATTTTTTTCGGTTTTATTGTATTTTTTTTAATTTTCTAGGTTTTTTTTTGTATTTTTCTAGGTTTGTTATTAATAAAAAGTATTTATTATTATTATTGTTTTATATAAAAAGTTAAAAAAAAAAGAAAAATAAAATGCCACATGGCACTTCCCCCCACCTCTTCCCCCCCCCCCCCCCCTTCCACTCCCCACAATTATTTCCCCCCCACAAGTGTCACATGGCGCTTCCCCCCACCTCTTCCCCCCCCCCCCCACCACTCCTTATAGTCTTAGACTAAGAGGAGTGGGGCGGGAGAGGGGGCGGGAAGGGGGGGAATACCGCCGCAAGGCCGGCGTGGAAGTGGCGTGGAGGGGGGGGGGGGGCGGGAGTGATCTCACCGGCGTGGGGGACTTGTGTTTGCCAAGTGGCACAATTTTATTGGGTGGAGGAGGAGGATTTGTTTATTAAAAAAAAATACCCATAATAATTAAACATAATTAAACATATACCGTTTTTTTTAATAAAAAAAAATGAAATTAAATAAAAAAAGAAATTAAATAAAAAAAATAAATAACAATAACATAATTAAATAACTTAATAACCATTACATAAATAACCATTACATAATCCTAATAATTCCTAAATTACTTATTTAAACATTAATAAATCCTAGATTACTTATTTAAACATAAATAAATCCTAAATTACTTACTAATCCTAATTTTCTCCACTATGGAGAGTAGTTTTCTCATTCTCCGGGGAAGGTGATGCACTCGGGTGAGACGGAACGCGAGCTATCCCGTCCATCAGATCTCGCATCTGAGGGGAAGTAGTAGTACTCACGAGAAGGGGTAGGTCGGCTATAGTAGAGTTCCTCCTCCTCAATCTCCCTTAGGGCTTCCAAGTCCCCCTCAGTCGGGGAAGTCCCATGGTTGGGGGTGGGGGGTAGCCTGCTGTTGGGGGATGGGGATGGGGGTAGTTTGCTGTTGGGGGATGGGGGTGGGGGTGGGGGTAGTCTGAGGGTAGGGGACTGAAGCAGCCCAGCGGGTAGGGGGCGACAACGTTAGTCGCTCCATTTGTTGCTGGGCCATGACATAATCCATAGCCCAGACCAATTCCTCATCCGTCCAGTCATCATCGGCAGGAGGATGAGGAGGAATGGTTGGTTGTGCAGCAGCAGCAACAGGAGGGGGAGGTAACCAATGTTGTGGAGGAGGAGGAGGAGGATAAATAGGAGGTTGTGGAGCAGTAGGAGGAGGAGATGAGGAGAATGGTAGTCTCTGGGGGCGGCCCCGTCCCCTGGGATACCGGCGAGAATACTGCCGGATATTAGACGGGCCAGCAGCTCCTGCTTGAAAACCGTCACCCATGTTATTCATTGCTTTAGGGAAGAGGAATAGGTGTGACTGAGAATTTGGTAAGGTGTTGTATTTATATGGTTAGAAGGATGAAGCAGTGGGGGGGGGGGGGGGGGGAACTTTGAAATTCAGAGTTTCAAATTCAAAATTTCAAATTCAAACGTATGGGTGGGAAAAATTAATGTTTGTACTGTGTGGAGCAGTGGTGGGAAAATTTGAAATTCAAAGTTTCAAATTAAATATTAATTAAAATTTTATTACTTTAATATTAATTATTTTTTTATTAATTTAATATATTTTTCGGTTTATATTATTATTATTATTATAAAAAAAAGAAAAAAAAAGAAAAATGAAATGCCAAGTGTCACTTCCCCCACCTCTTCCCCCCCTTTCCACTCCCCACAATTATTTTCCCCCCCACAAGGGCCCCACAAGTGCCACATGGCGCTTCCCCCCCCACCCCCCCCACTCCTTAGACTATGGGGTGTGGTTCCCCTTCCCCCTTCTTGTCCACCTCAGCGCCACATCATTTTCCCCTTTTCTTCCCCCTTCTAGGGGAAATGGTTCCCCCTTCTTCCCCCTTCTCCTTCCATTTTAATTATTATTTTTTTGATATTATTTAGTCTTTTTTTTTATTAAATGCAAAAAAAAAAAAAAAAAACTCTGTTGATATTTCAGACTTCACCCACACCACACACATCTTGCTCACCATCTTCTTCAACAACTCTCTCTCTCTCTTTCAAAACCCATCTTCATCACCACTTCAACTTCATCTTCATCATCCCTTCAACCACCACTGTTTGTCTCCACCAGCACCAACCGCCACCGTCTGACTCCTCCTGCACCAACCCCACCGCCGTCCGCCTCCACCTGCAACCAGATCTGAATTATCAGAATCAAATAACTAGCTGCAATAAACGAGCTACTGAAAATCATGTTTGGATGTGTTTTAAGTTGTTTTACCTTCTAATTAAAGATTTAAATAATAAAATTACAAAATTACAGCATTTTTACGAAAGAAAAATCATTGAAAAGTGGGTCGGGGAGGACGGGGATTATCTCCCGAGCACACCGAAGGCACAGCGGGGGGGGGGGGGGGGGGGGGGGGGGGGGGCGGTGTTCCCCTTCGGGGAAGCCTCCACATCAGCATTCCCGATCTCTCTCCCGAACCACACCCTATAGTCTTATAGTCTTATGGTAGCTTTGATGACCACTTCCACACCCTAAGAAATTAGTTAAGGTCCCTTTGTAAAAAAAAAAAAAGGAGAATGGAAAGAACGAGATATGATAAGGTTTAAATCGTTAGGAGGACACGTCAAACCAACTTCATTTCACTTGATTTTGTGATTTATATCAAACGAAAGGGTATCTAAACTATAAGACACGTAACTAAATCTGATTAATGAAATTTCGATTTATAAACTTCTCTATTGTTAGTAACTACTAACTAGTATAATTCACCGCGCATTGCGACGGAAATTTCGTATACCCACAATCCGGTCCGGTGAAAAACATGTAGACTCGTATCGAAACTTCCACGGTTACGCGGGTTCAATTCCTTCTAAGGCCCTTTCTTTTCCATTTTTGTTTGGATTTTTTTTATACAACATTCATGTCTATGCAAGAATATGGCAACAAAAATCTGATAACTCTTATCTTAGCCTGACATCACTTAGACAGGATATTAGAACTTCAAGATTGTGTGTGTTAATGTGCCGTGATCAAGAGAGAAATTTAAGTGACTTACATTTTTAAATAAGATCAACCGTTTACTTGTGGATTTGGAAGCTTCGCAACCGGTGAATTTAACTTGTGGATTTTTTTGTATATACTACACTAGCTGATTACCCGGAAGGTCCCGGGGTTGAAAAATTTAATATGATTAATAAAAAAATGATAAAAGAAGAAAACTCAAATCACGAAAAGCGTAAATAACTTAAACATAATCAATCTTAGTTAAAAAACATTTATTTAAAAGTTAAAAAAATAAAAAGCATAACCCATATTAAACATAATACAGTATTAAAAAGGATAACCTTCAACATATAATCATCTTCACGTAATTTAAAATATGTTACAATTTGACTTTGACTTATATAGATGTAGAAATCATGATGGGGGGTTGAAAACTATAACACTTCTAATAATATTAATACTAATAGTAATAGTTATTACTCTTGTAATTAAATAAATAAAAAATTACCTTGTTATAAGGTGACACCATGTGTTGCAGTGTTGCGTGATTCGTTCTCCTAACTTCTCTTGATGAAGTATACCTATCCATCTTTAGAAGAGTAAAATTTCAATGATAGCATGGCGATTGGGCTGAATTTCAACATCGTAGATAAGAATCTGGTTTAAAAGAAAAAAATGATTAATGAATAACCTGAACACTTTGTGTTTTTTTTTCTGTATGAACATAACCCCACAAAAAATAGTCGTATTTTTTTCTCCGTTTTTTATATAGCACTATGGTACTCGATGGAAAGATAATAAAACGCTCGTTAATTTGGTGTAATTTTTTTATTTAAAAAATCTCGAATATAAAAGATATTAACGTTTAAAATTATGAGAGGAACATAAGAGAGAAAAATTTAAATTTGTTTTTAAATTCTTTTTTCCTAAAATAACTCAATTTAAAATTAGTAATTGAGAATTGAGAGATAGAGAGATAAATTTAAGGTTTTATGTTTATCTTTTTTTTAATTAAAAAAGGAAATAATTCAAAAACATTATAAATTTTCAATTATGATGCCATGTGGCAGTTTCATGGAGAGGATGAAGGCATTATTGCACGCCACGTCAGCAATGTTCAATTCTTTTATATATATTAATAGATAAACATATGAGTAAACTGTGTAGGGTTGAAAACATATAAATGAAACGAGCATAAACACATTTTTAAATAAGATCCACAAACTGTTTTTTTTAGTTCAAGCCTGAAGAGAGGTATAATACATTATAACGGACTCCCCTTGCTTCGGTCCTATATCATGGATGGACCGGAGCTCAATCTAAGAACCAAACTCCACTAAACGTCCTACAAGACATTAATACATTTTTTAGTTCAAGCCCGTCCATGAGCCCAATATACAAATGGGCCTAAATTCAAGGCCTGTTCAAAGCCATGTTGTGTGATACTTTGTAGTCATTTTGTATTTTTGTTTGATCAAAACTCTTTCTTTGATTCTGGTAGCCATAACATTCTTAACACTAGATGATATTCAAAACCCAATTAATTTTTTGAGATGACAACATATTTTTTCTATACTTTAATATACCAACAAATATACAACCCCCCCCCCCCCCCCACCCCCCCACAAACCCAAATCCCCACCCTTCTTTGTTAACCGTTGTGACCATCAACTAGCGGCGTGCAAAAAACTAAATAACCAAACTAAAACTGAATTAACCAACAAAACTGAACCAAAAATACTCAAAATAATCAGCCTCTAAAAGTCACTTCCAGATTCAGATATCATGAATGCTTACAACATTTTACCTAGATAATAAGCCAAGTTTTTAAAGAGACAACAAATCTATACAAACACTTAAGTTACAGTTTATCCAATGTCCTGCTCCACACGTATACCCCCGCCGCCACCATCATGAAAAGAAAACTATATCACCAACACGAACAGTTTATGCAGTTGCATGAACACGCGAAGCATCCACATCGCAAACAAGCAGGACATTTTGGTAACTTCACTTTCGAGCACGTAGGCTTCCGCCACAAGCAACATCCACATTTCCAGTTCAGCATACAACAGTTTGCTTTGAAACAATCAGAGCATTTCAGGCAAGAAGGTCTTGGACATTTGAAGCACTTCACCTGCTTGGTATTTATACAACAGCAGTTAAATGGATTGGTACAACAAGATGGAGTGTCGCGGTTTGACTTTTTTGGTAAGCGTAGAGTGGGCTTGATCTTTGAGAGTCGCGTCTTGGTGGTGATGGTTTCCATTTCATAGATGAATTGAGAAAGATGTCGAATGTAGTCAGGGTAAAGCTCTAGGTTGCAGTGGCCGCCTCCTTTGATCCATAACGGTTCATATGCGTCCTTAGCCATTTTCCATAGTCCCTTACCATGTAGCCAATTCACTACATCATCTTCGGTTCCCTGTCATCAAGATTTCAACGATGCAATAACAAATCAAGCACACATATTTTCAAGATTACTGATTTAGAGGCGCTTACATGTATCACAAGCGTGGGACACTTCACCTTGCGAATCTTGTTAACATTCTGCAAAAGAAAGATTCCACCAATATTTCATTACTTAAGGTGACTTCAGGCGTAAGCTGCCAACATTTCGACGCTAGATACACCTTTTGTAAAATAAATTAAAGGGGTGGAATTGCCTTTCACCTTGTATATATCAAAGCAAAGTGTGCACTTCACGTGAAAAACAACGCGAAGGCAGAAAGAATGCCACTGTGAAGAACCACTCCTCGTAACCTTGGCAGCTTAGCGGCCAAGTGCAGCGTGGGCCCACTTCCAACCGACTGTCCGTACAAAATTAAGTCTTCCTGGCTAACTCCATACTCCGTTTGAAGACACTCGTATACTGCCTCTATGTCTGCATAAGTATTACCCTCGCTTGGCTGAACAGAAAAAAGACAATTGAAACTATTTCAAAGTTTATGCCAAAAAAAAAAAAAGCTAAATAAAACGAGTAGATATGTAACATTCGGGAGCTACACTACTATGGATCATTTAACTATACAAAGCTCAAGTAGATATGTAACATTCGACCCTCATACCACCAGTATTGTCTACGTCTTTGTTTTTTGTTATCTAGGTGGACACGACGCTTAAATGTGAAGTTTTCATCTCATCCACACCAATGCGCCCAAAACATGTTGATTATATTCATGGCCAAACATTCCATGTGAGCCCCAACATCCTGATATCCACTGCTGATGTGGAATTTGCCTAGGGTATTACACGATATATTTAAATTTTATTATATATGTGTGTATGTATATGTTAATCAAGTGAGTTTATTTATTGTTGCGCATTAATAACCCGAAAGCAAGTGTCACCAATTGATACCTTGCCAGTAGACGCCCGTAGCCTGAGTAATCATACCTGTTTAAAGAAATCAAAACATATACAAACATCAATCATTATATGAAACCATTGAACCTTTAAAGTGCAAAAGAAGCAGCCAAACTTGAATTCTCATGCCCACAAATTGACTATCACTAACTCACTTTTAATTATCAAGGTGTGCCTTAATTAGCAATAATTAAACTAAACCTAAAACTTTTAAAAAAGCCAAATTTTCAGGAAGTGAAATATGCTGTATATGACAAGACTAGAGAATAAAGTAAAACCTACAGAACAAGAAAATGTTGCAAGCATATATAAACTACAGTTTTGATTTTTGAATGCAATCTAAGACAAGTATCTCTTATGATATATTTTCTTAGTGTCCACCTGTCACGACGGATCGGGTTCAAAAACCAGATGACGTTATAAATATTATTATAACATGTTAAAAAATATTAATATCATCATACTCAGTTAATCCCATCAATAGCAAAAGCTAAGGTAGGGTCTGAGGAGGGTAAGATGTAGACAGCCTTACCTCTACCCCTAAGAATAGAGAGGCTGCTTCCAATGAGACCCCCGGCTCGATAGTGGTTTCGTATCAAGCTTGGACATAAGGCATATAACACTTAGCAACCGGGACAAACCCGATTGGTGCATGTACCCCCTTGTCTTTTGGCTATCAACGTCACTAGCTGATGCATGATTAATCGTCCATCATTTTTAACGTTATTTTCACGAAATAGTAAAATAACGTTAAAATTAGTGCAACTTTACTTTTGCCCCCCGAGGGCCACACATATATACATTATATGTGCACAGCCGTCAGCGGGCTTATGTTAAAAAATAATACATATCATAAAATGGAAAAGAAAAAAAAAGAGTGAAGGATAAAAAAGAATGTTTGGAAATTTTATGGCCCCATTTGGCAGCATAGCACACTGCATAAAGATCACAATCTCTATCAATATCCATCGGCCATTTCATGGTTTTTTGCTACTTCTGGTCAGTAAAAAAAAACTGTTCACTATACAGGCAAAAGATAAAAGTGAAAACTTATAAAACAAGTGTAAGACTTTCTTTTTTCAACTTTATAAAAGAAAATATACAAGTTTTATCATATTAAAATGTTTAATTTTGTTAAAAATAACAAAAACATGTGAAATTAATGGTAAACGTCGGTTACTAGCACAATCGTCACATATGAAGGTTGTGCGTGACAATATGTGATCTTTTGGTTAACGTTGATCGAGTGTAGACTCGTTAATGTGGTAAGCTACCTTATCAAATATGACTGTTAATCTGTTATAAATATATATATATCAATATTATCATATACATGATCCAATAAAGTATCCAAGCCTACAATTTTTGCATAATTGAAGAAACAACACATTTAAGAGTTTTAAGGGTGACTTCTTTTCACCTACAGGATTGAACAATGAACTTAAGTACTTAACGATTTTTTTGCAAAATTAGAGGTACAATGTGATTTTTTTGTGCAACTAGTATGTGTCAGAATTCAAATTAGGTTTTTAGTGAAACCGCAAGTTGAACTTGGGGTTTTTATATAGCTGAGTTGGACAACGAACCTCCATAAAGTTAAGCTGACTGTGATCGACCATTGGACGTGGCAACCATGTAGGATTGAAACCGCAAGTTGAACTTGCGGATTTGCACAAACTTTGGCAGCTTTTGGCAGAATCCGCAAGTTCAACTAGCGGGTTTATGGGTGTTTGTCCAAGTCAGCCAAACCCGCAAGTTCACGGGTTCACCATTTTCCTAAACTCAATCTCGCCATACACTTGTTGCACAAAAAGATCACATTGTAGCCCCATTTTTGAAAAAAAAAAAAAAAAAATGTCAACAACTTAAGACAAAAGTGTGAACTATGACAGTAGAATCAGCAACTTTTTAAGGATAGATTATTGGGTTCACAATGATTTAAATTAAACCAATAAAATGCTAAGAAAATCTTGTAAATACAATTTTAGATTTTGGCAACAGAACCTTAAAATATTGTAACTTTTTATTTTTTAACATAAAAGACGCATCACACACGTAACCTAGAGAAGAGATAAGAAAGGTAAAAACTTTTAACTTTGGCAGAAAAGGGGAAGTGTGTGCAATTCACCAACCCTCGTGAGAGAAAAACAGTTCACACTTTACAATTATTTATTGCTAATATCGATGCAAATCCACATAAAAAGACATAAAATCAACAACATCACAAATCACAAATAAAAATGCATACAAAAGACACATAAAAGACGGTAAAAAAATAAAGATTTGGGAGACACAATTTAAAAAAAATTACTCACACGTTATACACGCAAAAATAGATGTAAAAAATCAAGATTTTAGACTATATATATATATATATAAGAAAACCCATAAAGAGAATTAAAAAAAAAAACACAAATTATACACACAAAAGATGTACAATATAAAGATTTTGAATACTATATACAAGAAAAACATAATAATGTGGGCCGTTCAAACAAAAAATACACACGTTATATAGTGGGAAACTCCTAGATTTAAACAAAAAATGCACACGTTATAACACGTTATATACCATTGGGTTAGTATTGCATTGCATTTCTTAAAGGGAAAATCGTAGGTTCAAATCAGTCAGAGCGTATTTTGATGTAAAATATAGGTTCAAATCAGTCATACTGTATTTGATGTAAAATATAGTAAGGCGTTCAAACAAGAAAATGCACACGTTGTACACAAAAAAAACGATTAAAAAATCAAGATTTTGGACAATGCTTAACCCCAAAAAAATAAATAATAAATAAACCAATAAAAATATTTAAAAAAACACATATTCATTAATAATTAGAAAATAGAATTTATTAAAAAAGGATTCACAAAATCGAGGATTTAGAGAAAAGAAGGAATAAGAAACGGACCCCATGAAGAATATTAAAATGCACATTATACACACAAAATACGGAAAAAAAACAAATAAGACTTAGGACAATACATACAAAATAACAACCCATAAAGAATAATAAAAAATAAATAAACCACGTGTTCATAAATAAAGATTAGAATTTCTTTACAAATTACAAAACGGTCCAAAAATCAGGCAATTTGTAGAAAAGAGGGAATAAGGAAACGGACCCCATGAGATTAACTCTAAGATTAGCTTTAAGTTGAAGAAAAAGGTCAAAGAGTTGACCCAAGTCAGCAGCATTGCCATGAGAGTAGAGTAATGTAAGTCTTGCATATGGGTTCTTGAGATAAAAGGCTACAATCTTGTTGCCTCTTTTGGTGTCTAAAGACAACAC